>JARFXV010000068.1:600000-987500 GCA_031761425.1 Cosmopolites sordidus | reverse complement strand
AGTTTCCTTCCTTATCTCTCCTATTCATTTCAATATGTCCTATCAATCTCAACCGGTTAATTTTTATTATATTCACAATATGAGTCTCATCGTATGAGTTACACAGTTCAAAATTATTGCGCCTGCGCCAAACTCGGTTTCCTAAAACTCCCTTATCAGTATCTTCCCTTCCCTTATGGTAGTCTCAGTATCTTCCACTCATTAATATATAAAGACACATATATTTTGCTTTTTTCGGCTTGATATTAAATATTTAATTAGTCCCTAGTAGACTTTATTAGGAAAAATTAGAAAAAGCGTAAAATTTTAAATATCGTATAACTCTTTTACCTCTTACCATGCATCTACCTGATAAGTAGGTGGTATAACAAAAAAAAACGATGAATGAAGTGTTGAAAAGAATGAGTTCAAGGATAAATGAAAACAGGTATTTATCAAACGAAACATTAAGTCATTGTTGCATTGTAACACTTACCAGGAGTTTGTCAATCGTGTTTTTTGTTTTTTCGTTCACTAACAATTCGTTCGCTCCATAACACACACTCAACACCAGCACCACAATAAACGTTCTCATTTTCAAACGGTGGCCGTATTAATTAAAAAATAACTTAAAACAATTCCGATCGGTATCAATTGAAAGTTTTTAAAGTGTGCGCTCGTATTTTTAGAAATTATATCATTAACCTTACGCGTAAAACATTATTTCCTTTATTCGGATTATTAACAAAATATATACGTTAATGATAGGTTAGGTACATGATAGCTTCGCACTTTTATCGACAGTTATCGCCTCCAACAGATCCCATTGGTGTCTAACGCGAAAATGTAACATTTTTACTCTCACGACGCGAGACCGGCGTATAGACCGCTGCCGTTGAACCAAAATACTGAGATTTGAATCCCGTATACAGTCCAAAACTAAGATCCGCACGTCGTTCAGGTTGTTGAAGGCGATTTAAGGCTACAACATCGAATTTTAAAATAATTCGATGTTGGCACGGGAAGACGGCTATCTAAACTAACCGAGGGTAAAAAACGTTATCAATGTTTTGACGTTATCAATGATCAAATACATTAAGCGTATACCTGCAATATTAAGACAATGTTTAATGAATGATAAACATACTTAGATATATGTAGTAATCACCTAAAGTAAATTAAAAACTAAAAAAATATTTGTGTTAATCATTTTTGATACATCGATCCATGATAAACTTTGTGTTTATTGGCCATTTTAGATATTTTGGGCATGACACGCCCAAGAATATTTGGATATATGCATAATAAATGATTAACACAAATATTTTTTAATATAGTTGATGCAAAAAATAAATAATGACTAAGTCCTGTACATAAGCAAAGATTAATATCTAAAAATGTCCACTATATTTAAAATAATATGTATAACAGTTGTTTCAACACACAGTGCCTTTTTCGTTATTAAATTTATATTGCCCTTCTAGACGTTGACAAAGATGGATTTCCCCACTATTATGTTTTATGGTATCATTAAGTCTATAGTCAGTTTAGATTGTAATTTCTTTTCTCACTGTTAGTTTCACATAATTTGTATTTGATAAAGGCTCCGGGTGTGGAAGCAATTGTTATACATACAATTTTAAATAAAGTGAGAATGTTTAGATATTAATCTTTGCTTATTTATTTAAAATGAATTTCCATCAAGAATCAGCTACTTCAGTTAAATTTATGATGATGGTTATTAAGAGTGACCTGCTTACCAAGCATAATTATCAAGCCTCTAAGCTTCAATACCATAATTCCTGGAGCTGGAACTGTATACCCTTCTAATGCGAAAGTTAAATTTCGCCGTTCACCCATTCTATGTTCATCATGAACACCCAAACAAAATGATGGGATATTATGGACAAAATAAAATAGATGTACATAGATCTACGTTCAGTAGATCTACATACATCTAAATTTTGGCGCTGATTGGAGCAGATCTCCGCAGATGTACGTAAATCTACTGATATCTATATATATCTATATCTCCGTAGATCTTTCGAGATATACTGTATATATATATATATATATATATATATATATATATATATATATATATATATATATATATATATATATATATATATATATATATATATATATATATATATATATATATATATATATATATATATATATATATATATATATATATATATATATATATATATATATATATATATATATATATATATATATATATATATATATATATATATATATATATATATATATATATATATATATATATATATATATATATATATATATATATATATATATATATATATATATATATAACAGAGGCCCGATTGCAAGAACTGTTAATCGAACTTGACAACATACATTGGGATATTATTGGGCTCTGTGAAACACGAAGGAAGGGTGAAGAGTTAATCAAACTGGAACCAACTGGACACGTACTCTACACTCGAGGTACGAAAAATGGCCGATGTGGCGGAATAGGATTCCTCATCAATCGAAATCTGAAGGACAGTGTGGTAAAATTTGAAAGTACATCCGACCGATTAGCCCAATGCGTCATTCAGCTGAATAAAAAGTTTAGGCTTCAAATCGTCCAAGCTTATGCACCAACTATAAGCCATAAAGATGAGGAAATTGAGGAATTTTATGATGATGTGGCCCAGCTTTTATACAAGGAGAAATGTAGGTACAAAATCCTGATGGGTGATTTTAATGCCAGAATTGGAACAACAAGAACAGACGAAAATGCAACTGGCCCATATGGAACTGGTGAGCGAGACAATAGAGGTGACAGATTAGTTGATTTTGCTGAAGGACAAGAACTATATATTATGAATTCATTCTATAAGAAAAATATCAGCAGAA
This sequence comes from Cosmopolites sordidus, assembly GCA_031761425.1. Classification (NCBI taxonomy): domain Eukaryota; kingdom Metazoa; phylum Arthropoda; class Insecta; order Coleoptera; family Curculionidae; genus Cosmopolites; species Cosmopolites sordidus. The sequence continues at coordinate 984,626 of JARFXV010000068.1, read as the reverse complement.
AATGGACATGGAAAAGTCCATCTGGGCTCACAAGCGAAATTGACTACATCATGACCAACGATAAAACAATATTTACCAATTGTACTGTCCTTAACAATTTTAATGTTGGAAGTGACCACCGAATTGTACGAGCAAGGGTTCGGATTGACTGTCGAAAAGAGCGCGAAAAAATGGTAAGATCAAAGAAGGGCAAGGTGGATTCTGGAAAACTGCTGGAGAGAGGAAGCGATTTTGAGATTGCTTTGTCAAACCGGTTTGCTGCGTTACAAGATCCAGAGGAGGTGGAAATATCAGTTCAATATGAAGAAATCGCCAACAATGTACTTCAAACGGCTGCTTCAATAGCACCAGAGGAAAAATGTCTCAAACAAACAAAAATCTCCAGTGAGACCATTGATTTAATGAAGAAACGGCGAGCAATGAGAAATGCAGGTAGTCCTTTTGGCAGGGTCGAGTACACTGAGCTCTGCAAAACTATAAGAAAACGTATCAGAGAGGACACGCGCCGATTCAATATGCAGCTAGTGCAAAAAACCCTGGAAGAAAACAAAGGAATTAACAAAGCTAAACAGAAGCTGAGAAACAAAAGAACGCAAATATATGCTTTAAAGCGTGAGGATGGCACAATGTGCAGGACGCGTACCCAAATGTTAGAGATTGTCAGAAGGTTTTATTCCCAGTTATATGAAGATCAGAGCCAGTCAGGGACAGCAATACCCACGGAAGAACAATATATAATACCAGATATCCTAGTGGAGGAAGTAACAAATGCTATAGAATTGATGAAGAACGGCAAGGCTCCAGGAAAGGATAGTGTAACTGTCGAAATGCTAAAAGCTGGTGGTCGGACGTTACATAAAACACTGGCAAAATTATACTCAAAATGCCTCAAAGAACAAAAAGTACCTGACTTATGGAAAAATGCAGAAGTGATCCTTTTACATAAAAAAGGAGCACAGGAAGATTTAAAGAACTACCGTCCAATAAGCCTTCTATCAGTGATGTACAAAGTTTTCACTAAGATAATTTCTAAAAGAATATTAAAAAAACTGAATGACGCACAACCAAGAGAACAAGCAGGATTCAGAAGTGGATTCAGTACAACGGATCACATCCAGGTTGTACAGCAGGTCATAGAAAGGCACAACGAATACTCCATGCCACTGTGCTTGGCTTTTATCGACTACGAAAAAGCATTTGATTCCATCTCAAAGCATGCGATAATGGATGCACTGCTTTGCCAAGGTGTAGAGAGAGCCTATGTAAACCTATTAGAATCGATATATGATGGAGCTACAGCCACAATTCACCTTGATGATCTTGAAGTGGGAATTAATATAGAACGAGGTGTACGGCAGGGTGACGCAATATCGCCTATTCTTTTCTCGGCTGGCCTTGAAGAAGTATTCCGTAAACTGGATTGGGAACAGGATGGGGTAAAGATCAATGGTGCAAACTTAAACCATCTTAGATTTGCAGATGATATTATTCTCATTTCACAAGACCCAGAGGAGCTGCAAAGACGCATACAAGAACTGCAAAGGGCTGGCGAACCATTTGGCTTGAAAATAAACCTGAAAAAGAGTCAGGTTATGTTCAATAACTTCGCTCAGGACAGAAGAATTTCAGTTTTAGGAAGGGATTTAGAGATTGTGGACAGCTTTGTATATCTTGGGCAGAGGATTTCCATGGAGGGGAATACCGCCCGGGAGGTGGAACGGCGTGTTAAATGTGGCTGGCAGGCATTTGGTAGGCTCAACATAGTGTTTAAGAGCAGACTCCCACTTTGCCTGAAAAGAAAAGTATGCGATCAGTGCGTTCTACCCGTTATGACATACGGAAGTGAAACCTGGACACTCACATCGCAATCAATTCAAAAACTTCGGGTGGCACAGAGGGGAATGGAAAGATGTATGCTTGGCATTACAAGACGAGACAGAAAGTCCTGCGCATGGATCAGGGAACAAACAAAAGTCTGTGACATCATTGGAAGAGTAAAACAGTTGAAATGGAGATGGGCAGGCCATATAGCGAGGCGATGGGACGACAGATGGACCAAGGCAATCCTGGAGTGGATACCGCTTGATCGCAAACGTCCGCGAAGAAGACCGAAAGCACGATGGACTGATGACATCGTTAAGTATATTGGACCCGAGTGGCAGAGGAAAGCCCAGGACCGTGAAGGTTGGAAGCATGCTGAAGAGGCCTTCATCCTGCAGTGGATCGATACGGGCTGATGATGATGATGATGATGATGATGATGATATATATATATATATATATATATATATATATATATATATATATATATATATATATATATATATATATATTAAGAATTAGAATTGACAGATAAAGGTTAGGTTGATATGATATACATATATGATATGATATCATATATGTATGTCATATATGATATACATATATGACAGACATATATGATAAAAAAAGTACTTAATAAACAATAAATAAATTGAACGGCTGCAGGGTCTAAACAATCATATTGTTCTTGACGCTCTCATGTACTTTACTTTTTTTCTGTGGGTAAATTTAATTTTCTTTGTTTCCGATTATGCCGTTAGATCTCTGTACATCTTTTGTGATCTGCGTACATCTAGATTGATCTTCATACATTTCATTTGATCTAAAAAAAGTCATTTTATCGACGGACATTTACAAAGGTCAATGCTGATCAAAGTAGATGTAACTGCGCCAAATACATCTCTGTAGATCTAAGTAGATTTATGTAGATGTATTTTATTTTTTCCCGGGCAGGCAAAGTAACAGCCAAAATAATAAGAACGCAAAAGGCACACAGAACGGTTTTGCCTTCCAAAGAAAAATTATGAATTAACGACATACTACAACAATCAAAAAGCAATGTAACTTTTTAAATAAAACAAAATATTTATTTATTAATCTAAATTTATTATTTATTCTTCAAAATAATTCCCTCTCACTACAAATATCCTAACCGTCGAAACAGTCTTTCTGAATGACTTCTATGACCACAAAACGGCATCCATAAGCGGTTTCTTCAATCCAGAAAACAGGAAAGAATCACATGGTACATGTCTGGTGAAAATTGAGCTTATGGACTTACGGTATTTACTTATACGGTATGCTTACGGTATTTCTTTGGGTTTTACCAAAAAATCTGAAACTATGAATTGTTTTGCATGGATCAAGAATTGGAGTGTCTCCAGTGATTTTCTCACCATTTTCCACAGAACACCCCTTTTTGTCCATAGAACTCATACATTCTTCAGAAAGATTGGTAAAACCCTCCATTCTCTCTAACGTTCCTTTATCGCTTTCTTCACCTTGAAAATGTATAGAGGTATCCAAATCTTTATACACGTGTGATTTCAAGTATCCACAAAGATAAAAATCACGCATAAAAAAATCAGGTGACCAAGGAGGCCACGGGACATCGCCATAGCGATAATTGGCAAATGGAATCAATCAATCGTTACCAATCTTTGTGAGGGTCCTGGCCTCACAGCCATAAGTGATTACTGGCTGAATGAGTGTTTTTTTGTATGATGTTACTTTTACCCAAGCTTCTTTTTCCATATTGGCTTGATATTTTTTTCCTTTCAGGCTTAACACAAATGTGTTTAGTATGATAATAATTTCCTGATCCATGCAATTTAATAACACAGCATTTTGTTTACCATGTTTACCTTCTTTTCCACTTACCAGAAGATAAATCTTAAATTGTTGTTTCAAAGCTTGAACATATTTACTCACGTTACTTGAGAATTATATTGTTTCCGACATTCTAATAAGACAAATAAATAAATAAATAAATACACACTTTATTTAGCATATGCAGCTAATAGTAACAAAACAAAATCAATATACAAAAAAAAATAATAAAAGTAAGAAAAATTCTAAGAAATCTTAACAAAAGAAAATACAATTAAAAGACAGTGACTAACCCTGTTCAAATGATAAAACACTCTATTGGTTCAAATAATAATTTAACAGTTTATTAAATACGTACACATTAGGAGCGCTCCCTATGTGGGCGGATAAAGCATAGAAGAGACAAACACCTTCCCAAAACAATGTCTTCTGGAGAACAGTAGTTCTCACAATTGGTACATCATAATTGTTCTTAGAACGGACATCGTAAGAATGCATATTTACTCTTTGTACCAAAAAAGTATTCAAATAATGGGGCAACAAATTATGTTTTATTTTATATATCAATCGAATGGTTTGGAACCTTCAATGTCCCGCGCAACTAAAAACCAATCCAATGACCGCAACATTACCTCTATTGGTGTATACCTACATAGTACACGCATAGCCTTGTTCTGCTGAATTTGGAGTCTACCAATACTCTCCTTATTACATGATATCAGCACAGATATACAATAAGTAAAATGGGGTAAAACTATAGTATTATATACAAGCCTCTTCGTCCAGGGTGATAAATGTGACGATATACGACTAAAGAACCCTATTTTTTTCCCAATCTTTCTACATAGATAACTGACATAATTACAAATTGTTAGCTGAGGATCCAACAGTACTCCTAAGTATTTAATTTCATTTACAATTTCAATATCACAATTGTCTATATTTATTTTTAACCCTAATTCATTAAATCTTTTGCAGCTTTAGACCCCATGACCATGCACCTTGTTTTCAGTTCGTTTAGTTTAAGTTTATTTTTGCATAGCCATCTAAATACTTTTACCAGTTCACTATTCAACGTTTCAACCATTTCAGGCAAATTATACCCAGACACAGATATGAGAATATCATCTGCAAAAAGACTAATAAATCATTTATCCAATATTGTAGAAATATCGTTGACATATATCAAATCAGCAACGGGTTCAAAATACTTCCCTGAGGAACTCCCCAAGCACTTTCCCTCTTTGCCGACACTTTTCCCTCAACCCTCGTCCTATGATATGTCTGTCATAAGGAAATACAAGGAAATTAAACAATCTGGGAGTAAAAATGGCCCTTAAAGCTAAATTATATAGAATTATAACTGTTCATTTATTAATTAAAGCTAATAATAAATACCAAACAATTTTATTTACAAAATTATCTTAGTTGAACAATTTTAAAAACTGTTTTGTAATTGTTTACAATATTATTCAGACTCCAGCCTTAAGCTCGAAATAGAAATCGACGGGCACGTCCGTACATATTTTCAACTAACGCTCTGAACTTGTTAGGTCAGGGAATTCCGTTTTGTTTTTTCTACGACATAATTATCCATCATTCTCGCATTGTGTCATTGTCGTAGATGCAAATTGAGATTTTATATACGTCACAGAGCTACTCGCAAAAAATTTATATTGTCTTACTGAATTGTTAATGAGAGTTGCATAATAAAGAAGTTTTAATAAGCGAAGCAAGAATAATTAACAGGGAAGTACTCTCAGATATCAATTAAATTACATGCATGTGGCGCCTTCGCCGAAATTTAATTAATTCTTTTATAGGCAACTAACAATACCTATTGAATGCACTATTTCAATTTCATTCGTTTTATAAAGGTACTATTTTTAATTAATGATACAGGCCTAATTATTTAGATTATTTTAATTTAGGAGAAAAAATTATGTTGATGATTTGGTATTATATTTAAATTAAGTATAAAAAGAATTTGTAGTGATGGCGCCGTGGCTTAGTTGGTTAAAGCGCCTGTCTAGTAAACAGGAGATCGAGGGTTCGAATCCCTCCGGGGCCTGCGTGCAATTTTTTTTAATAATATATTAGTTTTCTAAATTATTTTATCAATTATATTATTGTTTTATATAAGCACGCACATATTAGATAAAAAATTCGCAGAGCGAAAATGATTTGAATGAAATGAAAGGAAAAGTTTATAGTTAAAAAAATGGCTATTCCTCCCTATATTCTCCCATAAGCTCAATACATTGTTTCCAGCGGTTCGTCATTCATTTCATCTATCTTTGAAGTGATTTTCTAGATGTCAATAGAAAAAATACTCATCAACGGCTGCTATAACTTGTTCATTTGATGAAAAACGCTTGCCATGCAGGAATTTTTTGAGATTAGGGAACAGATGAAAGTCAGAGGGGGCCAGATCTGGTGAATATGGTGGATGCTCCAACAATTCGTAGTGTTCCTCCTTCAATTTGACCATTGCAAGAACAGATGTTCACGGAAGTCTGTGAGCCGGGGCATTGTCTTGATGAAAAATGAATGTCTTTTTTCTCGCGAATTTTTGCACCAAAAGGTTTGAGTAATACTGTTTAGTTATTGTTTTTTCCAACAATTGACCAAATTAGACGTTTTTTTAAAAGGTATACTTTGCTCTCGCCGTTTTTATATAGATGGCGTTAGCGGTAAGTGGGCGTCGAAATAAATACATCATAGATGCACCTAAACATAACCCCATAGCACCAGTAGTTGATTTGTTTATACAACATAAAGTTATTTGTGATTAAAATGTCAATATATGAACCAAATTCTCGACATTTGCGAGAGGAAAATCACCGAATGTTCTCAGACACTTATGGTGAGGCCACTATGAGTGAAAGAACGTGACGTGAGTGGTTTCAATGCTTCATGAGCGGCGATTTTTACATCGAAGACCGGCATAGCGGTGGAAGAGCTAAAGATAAAGAAGTAGAGGCATTGCTTAAGAAAGATTCGTATCAAAGTCAAGAAGAGTTAGCAAGATCATTGGTAAGCAATTGCTGTCTCTGACTATCAACTGTTTCGATCGATGACACACGGCCTGGCTGACCAGCTCTTTCAAGAAGTCAAAAATTGGATCGATTGGTGGATCGCTTCAAAAGATGATCAGTTTTTTCAACGCGGTATTCGAATGTTGCCCGAAAGATGGGAGAAAGTAGTCGCCAAGATGGACAATACTTTGAATCATAAATGGATAACCAGTTTTTTTACAATAATGCCTTGAATTTAAACAAAACCGGCGGGAGCAAAGTTCCCTTTTAAATTATTCGTGTTTGAATGAACTTTTCAAAAAATATATACAAAAAAATATTTCAATTCATCTTCTATACAATGTTTGCGTTTTTCGGAAAAAATCATTAATTTTTTAAAGTTTGCCATTTTTCCTTTTTATTTTTCTAAAAAACTTCTATTCATTTTTGTTCAGATAAGTTAAATTGTGAAAAATGGAGATTTTTTTCACAAATGGCGCACTATAAAAAATGAAATTTTTTGAAAAGTTCATTCAAAATCTAAAAATGAAAAAAAATAAAATCTCAAATCAAAAGGAGTTCAAAAGTGCCACATACATATATATGATTAGGTGCGTATAGACCTGGTTGGATCACGCAAAGCATTCTGACTCATTTTCGAGTATTCTTTCTGATCCTCCACGCCTTTCTCATCTTTTCTCCGTGGGTTCTCTTTCTTTTCTCCGTGGGTTCCCTTTCTTTCCTCCGTCCACCTTGTCCCCGATCTCCTCAAAACTTCGCTTTCTGATGCAACGTTCCACATATGCATTTTGTTTCTGTACGTTCTTCTATCCTCAATCTCTGTCGGAACCATTTGTGCCTTTCCCAGATCAGCTCTGACTTGTGCGATCCATGGTACTGTTGACTTGACTCCTTGTATGTATGTAAGAATTATGTTGGTGAGTCTTGTCGGTGGGAGTCTACTAATATGTCCATAGAATTTCAACCTTCTATTTTATTATGTTCGTCGCTACGTTGGACATTCTCTCTGTGGTCTTCGTAGAATATAGCCTGTATCCTTCATCTGTTAGTTTTGGGCCGAAAATTTTTCTCATAATTTTGCGTTCTTCTTTTAGTGTGTTCTCTATGCCGCTTTTTGTGTGGAGTGTAAGTGTCCCGCTTGCGTATAGTACCTCTGGTGTGATTACTGTGTTGTAGTGTCGTATTTTTGTGCGTGTGGATATGTATTTCTTATTATAGATAATGTGTGTCTTGCCGTATGCCCTCTTCATCTTCTATAATCGAGTCTTCTGTGCTATCTTCTCTCCTCCTGTGGGTTCGAGGATCTCGCCCAGGTATTTGAAATGTGTGACCCTTTTTATCTTGCCGTATTGGGTATTCAAATTTTGGACATATAATTTTGAGCAGAAGAATTCGGTTTTTTGAAAGGAGATTGTAGGCCGACTTTGTCTGCACATTCCTTGAGGACTTCTATCTGTTTGGTTGCCTTTTTTCATCGTCTGCAAGTATGGCTAGGTCATCCGCGAAGGCTAGGCATGAGATTTCTATATTGTTTTTGGTTCGTCCGAATCGTATTGTTTTCCAGTGTCCTTGATTTTTCGGTTATTTTTCTCATTCCCTTAGGACTTTTTCTAGGAACAGGTTGAAGAGGAGTAGGGATGACCCATCTCCTTAGCGTACTCCGGTTTTAATCAGGAAGGGTTCGGAAATTTCTCCCATAAATTTAACTTTAGATGTTGTGTCGGTCAGTGTCTGCTTGATCAATCGTAATGTTTTGGGGTCGAGTCCTTGTTCTTCTAGGATGTTGAACAGAGATTTCTGGTCGATGCAGTCGTATGCTTTCTTGAAGTCCACGAACGTGCAGATGATTTGGACGTTCCTGATAGCTTTGTGTTTCAGTATTATTTTTAAGTTAAATATTTGTTCAGTGCATGAGCGACCAGGGCGAAAGCCTGCCGGGTACTCGCCAATTTTGTGTTCTAGTTGTTCTTGTGTTCTATGGAGAAGGCATGCTGAGAGGATTTTGTAAGTGACTTGTAGCAAGGAGATTCCTCTGTAGCTGTTCACATTCTCATTCTGTCTCCCTTCTTGTGCAGCGGGTGGATAAGAGCACATTCCCATTCATCTGGTAATTTTTCTGTTTGCCAGATGTGAATGATAATTATTATTATAATGATAATTTGCGTGAGTTCCTGAACTGAATTTGGTCCGAGGTTTTTCAATAGTTTCGCGATGATACCGGATGTCCTGTTATTCTTTAGTTTGCGTATGACCTTCCTGTGTCGGTGGTGATGATTCTGAATGGGTATATATATATATATATATATATATATATATATATATATATATATATATATATATATATATATACATATATGAACATTTTTGTTGGTTGCTTGACCGGGAAGGAGCCCCACCTATCCCTTCAACTGGATGACATATGTTTCGTCTCTCGAGATTCAGAATCATCAGGGCGTCACATATATATACATATAAATATTAATTTAATATTAATTATTATTATTTTTTTATTATTTTGTTAACGTTTCGGTTTATTTATAAACCATCTTCAGGACAATTCTACAATATATATGACTCTTACAAACAACACAAAATCACCCTCAAAAACCCACCAAATATATCCCATTGAAAACAATAATAACCTAACAACCTTGAACCTCCCACCCGCAATAGTATTATTACTTGCAACAAAATGATTAATGAAAATTCACTATTCAATGATGTCCTTACATACACAAGCCATCAGCATCATTTCCGAAGTTAATGGTATTATTCTTCTTAATTCAATTCCTTCACACTTCTTTCCCCATATTGTTTTTCAAAATCCAAAACCTTTTTGCTATTAAAATCAAAGTTATTGTCATTATCCAAGGCATGCTTTGAAAGGTTACGCTTGGTTCTAAGTTTCCAATGCTTTTTCCTTGTTCATTTATTCCGTTTTTTAAATAAAAACTGAACAATAAAATTAAAATTTAAACAAAAACTAAACAATATTTAAAATTTTAGATTTTGAAAAACAACACAAAAAAAGAAACACAAAAGAAATGATTTATATAAAATAAAATAAATAATACTATTAATTTCAGAAACGACACAGACAACCTAAGTTATGTATACAATAACATCATTAAACAACAAATATTCATTATTTTCCTGCATCCAATAATATTACAAGCGAAAAATTCAACATTGATAGGTTATAATAAAAAAAACAAAAAATATAAAGGTAAAAAATTTGTCAAATTCAAAAATGTGTCAACTGAAGATTAGACAAAGAATGTCATGTTCTATTTAAAAAAAATTAAGAAATTAATTAATTAATTAATTAATAAGATATAGTTGGTAAGCCTTTGAACATGAACCTGCACGGCCTGCACATCATCACCAGCCTGTATCGATGCACTGCAGGATGAAGGCCTCTTCAGCATGGTTCCAACTTTCACGGTCCTGGGCTTTCCTCTGTCACTCGGATCCAATATACTTAACGATGTCATCAATCCATCGTGCTTTCGGTCTTCTTCGCGGACGTTTGCGATCAAGCGGTATCCACTCCAGGATTGCCTTGGTCCATCTGTCGTCCCATCGCCTCGCTATATGGCCTCCCCATCTCCATTTCAATTGCTTTACTCTTCCAATGATGTCACAGACTTTTGTTTGTTCCCTGATCCATGCTCAGAACTTTCTGTCCCGTCTTGTAATGCCAAGCATACATCTTTCCATTCCCCTCTGTGCCACCCGAAGTTTTTTAATTGATTGCGATGTGAGTGTCCAGGTTTCACTTCCGTATGTCATAACGGGTAGAACGCACTGATCGAAGACTTTCTTTCAGGCAAAGTGGGAGTCGGCTCTTAAACACTATGTTGAGCCTACCAAATGCCTGCCAGCCACATTTAACACGCCGTTCCACCTCCCGGGCGGTATTCCCCTCCATTGAAATCCTCTGCCCAAGATATATAAAGCTGTATACAATCTCCAAATTCCTTCCTAAAACTGAAATTCTTCTGTCCTGAGCGAAGTTATTGAACATAACCTGACTCTTTTTCAGGTTTATTTTCAAGCCAAATGGTTCGCCAGCCCTTTGCAGTTCTTGTATGCGTCTTTGCAGCTCCTCTGGGTCTTGTGAAATGAGAATAATATCATCTACAAATCTAAGATGGTTTAAGTTTGCACCATTGATCTTTACACCATCCTGTTCCCAATCCAGTTTACGGAATACTTCTTCAAGACCAGCCGAGAAAAGAATAGGTGATATTGCGTCACCCTGCCGTACACCTCGTTCTACATTAATTCCCACTTCAAGATGATCAAGGTGAATTGTGGCTGTAGCTCCTTCATATTTCGATTCTAATAGGTTTACATAGGTTCTTTCTACACCTTGGCTAAGCAGTGCATCCATTATCGTATGCTTTGAGATGGAATCAAATGCTTTTTCGTAGTCGATAAAAGCCAAGCACAGTGGCATGGTGTATTCGTTGTGCCTTTCTATGATCTGCTGTACAACCTGGATGTGATCCATTGTACTGAATCCACTTCTGAACCCTGCTTGTTCTCTTGGTTGTGCATCATTCAGTTTATTTAATATTCTTTTAGAAATTATCTTAGTGAAAACTTTCTACATTACTGATAGGAGGCTTATTGGACGGTAGTTCTTTATATCTTCCTGTGCTCCTTTTTTATGTAAAAGGATCACTTCTGCATTTTTCCATAAGTCAGGTACTTTTTGTTCTTTGAGGCATTTTGAGTATAATTTTGCCAGTGTTTTATGTAACGTCCAACAACCAGCTTTTAGCATTTCGACAGTTACACTGTCCTTTCCTGGAACCTTGCCGTTTTTCATCGATTCTATAGCATTTGTTACTTTCTCCACTAGGATATCTGGCATTTGTTCTTCCTTCTTCCGTTCTTCATATAACAGGGAATAAAATTTTGGGTACACGCCCTGCACACTGTGCCATCCTCACGTTTTAAAGCATATATTTGCGTTCTTTTGTTTCGGAGCTTCTGTTTAGCTTTGTTAATTCCTTTGTTTTCTTCCAGGGTTTTTTGCTCTAGCTGCATATTGAATCGGCGCGTGTCCTCTCTGATACGTTTTCTTATAGTTTTGCAGAGCTCAGTATACTCGACCCTGCCAAAAGGACTACCTGCGTTTCTCATTGCTCGCCGTTTTTTCATTAAACCAATGTTCTCACTGGAGATTTTTGTTTGTTTGAAATATTTTTCTTCTGGTCTATTGTTCTATTGAAGCAGCCGTTTGAAGTACATTGTTGGCAATTTCTTCATGTTGAACTGATATTTCCACCTCCTCTGGATCTTGTAACGCAGCAAACCGGTTTGACAAAGCAATCCCAAATCGTTTCGTTTCTCCAACAGTTTTTCAGAATCCACCTTGCCCTTCTTTGATCTTACCATCCTTTCGCGCTCTTTTCGACAGTCAATCCGAACCCTTACTCGTAGCATTCGGTCGTCACTTCCAACATTAAAATTGTTAAGGACAGCACAATTGGTAAATATTGTTTTACCGTTGGTCATGATGTAGTCAATTTCGCTTGTGAGCCCAGATGGATTTTTCCATGTCCATTTTCTGCTCATATTTTTCTTATAGAATGAATTCATAATATATAGTTCTTGTCCTTCAGCAAAATCAACCAATCTGTCACCTCTATTGTCTCGCTCACCAGTTTCATATGGGCCAGTTACATGTTCGTCAGTTCTTGTTGTTCCAATTCTGGCATTAAAATCACCCATCAGGATTTTGTACCTACATGTCTCCTTGTATAAAAGCTGGGCCACATCATCATAAAATTCCTCAATTTCCTCATCTCTATGGCTTATAGTTGGTGCATAAGCTTGGACGATTTGAAGCCTAAACTTTTTATTCAGCTGACTGACACATTGGGCTAGTGGGTCGGATGTAATTTCAAATTTTACCACACTGTCCTTCAGCTTTCGATTGATGAGGAATCCAATTCCGCCATATTGTAGAGTAGTAGCCTCGAGTGTAGAGTACGTGTCCAGTTGGTTCCAGTTTGATTAACTGTTCACCCTTTCTTCGTGTTTCACAGACCCCAATAATATCCCAATATATGTTGTCAAGTTCGATTAACAGTTCTTGCAATCGGGCCTCTGTTTTCATAGTCCGTATGGCCCGTCCAATGGCAGCCTGATCTAACCCGGTGATTCTTATCACCCTCTGCCTTGGGGCAGGTCTTCCCGCTGCCGTAGGTAGTTGCCCCTTGGCCTCCGGGGAATGAGGGCCGTGTTTGAGGTTGTACTGTCATATTTCAACATATTGAAATATCATGTTGAAGGTATGGATGGTAATCTGCCACGCTGGTCCAATGCGGGTTGGCAGATTTTGGATCATGTTAGTCTGAGGCCTCTGCCTTGACCTGTCCACCACGGGTGACCGTCCCTGGAGCATAGACTCCAGACGGCATAGCTCAAAGCTTCATTGCCCTACTCAAACCCCTTTACCACGTCAAGGTCTGATCCACAATGGGACAAATATATATATATATATATATATATATATATATATATATATATATATATATATATATATATATATATATATATATATATATCTTCCGTCCTTACCTAGGCGTGCAAGAGTTGCCTTAAATCTTGATACTACTATAATCCATAAGCATGATTCTAGAGTAATAAATAAATATATTAAATATAAAAAATGTATTGCGTTTTTCTTTGGGTTGACAATGGGGTTGCAGGCTGATTTTCTCCATCCGGCGCCGAATATGTTTCAAACGGCGCTGGTTAAATGATTTTATATTTCATTATTTCTATTTAAAATTATTTACTAATATATTAATATTAAGTGTGAAATGTTAAAACTTTGAATTCAAACTTTCTATCAAATATTTTCAAGTGAAAACATTAAATTCAAAGTTTCTACCTAATATTTAAATATTTTTTTATTATATTTTACTCAGTACTGTATTTACACATTATTTCACGTTGCCAGACAAAAAAAATACACAGTATTTCGTGTAGTATCATAACATTTTCGAATAAACATACTGGCAAAATAAATATAATTAAACAAACAAACTTTATTGAACAAATATCATTAGCTGTATTGAGGGCGTGTTACCGGGAATCATCAACAATTATAATTATATACGCCTGCTACCGACGAATTGCGACAGAAGAAGTAGGTGTACAATAAAATGCCAATTTTCCATTGTTTTAACAGTACCTTAGGGTAATTGTTCAGACCATTATATAATTTATCGTTTACGAAATTGTGTGACAAGGTTGTCTGGGTGCTTTTGTAAGTAGGTCAAGCTGTCTGCGAGGAAAAACAATTCTTACTTATGGTTTTCTTTTTTTTTTTCGTCATACAAATTGCAACAAAATATATTACGATTTGTGCATGAAAGTCAGTATGAAAATCACTATTAAATTTTATAAATGCAAAAAAATATGTCAATATGGATTTTTCAGAAATTATGCACAATGAGGCTTTGATGCACATGGCTTTGATTCAAAAACGTCCAAAGCTGATTATTTTAAAAGATCTTATGACAATTCAAAACCTCATAGTCTCAGAATCACCCAAGAATAAAAATCAAAGAGTTAGGCTGGCAAGTACTTCCTCACCCACCATATTCTCCTGATGCTGCACCGTCAGATTACCATCTTTTCAATTCTGTCAATAATGATGGAGATTATGTTGTAAATTAAGGCTGTATTAAAACTTAAATAAAATAAAATGTTGTACAGTATCGACAAAAGAAATTACTCAGGGATATTAATTTTGATTTTCACAATTAAATGGCTTAAGTTGAAAGGAAAGGATTTACGGTTAGAGCCGCATCAGGATCTAAGGTTATTTAGCGACTGGACCTACAGCTTAACGTGGTTTCCGAACCACGGTCATCAGCTAACGACAAACCCAGGCCAGCACCCCCCTCAGGCCATAAGTCTATCAGGAAACCTACCGACCAAGACCGAGTGACCAACGTAGAACACTTCTCAGAAGGTATCCGGCCTTACCCAGCTTTTAACTGGCGTGACTGAGGGGTAATTCGTTGTCGGATTTTATACTCTTGCCTAGAAACAATCACAGACATTTAGGTGTGGATATGTGTGGGCGTGTGTGTATATATGTGAGTGGATATAAGTCTGTGTGTAGGGTAGGAAGTAAGACGGGCAGAAGAATTAAAGAAAAACAACCATCCGAGCGGTGGAATCGAACCAGCTACTTTTGGATTGCCAGGTAGGTGACTAACCTACCAGGCCACCTCTGCCTGCAAATGGCTTTAGTTGGGTCTTGATGCACGCATATAAGTGCGTCTGGCGACAAAAAATTCATCCATTCAGTCATTGTGACTTTAATGAATTCAAATTGTCTTTTATGAAGTGGTAATTTGAGTTTGTGGAGCAGAAAAATCACAGGGGGCATGTGTGGCGAATACGGTGCTTGGTCGATGACATTCTTTGACAATCGAAATTTCTGGAGGTTTTTGAGGTTTAACCCCCCCCGAAATGAGCCAAATATTACCTAATATTATACCGAAAAAATACGAGGAGTGAAGAGAGTTAAATTATTACATTTGAATTGAATATATATCCGAACTAGTGGACTTTGCGCACAGTAACGATTTTCCGATGAATATATAGATATTAAAATTCATGTAAGTATATTTTTATTGTTTTATTTACTTCAAACTAATCCACCCGTATTTAATCGTACAGTATAGCAATAAAAATGCGTGGGGCTGAAATTTCTGCGTTTAATAGGGTCCTAATTATTGTCTTGTATCAAGAAGGTTTCTCGCGACATCAAATTGCTATTCGTTTAAATATTGTTTGATTGTATTGTTAAGTGGCCGAAGAAGGGATAAAATGAACGATAAAATCGTTATCTTGCTCAATATACACGAAGAAACCGCTGGATACCGATTAGAGCGATAAAATTTCAGTTCCAATGGACGTACAATCGTGCTATATCAAGTCGTACGGTTTCCAGAAGGCTTTTCAACGTTGGACTGCATCACAGACGCCTAATTAGAGCTTCCCTGTTAAATTACCAGCAAAGGCAAAGGCATTTTCAACCGGCCAGAGAGCATCAAGCCTGGTTATTGCGTCAATGGAGAAAGGTCGTTTTTACCGATAAAACAAGAATTGGTTTAATCAGCGATGATTATCGTCAGAGGGTTTGGAGGGAGGTAGGAAAAGAACATCGCCTTAATACAGCTATTGAAGTAGCTGAGTATCAGGGCGGTAGCGAAATGTTTTGGGGAGGATTATTTTACAATGGAAGAACAGAGCTCATTCACATCCCACAAACAATGAACGTACATTTCTACTTGGAACATATCATCAGACCTGTTAGACCAGACCAGCAAGAAATTGGTAACAATTTTATCTTTATGGATGATATAGGATCATCCGGATGGCTCTAAATGAAGGTGGAATTAAGAGATTAGATTGACCGCCAATGTCGCCGGATATAAACCCAATCGAACATATTTGGGACTACCTTTCTAGAGCCACTAACCATAGGAACAATCCGCCAAGAAATCGCGAGGAGCTAATTTTGGACGCTCAAGAGGAATGGACCAATTTATCACAAGACACTATTAATAACCTAATTATTGGCATAAATTGAAGAGTTTACGGATTAATAAGAAGTAGGGGAGGTAATACTGCCTATTAGTTGAACAATATTTACATTAATTTAGCTTCTTTTGAGAATGTATTTTATTTTATTTTTAGATACGTACATATATTTTTTAAATAGTTTAAAAATCAAGAACAAAAACAAAAAAACTCCATTTTTTCTCTTCCACGCATCTACTAATCCTTTAAGCTTTCTTGTGAAAAAAGCAAGGGAGGAGCAAGACTTTTGTCGATGAGTGTATAATTAAATTGTACCAAGATGTACTGAAAACCTCAATAATACATTTTCTTAATATCTAATTCACCATAAAGCAAGTTGTTGTAATCTGATCTAAAATATTTTTTGAACTGAAACGATATTGAAGAATTTGAAAGGTGACCTTGTATATTATTTTTTTCGTTTGGTGCTTTTATCAATTTTCCGCTACGTCAATCAACCTCTACAAGCATCTGTTTTCATTAAGATAAAAAACGCATAACTTTCCCCAATAAGTTTCAACACGGTTGCAGAGTAATTGAATGTACCAACGATGTCTAATGCGTAGAGTGTTAAAAAAAAGAAAAAAAAAACAAATATATATATATATATATATATATATATATATATATATATATATATATATATATATATATAGGGTCTTGTCGCTATGAGATATCATAATGAAATTTTGTACACAAACATCAGGAAATATTTGCCACTTTTTGGGTATTTTTTCTATTTTTGTCTGGTCACATATTTAAAATCCAAGGCTAACTTTTTTCATTGTTGGAAAGAACATTTTTTCTGAATTCAAGGGGTTAAATGTTGTATGTTTTTTTTTCAAAATAGATTTAAAAAATGGCTATAGAGGTTACAGTTGCGGACAGTCAACGTTCCATATAAAAACAAATATGTACATACTCCTAGAGGAGTTCCTTCAAAGTAATCCCTTCTCATTGCTTTTATTTATCTATATAATATATTTACCTAAATATATATTGCTTTAATCCCTGCTCATTCCCTTCTCATTCCAACGTTGACTCCAATATGTTAAGCAATCTATTGACATTAATAAATTAGATGTACACGTTTATCGTGATTGTAGTATATATATTAAAATCTTAAGATGTGAGGCTATTATAGATATCCATCTTCCAAATAATTTTTATTCTCGATTTCTGATATTTAGTTCAAAGCGGTGGGGGTACTTTCTTGAATAGTTTCAATGGACTCAAAAAGAGATCTATGAAGTGGTTTCTTCAATGGAGGGAAGTTACAAGATGACAAATGTGGTGAATATGATGCATGTGTGGCGGTATTGGGTGGACTTTTAGTAAAAATTGCTGAATTTTGAAAAACCTTGAGTTGTTTTGCCATAAATTCACCCAAAATATTACTATCCGAGCATGTAGACAGAGAATACCTAAATAGTTTAAGCAAAAATATTATTATTACTAACCAGACTTGTTCAATGATGAAATTATTTCAAGAATAATGTAAAGCTTACAACAATATTAAGACAAAAGTAGTTCTACAAAATATCACTTGGAATATTTTTAAACTTGACGAATGTTATAATAAATCGAGTGACGCAACGCAAGAAATAATCGTTACTATTCGCAGAAAAATTTTAACGATTGCCTAAAAATACACTCCACTATAAATGTTTTTAACGACGGTCCAAACGATTGTTTGACCTGTAGTACCGAGAAAATAACGAATAAAATAATTATTCAGATTTTACAGCCCAGTAACACTAACTAGATTTTTAACTAAATGAAACGGTATATGTCGACTGCTATTTCGAAGGCATTCATAAATATTTTATTGCTTTGTGTAATACAGGACTGAAGGAAGTAAAATTTTTAATTGATTTATTTTAATTGGTTTTCTTCGCATGATGACGCTGTATTATTGGGGTTTATCAATAACGTCGTAAATTTAACGATATTTTTTTACCAGGCCCTTGGTTTGTCTCCATTTTCAGTTTCGTCTTCTTCTTTTCAAATTTAGCATGTTTTAAAGGAAATAAAGTATGGTATGTTTGCTAGAATCCATGGACCCAGTATACTGAAGGAGGTATCGCTGAAAACCAGGCTGGGTTTGTCACGCGTTTCCATTTCCGTTTCAGCCCATGGTGATGTTCTTGACATCATTGATGGTCACACGTAGTTCCTATCCCTATCATATTTAAAATGTTTAAGGATTTTTTTCTCGATACTGGTTGCAACTTTTGTTCCTTCTTTTAATTTTTGTAATTTCTCCTGAATTTCATATTTGATATTTGATATTAGGAAGATCCGAACCAGTCAAGAACAGCAATGCCCACTGAAGAACAAGTGCTGGATATCCTGGTAGAGGAAATGACAAAGGCTATAAACTCAATGAAATATAGCAAGTCTCTAAGAAAGGATGGTATAAGCACAGGAAGATTTAAAGGACTGCCTTTCAATAAGCCTCCTATCAGTGGTGTACAAAATTTTCACAAAGATAATACCCAAAAGAATATTAATAAAACTTAATGACCCACAATCAAGAGAGCAAGCAGGATTCAGAAGTGGATTCAGTACAATGGATCACATCCAGGTTCTACAATAGATCATAGAAACATACAATGAATACCCTGTGCCAATGTACTTGGCTTTAATGAATGCATTGCTTAACCAATGTGTAGGTAAAGCCTATGTAAACCTACTAGGTTGATACTTACCTAGAATGAAGCTACAGCGACAGCCCACCTTGATGATCTTGAGGTTGGAATAAATGTAGAGCGGAACGTACGGTAGGGTAACTCTTCTTGTCTCAGCCCGTCTGGAAGAAGTGTTCCGTAATCTGGATCGGGAGCAGGATGGAATAAGGATCAATGGTGCATACTTAAATCACCTTACATTTGCAGATGATATCGTTCTTCTTTCACAAGACCCAGATCAGCTGCAAAGACACGTATATGAGCTGCAAAGGGCTGGAGAACAATTTGGCTTGAAAATAAACACAACAACCTCGAAGTCGTCGGCGAAAACATGGGTTGTTGGATTGTAGAGAGGGACAATCCTATTCTTGGCGAGAGAGCATAGGTCGGTACCCTGATGAGTCTAACCATCAACAGACCAAATATGTGCCCTCCAATATAAGGGATGGGTGGGGCTTCCTCCCGGTCAAGTAACTAAAAGAATGTTCTAACTAGCGTATATATATAATAATCATAATAATCATATATATAACAATCTTTAATTATAATAAAATAATAAATTGGATTGATAAATAGAAAGAACAATTAAAATATCTACTTTTGCTGAATGGTAAAATAATGGTTCAGTGTCAGAAAATGCATCGTTTCAGCTTGCTACCTCTATTTCTCGAGCTTGTTAGCAGTAAACCGCAAATAGCTTTAAGGGGTAGAATGTAATGTACCCCCTGAGTAACACACCCTCAGCGTGACGATAGGGATAACCGAGAGATTTACGTAAAGGATTTAATTTTTTTCCAGTAGTACAAAAAAGAAGTATATATATATATATATATATATATATATATATATATATATATATATATATATATATATATATATATATATATATATATATATATATATATATATATATATATATATATATATATATATATATATATATATATATATATATATATATATATATATATATATATATATATATATATATATATATATATATATATATATATATATATATATATATATATATATATATATATATATATATATATATATATATATATATATATATATATATATATATATATATATATTCCACAGCTTTGGGGGAAAAAAATGTACTAAAAATAATCATGAGAAATTCACCAAAAATATTTTTAAGCTTCTAAAACGACCGCAAGAGGGCGTGACGAGCTAAATATTTTTAAAAATCATTTTTTGTGTGTATTTTCAAGTGCTAACCGAGTAAGAAAAATTCTCACTTATAATTAGCAAACTGTCTCCTACAACTTTGTTTTATGACATTTTGTCGTAATTTCACGAATAGAGGGATGGGGGGGAGTTTTACTTATTGAGATAAAAAGTCGTCTAATGTCCGTTTGCCTTAACCGATTTTCCACAATTTGGATTCATTTAAAAGGCAATTGCTGGGACAATCAGATAATCTGGGAGATAAATTATTTAGTTTATAAATGAAACCGCGAGGTGGCGTTACATTCAACAATAGTTGTTTTGAAGTTTTGTTCAGTTTTTTCAAATGGAATGGTACAGCTTTTACTACATGGTAAGAAAGGTAATTTAAAGAGGAATCGTCCAGTGAAAACCCGAAATCGATATATCTGACATGTCAAGAGATATTTCGATTTTTATGAAAAAAATTAATATATTTTAATTTTTACCGTAATAAGTTAAAAATTAGTCTTAATATTTAGGTCGCAATCGCAACTGCAACAATTTTATTTAAAAAATAAAATTATTATTATATTCAGTATCAATCTTCATAAATGTTCTAATCCTGACCTTGATTATATTTTCTAATTTAATTACATAAGCGGAAAAAATGCCTTTCCCCAATTGTTGCATTTTCTCTTTTATGATGCTTAAATACTACTTGACAGAATATTGAAATCAGTCATTAATAAATATACCTACTCTTTCTTTTAAACTAAATGAATGGATGAATGAAGTTATGCGTTTTCGGGTTTCCAAATAAACGCATGCAATCCTTAGGTAGATTACACAAAGAGTGTAAGAAGGGAACCATGGAAACAAACAAAAACAGTCAAATTAACTTGTCAGTTTTGAAATGCATTACATTTTCAACATTGCATTTATTGATTATTAATAATTATTATAATAATATCTAACAATGCCTTTTACGAATAACGAGGCATAAGACATGTTGGCGGTGTATTTCCAATGTTTTGAAAATACATGTATTGCAGAGCGGCAATATGCAAGTCAATATCCCGAAAGAAGGCATTATTCGAAGAAGGTGTTTACACGTCTAGCAAGACGCTCACGAGAAACAGGAATTGTGCATCCAGATCCAGTCCGCACCAGGTTACGTTCGATTCGTAATGGAGATAATGTCGTAAATGTTCTGGCTTATGTTGAAACCAACCCCCATTTAAGTATCGGACAAATATCTGAAGAATTAGGTGTTAGCAAGACATCCGTTCATCGAATCTTAAGAGATAACAAGCTGCACCCCTGTCATGTTATCTTACACCAAGCCCTTTTGGGTAACGATTTCGACAGACGGTTAGACTATTGTCACTGGTTAAAAAATATGTGTAGTGGAAATAAACAATTCGTTACTATGGACTGACGAAGCTACTTTTAGCAGTGATGGAGGCGTTAAATTACATAATATGCACTACTGGGCAGTTGCTAATCCACACTGGAGGTTAGAAATCAACCACCAAAATAGATGGAGTGTGAACATATGGTGTGGTGTTTTGGGAGACAAAATTATTGGCCCCTTTATTTTTAATGGACATTTGAATAGTGAAACATATTTAAATTTTTTACAAAATAGACTTCCAGAACTAATGGAAGATGTTTCGTTGGAAACAAGAAGACAAATGTGGTACTAGCATGATAGATCCCCTGCCCACTTCTCGCAAGTCGTTCGAATCTTCTTGGATGCTTCGTCTCCAAATCGTTGGATAGGACGGGGTAGTTTATTTTCGTGGCCGGCACGCTCACCGGATTTGCCAGTCCTCGATTTTTACTTGTGGGTAAGACTAAAAGACCTTGTTTTTCAAACTCGTCCTACCACACGAGAAAAAATGATTGAAAGAATTCAAAATTCAATAACCAGCATTTCAAGAGCGGAAATTGAAGCTACCGTTTTTAGTACCCGTCGAAAAATAAATCTTTGCATTTCTAAGGATGGAAGGCATTTTGAACATTTAGAAAGGCGTTAAAGTTCAGATTCTGTTAATTATTAGACTGTTGTGCTGTTAATTTTATTTGACTGTTGTTATTATTATTATCTTCGTTGTTGGCCCGTTGGGCTTTAAACACGCTCCAAATTAATATGGCACGAAGAATTTGGACCAGTCCTAAGCTTGGGTAAAGTGTGAAGGAAGGCAAACATTAGATCAATATTTTTTTAACTTAATGCAGGTAGTACTGAAATAATAACTGATTTTTTCAGAAAAATCGAAATATCTCTTGACATGTCAGAGATATCGATTTCGGGTTTTCATTGTATGATTCCTCTTTAAATTACCTTTCTAGCCATGTAATAAAAGCTGTACCATTCCATTAGAAAAAACTGAACAAAACTTCAAAAAACTATTGTTGAATGTAACGCCACCTCGCGGTTTCATTTGTAAACTAAATAATTTATCTCCCAGATTATCTGATTGTCCCAGCAATTGCCTTTTAAATGAATCCAAATTGAGGAAAATCGGTTTAGGCAAACGGACATTAGACGACTTTTTATCTCAATAGGTAAAACTCCCCCCAACCCTCTATTCGTGAAATTACGACAAAATGTCATAAAACAAAGTTATAGGAGACAGTTTGCTAATTATAACTGAGATTTTTTTTACTCGGTTAACACTTGAAAATACACACAAAAAATGATTTTTAAAAATGTTTAGCTCGTCTCGCCCTCATGCGGTCGTTTTAGAAGCTTAAAAATATTTTTGGTGAATTTCTCATGATCATTTTAGTACAATTTTTATTTCCCCAAAGCTGTGGGATAAATAGTTTTCAAGATACGGCCGCGATCCATCCTTACTGGGACACCTGGTATATATATATTTCTTTTTCGTGTGATTATTAACGACAAACACCCAAAATGGAACAAACAAATTTAATTTACAAAATCGATAGTTTAAATTGCCCAAGTTCATATATTGGTCAAACTAAACAATATTTAAACAACAGACTAAATATAAAAAAACATTAGAAACCTAGAACTGTAACTAACAATTCAAAAACATGCCATAGAATAGAACATTGAAATTTTAGATTTTGAAAAACAGTATAAAAAAAAGAAATATAAAAGAAATGGTTTATATAAAAAAAATAATACCATTAATTTTAGAAATGAACTGATAAATTAAGTTGTATATATAATGATATTAAATAATAAATTTTTATTATATTTTTGCATCTTATACCATTACATGTGAAAACTCTAAAATTGTTAGGTTATAATAAAAAACAAAAAATATAAAAGTAAAAAAATTATTAAATATATCAGAGTCAAAAATGTGTCAATTGAAAATTGGAGAAAAAATATCGTATTTCATTTAAAAAAGTAAAAGGGAAATTAATTGTTCAATTAGATATAGTGGTAGGTTTTTAAATATAAATTTGTATTTTTTTTTATAAAAATGATGTATATTGTAGCGTTGTTCTGAGGATGGTTTGTAAATAAAGTGAAACGTAAACAAAATAATATATATATATATATATATATATATATATATATATATATATATATATATATATATATATATATATATATATATATATATATATATATATATATATATATATATATATATATGCATACATTTAAGTCTGTAAAAATAATAATAATATTATTTTAGAAGTAATTAATATTTACATTTCATTGTCGCTATTACGTTTCAAAATTGTGATGCTAAAATCAATGCAGAGCTTCACAGAGCTTCGGTTTATGCGTTAATTAAATCGTGTATGAACGTAGATAAACATCTTGTTATAAAGTCCGTCATATTGCACCGAATATCAAAATAGATCTATAAAGATTTAACATAATTTGATTTTAACAATAACTGAATAAGAACTACTATTGAAAACTATTTATTTTTAAATTGGTTTCAGTGTCATATCAAGTTTCATATCATTTCGCTTTTTAAGTTAAAAATTTTAATGTCTTTTTGTTTTACTTTTTGTTGAGTAAGTTACATAAATTCCTTTACATTTTGTTTAAATAACGAACTTTCTTATGTTAGTGTGTAAAAAATGTTATATCGATGACGCTATATAAAAAAATCATGTTTACAAATGGTACAAGAATTTTAGTGGAGACAAAAAGTTGTTGAAAATCTTGTTTATGAAGACCTTCCACCTAAAATATATATAGATATTTTTTTATTTTTATAAATAATATATTTTTTATATTCATTAAATATATTTTGCATTAATAAATATATTTTAGTTAAATTAATATCATCATTCATATAATTAATAAAACTATTTTTAAAATTTAGACTATAAAAATCAGGAACTGTAGTAACTGGTGGAATAGAACAAGGAATAATAAAAGTAGGAGATGAAGTTGAAATTGTTGGAATAAAAGAAACATTTAAGACTATTTGTACAGGTGTAGAAATGTTTAGAAAACTTCTTGAAGAAGGCAGAGCAGGAGAGAATGTAGGTATATTATTAAGAGGGATAAAACGTGAAGATGTGGAAAGAGGGCAAATTTTATCTAATCATTTAGTGTTAGCTTTCATTTCATTTAGTGTTAACAAATCATTTAGTGTTAGCTTTTTTGATATTTTGGTTGTTTTTTACATAAAGCTTGATTCAAATTGGTCATTTGTTATCGGTAGCGTTCAGTATTAACAGCTCCGTCCATAGCGATTTGGTCTTGCATTCGACGTCGTTCGTTCGTCTGGAGTTACTTAGAATCTTTTACACTTAAGATTCTCAAAATATATCCACTTTTTATCGCCAGTCACAATTCGATGGAAAAATGACTTTCTTTTATACCTAGCGAGCAACATTTCGCAAGCGGTTTTCCTGCTGTCTCTTGTCCAGTTCATGTGTAACCTATTTTCCCATCTTTTGGATCTTTCCCATGGCTTTCAAACATATAGAGACGGCTTCACATTTAATTGATCCGCGAGTTCTGTTTTGTTTGAGTTTTATCCTCATCCAATAATGCTTACAACTCGCTGTATTCAAACTTTTTCGGTGGCCTTCCGCATCCTTCGTTTCTCACCTCAAAATCGCCACTTATTCATTTTTTAAACCTCTCAAACCACTATGATTTAGCAACAGCATGCTCACCGTAAGCTTCGACAAGCATTCGATGCGATTCTGTAGCAGATTTCTTTCAAATCGTAGTTTGCAGGCACAAAATTCGACAGTTTAAAGCTATTACAAACTATGCTGTTGTATGAAACTTCTACTGTGAGTTGAAAATCTTTGACAGATGTCAACAAGGAAATGGCGCCAATGATGCGGTTTAACAGCTAGGGCCATCTATGGGCAATTTTCGGTGTCATATTTCCAGACCTGGTGAAATTCATTTTTGATTGTCAACAAAGAGTTTCTTCAAAGCGAATTTCAATTGAAAATTGTTAAGCATAGGATTTAAAAAATCATTTAAATTAATGATAACAAATACGAATATGAGAACATGAAACCGATCATTAAAATTTAGGATGTGAAGAGAGAATATGTATAAAAAGAAAAACTGTGTAACGAATCCAGGTAGGAAAAGAATCCATTGATAAATGCGTGTTCGGTTGTAGGGGAGCGATTGAAATCAATGTTTCGCATAGAGATTTACGCACCCCAATGCCTCGTGGCGGCTATAGATCGTCTCACGCGTGGCACCCCCCAAAGGTGTATTCGTGCAGCGTGTGTACCCTAAGTGCGTTCATTAAATGCCGGTGGTGTATTTGCTTATTAAAGCCCTGCCCCCACCCCAAGTAGTGAGAAAAGTACTATTCGATGTGATAACGTTCGCTCTCTCCGCCAGCGAAAAAAATATGTTGGCATTGCCCGCACCAAAACTATTGAAATTGTTAAAACTAGTCCTTCGAGCTGGTTAAAAACAATTTATAAGAACTAAGTCAGTAGCACACAAAAAATACTTTACAACATAAAAAAAAAATTGAAACCGTTTAATTTCAATCAATCAAAAGTTTGTAGAAATTTTACGAACGGAGCATGAATACGTCAACTAATGTTAAGTGATTGTTTTATTTGTTAATTGTTCAACGTCTAAATTACAGATTATTACAATAATTTTACAACTCCTAAATAATGTTTCGTCAAGGTCTAGCGAGAGTGAGTTTATTACAGAGGTCCGAAGTTTATTCCAGATTCCTCTGCAATTTTCTGATTTTTCTTACTGTAGTGCTATACTCCGTCAGAGAGATTTGACCTGCTTCAATCTTCGCTTCAACCGGTTCGATCTCCATCAGCCCCTTGCCAATTTTTAATATGCAGTAGTTCTTTAGCATCTTTCCTTACATTACCCTACCATCGTGCCTACCTCTTTTTTCTAGCCCCTATTCGCCCCTCAATAATTTTCCTTAGTAATCGATGTTCTGGCATTATCTAAGTCGATGAACCCTCCCATAGTCTACTATATCCAGATCTTTGTACAATTACTTTATTACCCCTGACCTTCCTCAGCATTTCTTTTTTCAGATTCAGCGAAAAGAAGGCAGATACTCAAATGACCGCTTTTCGAATGCCATCGTGTCTACAAGGGATTTTTCAGACTGTATTGCCGGGCGAAACATTTATGATTCGAATAGTTTCTACAATCGGTTAAACATAAGTACCAAGAAATACAGATGAGTACCTAATACAAAAAAAAATAGGAAAACAAGGCCGTATCGGCATTTAAAGCTATTTAGCATACCAAAGCAGCAATAATAAGACATATATTCATATAACCTTCTTGCTTGCAATAAGATATACTATAACGTATTAAAATATTTAACATTCCTTTTGTATAGAGACTGTCAATTAATAACATAAACATTTTATAGAAAATATTTGTATTTAATACAGATTCTTGATGGAAATTCATTTTAAATACACGAACTAAGATTTATATGTAAATTTTCACTATATTTATAACTTGTATTAAAATTATTTCGACACAGAGTGTCTTTTTCAAATACGAACAATTATAAAACTAAGATAGTTTTATTATTTATAAATTAGTTTAATATAGTTCACGTTAAAAAGACAATGTGTTTCGGTTAATAATAACATATAATAATATATATAACAACTAACAGATCCGGTCACGCGTTGCTGTGGCTAAGTTATACGTCGAATTATATAGTAGCAAACTATTCAATACAAATTATTGATTGATTTGTCCGTTACTTTGTGATATTTCATTTTTTAAAAAGGAATAAAACAATTTTTACGAAACTATAGTCACACAAATTTTGTTTAAAAATAAAAGTGATAGATAATAAAGTAAAAATTTGTTTTATTCCTATTCAATACAGTCAAATCATATTTATGAATAAAGACGAAAACGTTGTAGCCAATGTAAAAACCCACGGGATTGAGATTTGAATCTTTGGTCATAATTTGGAAGCGATTGATAAAAATTTTCGTAGAGTTGATATTAAGCACAAATCAACATATAATTTTGAATTTTATGTTTTATTCATCTCATATTCAAGTATATTTTGTAATCAATGAATAATGTACAAAGTTTTTAGTTGACAACATATAACAATTAATTTTATAAATGAGGTAGGTAGCGTAGGTTATTCGTTATTTTTAATAATTATATTTATCATTTTGAATTATAAAAATTTTCAGTTTGAATTTAATTCAGCGCTAATCGGTGCACAATATTTTTGGTTAACCTGTCTCATGCTAACACAAATAGATTCGATGGTTTTCCCACACGTTAGCATGCAACATATAGTTGCCCATTGGAAAAACATGGATTTTCCAAGTGTAAGGCACAAATGGACATTGTTACACCCGACACGAGTGTATATCCAGATCCAGAGCAACTACAACAAGGTACAAACAAAAATCAAAGTGAATCATATTTTAATGTGAGCTATATTGCATCTTCACCATATATTACTGATAAGGGTAATTTTAAAGAACTAAATGATCAAGTGAAACGGTTTGTGATCGGAAACGGACATTGTAAACCTAAAGGTCCTTTCTTAAAAGACAGTGATAATTGATATTTCCTAGAAAAACAATACTATATTGTTTCCAAGTCTGGCGTGAAACTTGAACATACATGGCTATCCTATTTCTTAATACTTCAGAAGGCGTATTGTTGGTTATTCGCAAATGGAAGGCTATGACGACTAGAAACATATTGTAGACGCCATAGAAAGACACGAGACATCGAAAATTCACCTGGATTCTTGTCTTACCTATCAACAATGGCGGTTACATGGAGTACTACATGAAGAGCAAGAGTCCATGATCAAGAAAGAAAAATCTTTAAGGCGTCCAGTACTCTCTAGGCTCCTTGATGTTACTCTGGTATTTTCAACGTGTAATTTAGCCTTTCGTGGCCATCGAGAAAAGGCAGATAGCAATGATCCAAGTTCCCGAGGAAACTTTTTGAGTATTGTTGAGTTATCAGCAAAATACGATCTAATTTTTCAAAAAGTGTTAAGTGCCAGATAAAGTAGTTAAGTCCAAAAATACAAAATGGACTCATTTCTGTTCTGGTAAAAATAGAAAATGCACTCATAAATTTAAAAAATGCCGCACCATTTTACTACTCTATCATATTCGCTACGACTCAAGATATTTCAAAAACAGATCAAATGTGTTAACTTTACCGTTATTGTATGATCGAGAAAGACGAAAATGGAATCCCAAAGGCGCTCGTCATTTCGGTTAAGAGTCATTTTTAGGATTTCATGAAGTTAAGGACCAAACTGCCTTAGCAATGTCCGACCAAATTATTAAATCCATAAATGGCAAAAGTATACCTGTAAATAAGTGTCGAAGCTAACACAATAAAAGGCATTTTGGTGGAGTTCAAAAACTCATAAAAGATATCGAGCCAAATACGATATATGTTCACTATGCTGCTCATAACTTAAATCAGGTACTTAATAATGCAGTAAGAGAGGTTATTGATATGCAACATTTTTTTGAAACAGTTCAACAAATTTATAACGGTAACATTAATAACATTGACCCTACTAGATGGGCAGGACGTTATGATGCTATTTTTGCTTTAAAAGTTCGGTTTGTTAAAGTCCAAAAAGTGCCAACGAAAACAATTCTGTTAAATTGCCAAACAGATGAAAGAAATGAAGCCATTTCACTCAAAAAAGAAGATCGAGAACCACAATTTTATTATGTTATTGGTTTTCCATTGTAACATTCTACAAATTATCGATGCAGCCTATAAAACACTTCAGTTTCATGCCTTAAAACGTTTGAAAATTTGTCTGGAAGAACTGGAATGGTATCGACATGAATTTGAAGATTTAAAAAAGGAAGCAAATAGTGTAGCAGAAAAATGGTCCATCAACCCTGAATTTTCCAAAACTCGTCAGAGGAAAGTGAAACGCCATTTTGACGAACTTTGCGAAGATGAACGTCTTCAAGATCCGAGAAGTTTGTTCAAAGTGAACATATTTTATCGAGTATTGGACATCATCATTAATCAACTAAAATCGCGTTTCCTTCCAATGAATGAAATTGTTTCCAATTTTGCAACCTGCCACTTTGCAAAATTTAAATGACACTGAACTGTTTGTTGACCTCTAATATCTGACCTCTATATATATATATATATATATATATATATATATATATATATATATATATATATATATATATATATATATATATATATATATATATATATATATATATATATGCAATGTCAGATTTTTTTGGACTATGTCCAATGAGACAACAGTAGTTGAATGTCATCATACCCCCTCTATGTGTGACCCATGCGGTGCTCCTCTTATGGTGCGTCATGTCCTAGTGCAGTTGGCGAGCTGGATCACCTCAGGATCTCCTGTGGTTTGGGAGGCGATCTAGCTCAGGTATTAACACAAGCAAATATCGAAAATGTTTTAAATTTCCTCAGATTAGCAAACCGGTATCATAAAATCTAGTCAAATCCTAGTCAGTTCTTTCTAGTCTAATTGTCAGTCACATTTACTTGTTATACGTCTTGTAATCTATCTCATAAAGTCAATATTTATTCGTTGATTCTGCTACCTAATTTCATATGTATTCATGTACTTCATGTTTATATTTATACATCATTTTCAATATAGCAATGTGTACGTTTTAATAATCCGCCCGATAATCCTCTCACTTATCTTTTCCTACGTATGTAGTTCTTTACCTATACGTGTGTGTATATATTTGAATAATAATAATAATAATAATAATAATAATAATAATAATAATAATAATAATAATAATAATAATAACAATAATAGAGCGATAACATGTAAAATAGACCGATAACATGTTTATCCGTGTTGTATAAATTATTCACAGCCCTGCTCAATGAAAAAATTTACCAACATTGTGACTACAATAACATATTAGAAGATGAGCAGAAAGGGTGTATTAGGGCAAGTATGGGATGCAAGGAGCAACTGACGATTGATGCTGTAGTTCTTGCGCAAGCCCGGACAAAAAAGCGCAATTTGAATATGTGCTATATAGATTACAAGAAGGCTTTCGATAGTGTCCCACATGACTGGTTATTAGAAGTGTTGAACATCTACAAAATTTGTCCGCAGATTACAAACTCTTTAAGGTATCTCATGAGTAAATGGAAGACTAATTTATTTGTCCACCAACAGTACATTGGAACAACAAATATCGAGAGAGGAATATTTCAGGGAGATTCATTTTCCCCTGTTTGGTTTTGTCTAGCGTTGAATCCGATGTCCACATTACTTAACAATAGCAATATTGGCTACAAACTTGACAGGAGAAATTCCAGGAAACTATCTCATCTGCTATACATGGACGACTTAAAACCCTATGGAGAAACAAGAGAGAAACTAAATTCATTAATAAAAACAGTCGAAATATTTAGTAAGGATATCAAAATGTCATTCGGACTCGAGAAATGCTCCACTATCAGCATACAAAAGGGAATAATAAAAGAACAACATTCAACAGTCTGCGGTATACAAGAACTAGCATCAGAAGACTCATACAAATATTTAGGAATGCTCCAAAATCATAAATTTGATCATAGCCTATTAAAGAAGAATTTTTCCACTTTGTACCAAAAACGACTGACAAAATTCTTAAACACCAAACTAAACGGTGGAAACCTCATTAAAGCGATCAATGGCTGGCCGGTGCCAACTCTGACATATTCTTTTGGCATTGTTAAATGGTCTGAAGCAGATCTTGATGAACTGGATAGATTGACACGAAGAACATTGACAAAGTTCCGATGTTTACATCCCAATTCGTCCACAAAAAGGCTATATATTCCAAGAAAGTTGGGAGGCAGAGGGCTTGTGAATGTCAAGAATCTTTGTCTCAATCAGGAGAATAGGATGAGAGCGCTTCATTAGTTCACATAGCACACTAATGAAACTGGTTATTAAGAAGGACCAGGGTTTCACCCCACTAAATCTAAATAAACAAAATCGTGTTGATAGTAGAACAGCACTGAAGGATATCGTTCAAGAATGAAAACAACAGACATTACATGGGAGATTTCCTAAATCACTTCAGGATGACTCCATTGACAAATATTTGTCTCTAAACTGGCTTACCGATGGACGATTATATCCAGAAACAGAAGGCTTCGCGACAGCTATTCAAGATAAGGTAGTAAGGACAACAAATTATGAAAGACATATTCTACACATGGATGTTGTCGACAAGTGCAGGAAGTGCGGTGGTGTAGAAGAAACAATTGAACACCTTATTGGAGGGTGTCCAGTCCTTGCCCCTAATGCTTACCTAGGGAGGCATAATCAGCTGGCGAAAATTATACACCAGCAAATCGCTTTAAAGCACTCGCTATTTGATAAGATGCCTCCACCATATTACAAGTACACGCCTTCCCCCGTACTTGAGTCAGCCGATACAATTCTTTACTGGGATAGACCAATTACAACAGATCGGACGGTTAACTATAATAGGCCGGATATTGTTCTAATTAACAAAAAGCAGAGGAGAGCTTTCATAATTGACATTGCGATACCACTCTCTCATAACATCAGAAAACCTGAAATGGAAAAGGTCACGAAGTACGAAAATCTTAATTAATTAAGCAATTAATCTGAAAAATCAATGGAAACTCCAGAAGGTCGAGGTGTTACCTTTTGTTATATCCGCCGAAGGCCTAGTAAGCAAAACCTTTTCCAAAAATCTGGAAATTCTTGGTGTTTCAAAATCGATTACCACAGTAGGACGAGCAGTTCTCTTACAAACTTACCACATTGTTCGTAAGGTACTAAGCTGAATGGGAGGAGCTGAACTGCTTTCTCATTCTGGCATTGTAAACCCGACCAGCCTAGGCTGAGATGATCGATGAATCATGTTTGTGATAATAATATTTATTTGTTCCCAAAACCATAAGGCATTGAACATCGTTAAGAAAGTACATAATAAACATTTAATTCTATATAAAGAAAAACGGAAAAAAAATCAATTACAATTGAAATATAATATCTGCAACACAAGTCACAAAAAAAAAGAAGGAAAGATAGGAAGAAAAAAAGAAGACAATTAGAAAAAGACAAATTAGAAAAGAGAAAAGAAGAGGAGAGAAATACACAGTCAACATAGTATTGTTAATAATTTATTAGTTATAATTTACATGAATTTACATGAATTAGCTGATAACATAATTAGTACAAACATAAACAGTAAAATTCACCAAAACAGGCTATTCTAATAATTTAATTGAATTTAAATTGTTCTTTGTTTTAATGAATAATAAGCCTTGCTCAACCAATATCTTTTAATCGCTCTCACAGACTGATCACGTGGCAGATCTCGAACACACTCCGGAAAAATATTATATATCTTCATAATAGTATACTGCACATTCTTCTGTATATAACTAAAATTACATCTTTCATTCACGAGATTCGACTTATACCTAGTTATATAACCATGCGTTGCGATAGCTTCCTCAAAGACATCTCTATTATTAAATACAAAAGTATACGAATCCAAAATAAACATGCTGACAACTGTCAGAATTCCTTTGCCAATAAAAACATTCCTGCAGCTCTCGTAATGCCTCATTTGAAAAACACTTCTTATGCATCTTTTTTGGAACACAATTTCCCCAAAATATCAAACCATATCTTATCCTCGACTGAACATAGGCATGGTAAGCCGACATTGCAGCCTCGGAAACAACATTCTGAGCTATGATTCTCAGTGCATAGCAATACCGAGATAAACCTGCAGCGACTTTTTCCACGTGCCCTCTCCAATTCAGCTTTCTATCAATCACAAGGCCCAAAAAACAAACCCGTTCAGAAGACTGAATTTTAACGTCTTTATAGGCAAAAGTAATACTGTCATTCTTTCTATTGCTGAATACAATGGACTGGGTTTTAGGCACATTTAAGAGAAGATCCCCAGAAGAGAAGTATTCATCAAGAATTCGACACGATCTCCCAACACTCTCGAGCATCAAATCGGAATCATCTGCGCTAAAAATCAATACGGTGTCATCCGCATAGAGTACCGTGTGCTGTTCTGTAACGTTTGGAAGTTGATTTGTATAAATAATATATAATAGTGGACCCAATATACAACCTTGAGGAACGCCTTTTGTCACACAAACCTTATCAGACACAATAGCTCTACCGCAAAAATCAGTCTCTACTACCTGTTGGGTTCGGTCTTTTAGATATGATTTTATTAACATGAGTGCATTTCCCCGAAGACCACAAGTCTCAAGTCTTGCACAGAGAGTATCATGATTCACGCTATCAAATGCCTTTGTTAGATCAAGACACATGGGCATGGTTAACTTTTTACAATTCACTGAATTTAAAACATTTGTGATAGTTTGATACATCGCCCTACTGGTAGATTTTCCCTTTCGAAAACCATTCTGATTATTAGATATTACTAAATACTTTTCAAAAAAATCTGACAATCTATGGTAAATCGCCCCTTCAAAGATCTTGCCCATATTCGAGAGTAAGGATATCGGTCTATAGTTAATTCCCTCATCTATTTTTCCCTTCTTATAAATTGCTTTTATATGAGCATTTTTTAATACCTTCGTGAAACACAGATTTATTATATAAGATAAAGGTTTAGAGATATAGTGAGCAATCTCTTTAATTATGTGAACAGGTAAGTTATCGTCACCTACCGATTTTTTATTCCTTAAACGTTTAATAATGTTCAATATTTCATCAGGACATGTTGGATTTAAAAATATAGATTGAAGAATTCTATTCGAAGGAAAATTGTTCTTTTTATTGGAATTAACAGTTGGACATGAATTTATAAAGTACGTATTTAAGTTATTTACCGTTTTAAAAGGATCTTTAAATTTATTCGAGAAATTCTCCAATACTGTCTGATTACCATTGTTATCAGTTATTGTTTTTACTAGCTTCCAGGAGGCTCGCACCTTGTTTCAGATTTATTTATAAACTCACTGTTTGAGATTTGTTTGGCTTGTTTTATTACTAATTTTAATATTTTGCAATATGTATTAAAGAAGTGATTAGAAATAATTGCATCAACTTTCATCTGATATAGCTCACGTTTATGTCTACATGATATTCTAATACCCTGTGTAATCCAATTTTTATTAGTGCTATTTAAATAACATTTTTTTTTTACAAATATCGTATTGAAAATGTTTTCAACTAAATACAAAAATGCACTATATGCCTCATCGACTGAATTAGAACTGTATACAGGTAACCAATCAATATTTTCAACTTCTCTTTTGAAAGACAATATTTTATTATTTGGGAAAGTTCTTTTATAAATAAATTTTTGTTCAGTCCGTAAATCATTCTGCCCTCCAGCCATTAAGTTTATATTAATTATCTGTGCATAGTGATCAGAAATAGCCGTAGCCGTGAACACAACTTGAAAAATCATTCATGTGATTGTAAAATATGTTGTCCTGGAGTGTGGCCGAGATCGCAGTGGCACGAGTCACATCCTATATGTATGTATGTATGTACGAGTACGTATATGTGAGTAGTGCACACTTTTAAAATGTATTTTGATTTATGCCGCGAAATGACCTCAGTAGTCTGTGCGGCTTTCCCACAAATTCTCTCTCTCTCTCATCATACCGTGTCATCATACCCAACCGTCTCATGTGGAACACACAACAACCTGCGTCTCCGTTTTAATGAACATTTTTGTTGCTTGATGACTGGAGACAAGCCCCACCCATCCCTTCAAATGGAGGGCATATGTTTCGTCTCTTGATGTTTAGACTTTTCAGAGCACCTACACATGCTCGCCCATCAAGAATAGGGAGACCCTATCCACAGCTAACAATCAAAGAATCATTTTATGTCGTGCAGCTTTCTTGAAGTATGTACTGCATTAATGTTTGTTACAATTCCTGTGACTACAGCTAGTGCTGAAAGGTCATTTTCGAAACTAAAATTTATAAAAACCTATTTAAGAAACTCCATGGGACAAGACAGGCTACGTAACTTGGCTGTTCTGTCTATTGAAAATTCTAAGGCCCGATCTTTAAACTTTGATGATTTTATTGATACTTTTGCGGAACAGAAAACTCGGAGAAAATAATTTTATTAATAAATATCTTGTTAATATTAAGTTGTTATTTCATTAAAATTACGTAACGCCTATGCTTTTGAAAAAAAAATGTATTTGATATGTAACTAAAATACACACAATATTAGTAATACTGTTTTGTAACTACTTAAGTGATTTATTAAAATTAAATTAAGTGACGATTTTTACTGGAAGGGCCCTATCCAATGAATTTGTCATGGGCCTCAGATGGTATAGTTACGTCACTGGTCTTCCAATGTCTCTTTCCTTCAATTCATATGGAACCCATTTTCCTGCCTTCTGGATCTTTCCTAATAGTGAAATTGGTGGATTGGGTAACATCCAATGCTTCTGCTAATTTCATCAATTCAATTCATCCAATAATGCTTGCAAATTTGCAACTTTTTCGACTGTCCTGGATGCTCATTCTTTTTTATATCAAAATCACCACTTTTAAAGTATTAAAACCATGGTGCACAAGTTTTTTTGGGTTAGAGCCTGTTCACCATAAGCTTTAACCAATAATCGAAAACTTTCACCGAATAAATAGTATCTTTTCATAATCGAAAACATATTCACAACAATGAAAAATTATGTTTTTTACATAATTAACGATTGATAAAAGAGCAAACTTTTGATGGCGCATGTTTACTCTCCAAAACTCTATAGACGTTATCTCTTAGCAAATGTAACGCTATCTCTTAGTAAAATCGTCATTATTAACCGAAACACCTATTACATACAGGTTTTAAATATGTGGAAATTTAGATATAAATCTTAATTTGTTTATAGCAAATATTTGTATTCTATTTATTAATTAGCCGCTTGACATTAAAGTTTATTGGTGCGGGCGGCCAAAGACTGTCCCACACGTCATCCCTACTGGGATGCACTTGCGAACCTTCCCCAATTTCTACGTGTCCCGCAGCGTTTCGCCTATCAAGGCAGTTTTGATGTGTGTGTAACATTCCGACAGAGTCGGCAAATGTTTTTCTGCTTGTTGTTTCTTTTGCGAAACGACCCTATTCCTGCTTTCATCCACAAACACAGTATAAGAACTTCAATACATATGACGTCGTTTTTACGTTAACACAGTTCATTTAAAAATCGTCATTGCATTTATTTCTATTTGAAAATATCGACCGAACAATCTTTATACTTGGTTTTTATACTTTATATTTTGGTTTAGATATGTAGACGACATTTTGGTTTATTATCCTGAAAATGACAGACAAATAGAAGGAACATTAAAGCATTTAAATAGTATCTATCCAAAAATAAAATTTACACTAGAAAAAGAACAAAATCAAACCATAAATTTTCCGGACCTTCCAATATCCAAACAAAATAATAAACTAGAATTTAATATCTATAGAAAACCCACATACTCAGATATAACAATTACAAAACAATCAATCCACCCCATTACACATAAATATGCTGCATATAAGTCTATGATCCACCGAGCTTTCACAATTCGACTATCTGAAAATAATAGAAAAATAGAACTGCAAAAAATAAAACTAATTGCACAAAATAACGGTTTCAAAGAAAAAGAAATTAGTTATTTAATAAATAAAAAAGGGAAACAATTACTAATTCATCAAGTATATCCAAAAGTAAAACAAACAAATGATAAAAAGTACTGTAAAATTTCATATTTCGGTCCAATTTCAGAACAAATAGCTCGCTCTTTGAGGAAACATAATTTGCAAATAGCGTGTAAAACCACCCAGGCAACCAGTAAATTCATTTTTAATGCCAAAGATAAAACATCAGCAAATACAAAATCTGAAGTTTATATGTTAAGTTGCAACGAGTGCAGTGGCTGCTATGTTGGACAAACCGGCAGAAATTTTCAGACCAGATACAAAGAACATAAATCTGCATACATATAAAAGAAACAACACTCTAATTTTGAAAACCATTTCATGGTTTTCAAAAAAAGAAATATATGTGAGGTATCTACTCACATATATTTCCGAGATTACAAATTTAAACATTTTACATATAGCGCCAAAAAGCTAAAAATTAAACATTTTAGAAGCTCTAAACTTGAAGAGATTTACCACTAAACACCAAAACGGTTTTTTGAACTGCTCGACGCACGTTTCGCTAACCATGTTAGTATCATCAGGAGATGATTTAATCTGTTAAAGATTAAATCATAATTAAAATGTAACGTAAATTTAAATGAGAAAGAGAGTATATTTAATTGAGATTAAATCATCTCCTGATGATGCTAACATGGTTAGCGAAACGTGCGTCGAGCAGTTAAAAAAGTGTTTTGGTGTTTAATGGTAAATCTCTTCAAGTTTAGTGTTTCAAACCAAAGGTTCCAATAGAAGAATTGATTTTAGAAGCTATTGAAATTTATAAATATGATAAAGATCCGTTTAAACAGATATTAAACGATCAGACGGATCTCCGAAATTCCCCACTATTTAAAATATTGTAAAAAATTAACCCCAATAAAAGTATAAAATTAGGTACATAGAATAGTAGTAGAACAGCTGTAAAACCTTAGTTTTAATGTAGTGTTTGAGAATGTAACGTCGTTTTACGAAACTATAGTCAAACAAATTTTGTTAATAAAATAAAAGTGACAGATAACAAAGTAAAAAATTGTTTTATTCCTTTTTAAAAAATGAACTATCACAAATTAACGGACAAATCAATCAATAATCTTTATACTGCTATATTCGAAAAGCTTTTTTGAAATTCTTTCGTTTTCTTTTTTATAATTTTATTTAGTCGCTAAAGCGACCAGTAAACTCTCTTGATAGATTTTATGGACTCAAAACGAAATCCACCAAGTAATTTCTTTAATCGAAGAAATAGGAACAAGTTACACGGTGCTGTATCTGGTGAATATGGTGTTTGTGGAACGATATTTGATTGATTTTTAGCGAAGAATTAATGATTAATCATTGCGTTGGTATGTTATCGTGATGCAAACATCATGAATTGTTTTACCAATTGAAAATCTGGACGTTTTGTAGTGCCGTTTACTGGCGATTTTTCAGTCAAGATTCTTTATTTTGGTTCACTGATTCACGTGGAAGGTCTTCCCGAACGAAGTTCATCTTTAACTACTTCTCTATCATCACTAAAGTCATTGTACCACTTCTAAACATTTTTTTTACACAGCATCATTGCCGTATCATTTTCTTAACATTTTTAATGCACTAGCAAAAGAAATTAAATTTTTTAGACAAAATTTATTGCAAATTTTTTGTTGGATAAATATATCTAATTTAAAAAACTCACGGACAATTTTTTTAACAACTACAAAAACGCTATAATTTCTAATTTAACAATCGAAATGATATGAAACTTTTCAGATATCGAGGATAGTTATACCAATTTAAAAAACAAATGGTAAATGCGATAAGTTCGCAAATTTTTAAAAGTCATTTTACTTTTTGATCATATTCTACTAATATGATCATTTAAGACATGTTTTAATACCTGATAATCGGGATATTAAAAATAAAATAGGTGGCGATATTTCGTAATTTTTACTACTAATTTCTTCGGGAGAGCAATTACAACTAAAAATATTACAGAAAACAATGATTTTTGCATAGCAAATAATCTCCAGACGAACAGTAATATTATTAAATTCTTCTATTGGAACCTTCGATGTGAAATACTAAACTCGAAGAGATTTACCACTAAACACCCAAAAAAGTTTGAAAATTCTCGACGCACGTTTCGCTAACCATACTAGCATCATCAGGAGATGATTTAATCTGTTAAAGATTAAATCATCATCAGAATGCAATGTAAATTTAAATAATCAAAATCATCTCTCATCGTGAATATGCTGATATATTATTTGTTTTTGTAACGGAAGCTTAAATCGCGCAATCTCCGAATATCAGCGTCGTTTCCGGAATCGGAGACTGCCAGATAGAAAGGTTTTTGAACAAGTTATTATCACTGCTGATCTCGGACCCCCAGAGGAGCTGCAAAGACACGTACAAGAGCTGCACAGGGCTGGGAAACCATTTGGCTTGAAAATAAATCTTGGGCAAAGGGTTTCAATAGAAGGGGATACCGTCCGGGAGGTGGAACGATGCGTTAAATGTGGCTGGTAGGCATTTGGCAGGCTCAACATAGTGTTTAAGAGCAAACTACCACTTAGCCTGAAAAGAAAAGGCTTTGATCAGTGTGCCCTGCCCGTTATGACATACAGAAATGAAACCTGGCAGTTCAAAAACTTCGAATAGCACAGAGGGGAATGGAAAGATGCATGCTTGGCATTGCTAGACGGGATAGAAAGACCTGCACATGGATCAGAGAACAAACGAAAGTAAGTGACATCTTTGGATACCACTTGATCGCAAACGTCCACGGAGAAGGCCGAAAACATGATGGACTGATGACATTATTAAGTATATTGGACCGGAATGGCAGAGAAGAGGTCAGGACCGTGAGAGAGAGAAGCATGCTGAAGGGGCCTTCATCCTGCAGTGGATTGATGCGGGTTGATGATGATGATATATATATATATATATATATATATATATATATATATATATATATATATATATATATATATATATATATATATATACAGGGTGATTATTACACACACTATATTTGAAAATAATGACAATTGTTCTTTAGACTCGAAATTACAGTACAACCACAATACTACAATCCACAATCAAATAGTGCAAATTCAGGGATGTATTAGTTCTTTCATTTAAAATGAGTTTCAAGTATAGGCTGCTTGAGGTATATATATATATATATATATATATATATATATATATATATATATATATATATATATATATATATATATATATATATAGACCCTGTATCTTTCATTCTTTGTTTCAAACTATAACTATCTGTGAAATACACGTGTATACTTAGTTTTAAAGGATTGAATATTGATTTTATTTAATACTTTACGAAAATCATTGCTTAATTTGATCGTGTCCACCTGGAAATTAATAGAACGTTTGCTTTGTTAAAATGCAAATCTCGAGAAACAATTAAGCGGGGCCTTATCTGGCAAATACGGCTGCTTGGTCAGTGACATGAGGCGAAAAGGTTAAGGCATATTACAAGCTGCTCACTTCTGACCTCATTATCGAGGTGAAGCTGAACGCAAGCGATTTTGCACTGAGGCAAAGCTTGACATATCGCAAATATAATATATTTTTTTATTAATTAGATTTATTTTTTCTAAACCCCAGTAAATTTAATATATCTCCCCATTGTCATACAAAATATAATTCATCAATCATTATCTAGAAAATACAAAGCCGGCCTTCTTGAGATGGAATGCAAAAGTGCAACCTAAGCAGGAGTAGACACTGTTGCCTGGCAACCGTATTTAATGACTAGGCACCCCTCCTGAACGTTTTTAAGGAGCGTTGCGTGATTCGTGTATATTTGCCGTTGGTGTTTCCTTGCCCCTCGTCAAGATTACCATCTTTGATTGCCATTGGTATATACCGTTTTTGTTTTGTTCAATAGGGACCAAAAAATTACCCACAATCCAATTGTTGATGCTGTCAAAAGAATATCGATTCCAACAAAACTATCTCGCTATTTGTAATAACCTAAAAACAAAAGTTGAATATGAACGACATAAGATACTTAAGTATAATAATTAGATAGCCAGAGAGGCGCCTGTCTGCTCATAGAAACAGAAGAAAAGAAGTTAACGAGTAAATAAAAAATATATCGCTCTGCCAGAGTGAAACAATGCAGAGGAAGCAGAGCTTTTATAGAACACTTACTTGCTAAAAATGATTATGATAACAATTAAAACACTTGGTATTTGTTTCACAATATATTCAAGATATTCTCTAACATGTTTCGGCCTCGCGACCATTCTCAAAGAGAGTTATGTATAAACTAAACTAAAGTTTCAAAGTGCTGTCTAATGGAAGTCGGTTTTTTCATCTCGTTAAATTTATTACACTATCAATAATTGGAGTATTTCCGAAGTCTAGCTGGGTGTTTGTTAGGTTTTTGCCGTCGTATATGGCTTTTTTAATTTCGAAAATTTCCAGGTAATTTAACAGCCTGCTTTTATTGCAGCTATGTATTAATTTGGTATTATTAATGTTAAAAAAATGGTTCTGGTCTATACAATGTTCGGCAAAGCCCGTCTTTCTCTGATTGTGTAAAATTGAATATTTATGTTCTTTTAGCCTATCATTGAGCGATCGGCCCGTTTGGCCTATATAAATAGCGTCACACATATTACATTTAATTTCGTATACTCCAGATTTGTCACAAAATTTTGCTCTTTCTTTGTTATTGTTTAACATCGATGCAAGATTATTCTTATTAACAGAGATAATATTAATATTTTCGTTCTTTAACTGATTTGTGATTCTTCAACACCCAGCTAGACTTCGGAAATACTCCAATTATTGATAGTGTAATAAATTTAACGAGATGAAAAAACCGACTTCCATTAGACAGCACTTTGAAACTTTAGTTTAGTTTATACATAACTCTCTTTGAGAATGGTCGCGAGGCCGAAACATGTTAGAGAATATCTTGAATATATTGTGAAACAAATACCAAGTGTTTTAATTATTATCATTGTTACTATGTTTCACCAAGAGCCAACCGCGCAATCAATCAAAAAATGATTATAGCGAGAC
This sequence comes from Cosmopolites sordidus, assembly GCA_031761425.1. NCBI lineage: Eukaryota > Metazoa > Arthropoda > Insecta > Coleoptera > Curculionidae > Cosmopolites > Cosmopolites sordidus. Next base: position 942,233 of record JARFXV010000068.1, on the reverse strand, counting down.
ATATCGAGATGAGTAAAGGTAGATAACTGGTAACTTTGCAATAATTTTAACCTATTATTAAAACCAGAAAATTTCCAGAACAAGACTACAAAAGCTTCTGAACAAGCAGATCGCAGAGCCTACGATTATCGTTAACTCTATTTCAAAGTTTCTAGGAAGTGGCTCCGCTTCAGATTACAGGCTGATTTCCAAGCTCCTTTTTCAAAATAACCAAAATACCGACTATACTGAAAATAAGATCAGCTTAAACGAGTAGTGTGGATCTTCGGACACCCTTTTCTTCATCAGTCGGACAGGTTGGCTAGGGCTATTTTTTTATATACATCAAAAGAAATGTATATAAATATGTTAACCTAACTTCCTTAAACCTAAAAGCATTAGTGCAGAAATATTCTATCACGTCACAGTGTTTTCTAGACTCAAATCCTTTTTTTGCAATTATCTTACATGGTGACTTCAGTTTAATATTTATTTATCCGATTCAAACAACAAATATTTTGTTTCAAATTGAATTAAAATGTCGAATAGAATATATAAACAAAGTTCTGATCGTTTTTGCTACGTTTGTGGACAGTTTATATTTTCTAAAAAAAGAAGACCCATTGTAGATTCGTTAAAAAGTGCATGTCTTCATTATTTTGGATTTCCTGTTGCGAACCAAAATAAAAAGTGGCTGCCTCATGTGTTTTGTGAAAGCTGTAGAATCGTTTTACTCAAGTGGTCATCAGGAGATAACGTATACCTTCCATTTGCTTCACCAATATTATGGAGGGAACCTAGTAATCATGAAACTGACTGTTACTTTTGTGTTTCGAAGACAGTGGGATATAATACAAAAATAAGGAGAGAATTGTATATGCCGAAATTCCGTCTGTCATTTATCCCCGTAATTCGTGTCAAAATATACTAGAAGATGACAATGAAAGTGATGTTGAAGTTAAATTGATATCTAGTAATTCTGACGATCTCTTTCTTCAAGGAAACGCTCCACATTTAATTAACCAAATCGAATTAAATGATCTTATAAGACACTAACAACTATCAAGGTCTAAAGCAGAGCTTCTTGGTTCTTACCTACAACAATGGAATTTATTAACACCAGACATGAAAGTTACGTTGTCCAGAAACAGGAACATAGTTGACTCAGAATTTTCAAATGAGAAGGGGGATATTATTGTACTGATATCTCGGGAGTTTCTGAAGCAATGAGTCAAAACTATCATAAAACAGAGTGGCGTAAAATATAGCCTGAAAGGTGTTCTATTACACAACAGGAATAAGAAACCGTTTATACCAATATACAAAGTGAATTGTAATGAGAGCTGTGTTCTTTAATGAATTTAATAAAGAATGAAGAACACTAATGGGAAGTGTGCAGCGACCTCAAAGTCATCGGTTTGTTATTGGGATTGCAGGGTGGCTACACAAAACACTCTTGTTTCCTTTGTCGGTAGGACAGCAGGGCCAGCGAGAATCATTATGTAAGAAAAGAATGGCCTATTTGGAACGAGTATATTCCGAGCAAAATGAACGTTAAAGTCGTCGGTAGATTCGAAAGACATTATTCTACCCCCTTTACACATTAAATTGGAACTTATGAAAAACTTTGCGAAGGCTCTAAACAAAAATCGTGATGGTTTTCTGTATTTACAAAAAAAAATTCTAAGTATTACCGAAGCAAAACTGAAAGAGGGGATATTTGTTTGCCTATAGATCCGTAAAGTTGTAAAAGGTCCTCAGTTTGAAAGCCTTTTGTCTGTTAATGAAAAAGCTGCTTGGAAGTCATTCAAAATGGTTGTCGAAGAATTTTTAGGAAATAAAAAAAAGTGAAAATTATAAAGATATTGTTGGTGATTTTTTGAAAAATTTGGGAGTGAACATGTCGTTGAAGGCTAATTTCCTTTAAGTTTTCCCTTAAGTTGTTTTCTTGAAAACTTAAAAAATATGAGTGACGAACAAGGGGAACATTTTCACCAAGATTTAAAGATTTTTGAAGAACATGCACGCTTTTGCATTATCAAGGCATTAGCCATTTTTTTTTTGTTATTCGTATTCGTAGATTTTTTTCCATTTTTAAATAAATAAATATTTCTAAAACCAGACGTGACAGCATTTTTTTATTATTTTAACTCTTACCTAAATAAGCAATAATTAACAATTTTCAGCTGGGGTATAAAAACCATGTAAATTAGTGTTATTATATTTTACTTATCAGATTTTTCCTAGAAGACAGATCATTTGAAATCAAAATTAAGAGGAAGTCTATCGAGTCTGGACCCTCCCATGGTGCCCCCATCTCAAAAACCTTGTTCAGTCTCTACATGATTCGAATTTAAAGTTAGAGTAACATAAAATCCGTAATTTTCATAGAAAACACTTCCTTTTAAATGCGGTATAATCGTGCTAGTTGTAGTTGTCCTTATATGCAAGAAAATACATTCTAGTGACCGACCAGTTTTCTACCTAAGGTTTATAAATTGTTTATTGGAATTTTAACGAATAGATTAGATCACAAATTCGACACGTATCAGCCAAATGAGCAGGTCCGATTCTGTAGTCACTTGAACACCGACCATCTCCATGCAGTATACAGTAAAGCAACTCTTATAAGAAGCATGGTAATATAATATATAGATATGGATAGCGCTCATAGATTAGACAAGTTTAGTTGTATAAATAAAACAAAGTTGTCTAATTTTAAGTAAATTAATATCTCTACAATCAAACTTGACGGCATTTTTTTTATATTTTTCCTGGATAACTCTTACCTAAATAAGCACTAATTAACAACTTCAACATTCTCAAGGCATTAGCCATTTTTTTTTTGTTATTTATAGTCATAGATTTTTTTTCCATTTATAAGTAAATAAATATTTCTAAAACCAGACGTGACAGCATTTTTTTATTATTTTTTCTGGATAACTCTTATATAAATAAGCACTAATTAACAACTTTCCATATTCTCAAGGCATTAGCCATTTTTTTTTATTTTTATATTCATAGATTTTTTTTCCAATTATAAGTAAATAAATATTTCTAAAACCAGACGCGACAACATTTTTTTAAGTATTTTTTCTGGATAACTCTTACCTAAATAAGCAATAATTAACAACTTTCAGCTGGGGTACAAAAACCGTGTAAACTAATAATATTATTTTTTACTTATCAGCTTCTTCCTAGAAGACAGATGATTTCAAATAAAAATTAAGAGGAAATCTATAGAGTCTGGACTTTCCCATGGTTCCCCCCTCTCAAAGACCTTGTTCAGTCTCTACATGATTCGAATTCTAAGATACAGTAACATAAAATCCGTAATTTTCATAGAAGACACTTCCTTTTAGATGCGGTATAATAGTGTTAGTTGTAGTTGTCCTCATATACAAGAAAGTACATTCTAGTGACCGACGAGTTTTCTACCCAAGGTTTATAAACTGTTTATCGGAATTTTAACGAACATGTTAGATCACAAATTCGACATGTATCAGTCAAATGAACAGGTCAGATTATGTAGTCATTTGAGCACCGACCATCTTCATACAGTATACAGTAAAGCAACTCTCAGTTATTTACATGCAAGGCGAACGTCTACTAAACTTACCGATACTATTGGACAATTACAAAATGAAATGGGGAAAAAATAGGATTAGAAATGAACTGCCCAAGGTCAAAATGCATGACAAATACAACAACAGGAGAAACAGCAATTACAGATACAGTAGAGTGGGGTAAAATGACGCACTTAAAGGTAAAATGATTATAAAAACCACAAATCCGAAAAGACATTTTAATATATAAAGAACTCAAACATTACATCCAACTACTACTCAAAGTTTTTCTAGAATGAACCGTGAAGACCAAGAGGACATGGCTTGTTCATCAATACAGTTTGAACTATCAAAAATCAAGTTGATCAAGGAGATATTGTTAGAGGCGTTTATAGGGGGCTTTATAGAGGCGTTTATAGAGGGATCTTGTTAGAGGAGATCAGTTAGAGGCGTTTGTTGTTGTTAGCCTTCCTTTGCGCCCATACTAGTTTCATTCTTTCGCTATGAGCTTTTTTCCTTTCGTCAGACCAAGTGGTTCCAGTCTTCCTACATTTTTCTCTCTGGCCAACCTTCCAAACGTTAACCTTGTGTCTGAAACACAAGGTTAGTGTGTTGTGTGAATTTCATTTTGTGTAATATTTGTTGATCTTAGGTCCTCTTTATTTGCAGCAATCCATTTAATTATTTCTACTTTAACTATACTCCTATTTTCATAAGATTCGACTATTTGTCTAGTTAGCCTACTCGGATTCGTCCGTTTTATGTGTCCGTAAAACTTAAGTCTTCTTTTTCTCATATCGCCATGTATTTCTGTGTATTGTTTGATTTCTTGGTTTTCTCGAAGTCGGTATGCTGTGTTTTTTTGTTTGGGGCCTAAGATTTTTCTTATGATTTTTTTTCCTTCTTTTCAATGTCCTCGATGTCTCAATTTATATTCAAAACGAGCGTTTCTGCCCCATATAGACATTCTGATTTAATAACTGTGTTGTAATGTCTCAGTTTTATGTTTTTAGATATGCATTTTTGTTGTAAATATTTTGTGTAAGTCTCAATGCCGTTTCCATTTTTTGATACCTACCCTTATTGGCCGCTTTTTCCAACCCAATTTCCATGATTATTTCACCCAAATATTTGAATTGAGAGACTCGTCTGATGCTACCATATTTTGTTTTTAGAAATGGTGTTTTTAGTCTGTTGCAAGTCATGTATTGTGTCTTTTCAAAGGAAATTTGGAGTCCTACCTTTTCTGCAGTTTCTTTTAGGGTTTCAATCTGTTTTTGTGTCGTTGGGAGATCTTGATTAAAAAGAATGTCATATTCGTATTCACCCCCATATTCAGCAGATTTGGCTCCTTGAAAATTCTGAATATTTGCAAAACAGAAAGTGACAATGAAAGATTTTTTTTATGAATGGAACATAGTAATTCATATTTGATGTGTAAAACCGGACAACCAGCAAAAAAACACGGATCGATCAATAACAAATAGGTTTCGTGTTGGTAAACATTTTATTTGATTTATGGTAGAATAAAAGGATGGCGCCAGGATTAAGGAAACATTAGCGAGAAAGGATTACCGAATATCAAGTTTATATTTGAGAAAAGGGTATTTCCGCCAATGGTACATAAAAGGTCGTTTTCAGAATTGATGTTATTTACAACAGATTTAGATATATTTAGGGAGTAAATAGAAACATGTTAGTTAAAAAAAAAATTGTATAAATAAAACAAAGTTGTCTAATTTCCACTTAAGTAATTTGGCATGTTTTTTTCTGGAAATTTCCAGAACCCTTACTGTTAGACTGTGTTAGACTGTTTTTTTGTCATATTTGATAGCGGAGAATGGTTGAAGCCTGTTTGGTTGTTAAGACGGACATCTGTGTATTTGTCCCTGTTTATTTCCAAACATTCTAGTAAATTCAGTTTGGTACCCTTATTTTCTATGTAATGTATTACTTATTTTCTATGTGTAAGATTTTAAAATCATTATTAAATGTATGTTTTTCTTTAGTAGGATGTTCAGAGTATGCTGAGTCCTTGTATTACGCGATTCTGAGTTTAAATGATCTACCTGTTTGCCCTGTATAAAATGTATTGCACGAGCCACAATTCATTTGGTAGACGTCTGATTTATTATCTTATCCCGTTTTTTTAAATAATTTTTTAATTTTTTTTCTAAATAATTGTTGGTTTTAAAGGCTATATTTATATTAATGCTATTAAGATTTTTGTAGTTTTTCAGATATATGTCCATAATAAGAAAGAGTTTTAAATCCAAATTCTTCGATTCTAATTCTATTATTTTTTCATATTAATATTTCATTTCAATTTTTCATATTAATATTCTTCCTCTTCTTCTTCTTCTTCTTCTCTTGATGCTGCCTTGATTTTCTTCAACCTTCGCTTTCAACCGGATCAATATAGTCAATCAGCCCAATCTGAGGCTGCGTGCGAGGCGTGCTAACAAATAAAGTAATGAGGCTTGAGGTGTAGTGTTTAATCTGGCAACACTATTGGCTTCCCCTTTGGAGGAGAGGCAGGCGAACATCTGATACGCCTTCAGTTCTAGTTTGAATTGGTTTTGCAAAACATCAACAGAAAAGACAGTGTTTTGTTAAGGCCGATCCTATATATATATATATATATATATATATATATATATATATCTTTACCAACCATTGCTGCAAAATCCCAACTCTCAGGTCGATTAGTAAGAGTGAGGGTGAGTTGCAGTAGGGTTGATTGAACAAGGGGGACACTCGACCAGGACGTGGGGAGGCGGGGGTGCTGCCGCCCCACTTTAACCAGACGAGCACTCGCTAACTGTCCAATTATAAAGTGATCACTTTTAACATTCGAATTGGGTTTGCATCAGTAATTTGCCATCGTCAACTACAAGTGGATGCAGGCGGTAAAATTTTGTTTAATTAATGGAAATGGCCGTTTGTAAATCATCGTTCTTTATTGTAGTTTTATTCAATTGGAAATTTCCCAATGAGAACTCGAACGATATCGAACTATTAAAAAAAATCGTTTGTAACATTTGAATGGTTCATTACATTCGTGAGAGTATTAAAAATTCCTGGTCTAATAAAAGAACAACCATTGAAATTAAAGTTGCAGTTCAGTTTGGTTACAATGATGAACATTTTAAACATCAATATTCATATTGCAGTCATGCCTTCAATGTTATTTTGAAAGATGGAAATATCTTTAACTTTGTAACAGTAACTTTGGCAAAAATCTCCTTGCTCAGCATCAACAAATATATTACATACATTTAGCTGACAAAAATCCTTATTTACTGGGGTGTAACAAAAGAACTATCTGAGATATATGAGAGAGCAGATTTGAAAATCAACTTCAAGGAAACCTGAGAACTCGAATGATATCGAACTATTAAAAAAAATCGTTTGTAACATTTGTATGGTTCATTACATTCGTGAGAGTATTAAAAATTCCTGGTCTAATAAAAGAACAACCATTGAAATTAAAGTTGCAGTTCAGTTTGGTTACAATGATGAACATTTTAAACATCAATATTCATATTGCAGTCATGCCTTCAATGTTATTTTGAAAGATGGAAATATCTTTATCTTTGTAACAGTAACTTTGGCAAAAATCTCCTTGCTCAGCATCAACAAATATATTACATACATTTAGCTGACAAAAATCCTTATTTACTAGGGTGTAACAAAAGAACTATCTGAGATATATGAGAGAGCGGATTTGAAAATCAACTTCAAGGAAACCTGAGAACTCAAATGATATCGAACTATTAAAAAAATCGTTTGTAACATTTGTATGGTTCATTACATTCGTGAGAGTATTAAAAATTCCTGGTCTAATAAAAGAACAACCATTAAAATTAAAGTTGCAGTTCAGTTTGGTTACAATTATGAACATTTTAAACATCAATATTCATATTGCAGTCATGCCTTCAAAGTTATTTTGAAAGATGGAAATATCTTACATACATTTAGCTGACAAAAATCCTTATTTACTAGGGTGTAACAAAAGAACTATCTGAGGTATATGAGAGAGCGGATTTGAAAATCAACTTCAAGGAAACCAAATTTATGACAAGCCTTATGCCATCAAATTACTCGAAAATATCCGGAGAAGAAATAGATCTAGTCCATCAATACATATATCCATGAAATAAGAGACAGATCCGACACCTGAAATTAGAAGGACAAATCTTGCCTGAGACACAGTCTGATGTCTGCACTCTAATCGGAACATCAGTATACAAATTGAAAGTTACGCAGAGTGGTATGGAAAGGTCAGTGCTGGGTATAACCTCAGAGATAGAATCCGCAATCAAGATATATATGGCAAAGTACCATTATCACGGATGTCTTTACTCTTATTACCGCTTTAAAGTGGAAATGGGCAGGACATATCGTCCGACTGCAATGTAGAAGATGGACACGTAAATTGCAGAAACGGAGACCAAGGACTGACACACGTAGCAAAGAACGGCCCCCAGCACGATTGCCCGATGATATTAAAGAATATAAAATAACTGGCCTGGCTACAAGCAGCTCGAGAGAGAGGGAGATGGAATCATCTAGGAGAAGCCTATGTCCAGCAGAGGACGCAAAAGGCTCGACGATGATGATACTGAGAATGAGCAATAATTACGTTTTGGACTATTAGATATTTTCTGGTTAAAAACAAATATACCTGACGGTTTTCCTCAAAATATAGACCCTTGTTTTCGATGATCTCAACAAATGTTTGAGTAAGTAACTCTATTTATCTTCGATACTATAATGAGTCGTTGGAGGCGCAAAACTCGACGCAGTCAGTTTTTTCTCTTTTTCTTCAGTGCTGAAATGTTTTCCTCGTCGTGAGCTATGGGCCGCAACAGGTGGTAAATAGACGGAGCGAGATCTGGGCTTATATACTGTGTAAGTGAAAAGTTCAAAGTCCAATTCGTTAATTTTTGAGATGATGAGTTGTAAAGTGTGTGGTCTTGATGCAAGAGGACTTTCTTACGGATAACTAAAACTGGATATTTTTCGACCGAAACAGCATGTACTCTCTCAAGTTGAACTGAGCAGAGTTTTGAATTTAGCGTCCCACTTCCAGAAACCAACTCAAAACAAATAATTGTTTCAAAATTCCACCAAATACACAGCATGATATTTTTAACAAATTTTTTTCGCCCTTGGTACTTGAAGAGCAGATTGAGCAGATGAAGAGCAGATATATAACCCACTGGTTTACGTCATTAAGATTGTCGAATAAACCTTTTTTTACCGCAAGTAAAATTCTGATTGATAAATCGAAAATCAGTAAGATTTTTGAAGAGAGTTTTATATATTTTAACCAGACATGAGGCTTTCGGCGCCGAGAGTTCATGAGTGATGCTTCTACAGCTCTTTGGCACCATTCTTATACCTCGCAAATTTATTCGTTAACGATTGTGCGGACTTACTTACTTTTAATTCCCCTTACTGTTTTTCCTAGTGTCGGCTCTAGGATTTGACAGGAAACAACTACTATAGTACGAAGACCTTTAGGATGCCTCAGAAACAAGGCCAAAAAAATAATATATTGTGGGACAAAAAACACCGAAGGGAACAAGCGCCAACATGAAAAACAAATTGGAAACAAAGCCTTGTAACGAGTAATGAGTGCTAGAATTCTGGAACTGGACTGGGAAGAAAGAAAACAATAGAGTCAAGGCATTTGTCAACGCCGAAAGACGTAAACCAGCATAATAATAATAATAATTTATTCATACTTCTAATTCAACAACTGATTCAGGTTGTAAGAAATTTACAATTAATATTAACACACACTTTAGATTAGACAAATATAGAACTATCAAGATAAAGAGAGGCTCTAAGTTGGAGATGACCAGGTTTGTCACTGCAGAACAAGATTATATAGAGCCAATGCAGGAAGATATATATATATATATATATATATATATATATATATATATATATATATATATATATATATATATATATATATATATATATATATATATATATATATATATATATATATATATATATATATATGTTTTTCTCGACCGTGTAAATAGTGGAAACGGAATCTCGGGTATGCGGTCTATTCATATGAATTGAACTAAAATTTCATTTATCACGTATACAGACAGACTTGAGTTATTTTCTAGATGGTAATTAATTAGTTAATGATTAATTATAATTATAATTATAATTAATTAATTAATAATAATATACTACATCATTAATAATAATAACTAATATATTAATAATAATTAACAATATAATTAATTGTAATTAAGCGCGTAGACTTAAGCCAGCAATACGAAGAAAAATTAATTCAACTTTCTCTTTTTGATTAAATAAGTGATTCATCTTAGCAACTGAATTAAAATGTCATTTTTATATAAATCAATCAAATACAACACCTTTCATATTACAATGACGGCATAATAATGATAGCTCCTTTCGAACAACACAATGTTCGTTTAATTTCCAGGGGCCTACCATTGCTAAGTTAGCATCTTTTCGTTCCTGCTGACTGCAGTTTATAAGAGTTGTTTTTGCTAATTGTTCTAAAACGGTTACTTCAATAAAGAAATATGACAAGATTTTTCATTTCGAATTTTAAGATTTCTTAAATTATATTAAAAAAATACGATGTTACCATTAAATAAAAATGTTTTAGTAGCTACTGAAGAAATCTGCAACACCGCAAAGTATTGTTTGTAAATTATTACAAACGTTTTTAAAGTTATTTCCTAAAACTTTGCTTCATATTACTTCAAATAAAAAGTACACTATATATATACATATATATATATATATATATATATATATATATATATATATATATATATATATATATATATATATGTTACCCTGACGAGCCCGAACATCGAGAGGCGAAATATGTGCCCTCCAATTGCAGGGAACAGTCAAAAAACGGCAATAAATTATTAAATTAACATATTTTTAGAAGTAAGAAAGGAAACATCGAAACTAATTAGACAAACTAAAAGTAAATATGAAAACAATCAACTTAATGAAATAGAAAAAGATTTTCAAAAAAATAACACCCGAAACTTTTACAAAACATTTAAAATTAAATTAACAGGCTATCAACCCCAAAGTCTTTGCTTCCAAAAGGAAAACGGACAATTAGCTCTAAATAACAAAGGCAATTGCAAAGAACTTGCGAAATATTTTGAACAAATACTAAACTATCCTGAACCCGTAAACAAATTACCAACACTAAACCCTAAACAAACAAACCCAGATTCATTACCACCGAATGAGGATGAAATAATTAGGCAAATCAAGCGACTTAAAAATAACAAAGCTTCTGGTGAAGATGGAATCACTGCTAAAATTTTGAAATCCGCTGACCCAGGTATAATCAAGGAAATAACCAAAATTCTATAAGATGTTTGGCGAACCGAACGGATTCCGGAAGATTGGAAAGATGTTCTAATCCATCCCCTACACAAGAAAGGAGATAGAACAGATGTAAACAACTACAGAGGGAAATCTCTTCTTCCAGTTTGTTACAAGATTATATCTCAATGTCTACTAGACAGAGCACAGGGACAGTTAGAACCTAAAATTGGTGAATATCAAGCAGGTTTTTGACCGGGCAGATCCTGCCCTGAACAGATCCTGAATCTAAAGTTGATCCTAAGATATCAAAAACTGTACAATAAAAATCTCGTCTGTACATTTGTGGATTTCAAAAAGGGATATGATTCTATTGACCGCGAATCTTTATTCCAAATCTTGAGAGAACAAGTACTAGGTCTGAAAACGTTGGCAAATTATTAAAACAACATTAACTAACTCAAAGTCAAAAGTTGAATTCATCGGTGACATCTCAGAGCCCTTTGAAATTAAAACTGGAGTGAGACAAGGGGATGGACTCTCGCCACTCTTATTTAACTGTGTTCTGGAAAAAGTAATACAGGAGTGGCGTGACAAAAAGTCGGCCCTGAATATTGACCAGCCCATTAAACTGGGGAGAACCAACATCAAAATAGATTGTCTGGCGTTTGCTGATGATTTAGCAATTTTGGCTCAAGATATATTAACGGTACAAAAACAGATTGAAATCCTAAAAGAAACAGCAGAAAAGGTAGGACTCCAAATTTCCTTTGAAAAGACACAATATATGACCTGCAACAGGCTAAGAACACCATTTCTAAAAATAAAATATGGTAGCATCAAACGAGTCTCTCAGTTCAAATATTTGGGTGAAATAATCATGGAAAATGGGTTGAAAAAAGCGGCCAATAAGGGTAGATGTCAAAAAATGGAAACGGCATTGAGTCTTACACAAAATATTTACAACAAAATCTGCATATCTAAAAACACAAAATTGAGACATTACAACACAGTTATTAAACCAGAATGTCTATATGGGGCAGAAACGCTCATTTTGAATAGAAAGAGAGACATCGAGGACATTGAAAAGAAGGAAAGAAAAAACATAAGAAAAATCCTCAACAAATAAATGGCACAACATACCGACTTCCAGAAAACCAAGAAATCAAACAATACACATGCATAGCGACATGAAAAAAAGAAGACTTAAGTTTTACGGGCACATAAAACGGATGAATCCGACTAGGCCAACTAAACAAATAGTCGAATTTTATGAAAATAGGAGTAGAGCTAAAGTAGAAATAATTAAATGGATTGCTGCAATTAAAGAGGATCTAAGATAAAGAGAAGCAAATATTACACAATGTGAAATTCAGGATAGAAGCTGTTTCAGACACAAGGTTAACGTTTGGGAGGTTGGCCAGAGGGAAAAATGTAGGAAGACTGGAACAACTTGATCTGACGAAAGGAAAAAAGCTCATAGCGAAAGAATGAAATTAGTATGGACGCAAAGGAAAATTAACGACAACAAACGCGTCTAATTGTTCTTCTCGTGGTCCACCAGGGCCCATACATGAATAATAATAACATAAGCACTATCTTATATTAATATCGGCAGGGCTTCAAAGAAATAAATAACGTATTTCTGCATTTATATTTTCCTTTTAGAGACCATGTACAATAACAATAATAAATGATTTTTAATTTCATTAGAAAACACGTTGGCTACTCGTAAGTTTTTAACATTTTGATATTGTTTCCTCAAACATTTTTACACTATTTGTTTTAAACGATATACTGTTACGTACAGCTCCAGACCATTAAAGAGACGTTCTGTTTTCGGTTCCCTTCTTCCTTTTCTCTGGAAAGTTGGATTTGTTTCGTTTTAGGGCAATTGCCCCCATTATTTCTAATAATGGAAAATGGCCCTTTCATTTCTAGCCTTTGTCGCACGATGATGGCTTTCAATTTTCACTTATCAGATTTAAAGTTAATGGTTAGATCTCCCGACGGAATAATTTGGGTAAGAAACTGAACATCTCGTTTAATATTGATAAATTCTTTATGGTCACATTAGAATCATATTCAGGAAAAAATCGAGGACTCTTTTAGCATTTACAGTAATGGATTTATTACCATTAAACAAAGTGTCCCAGTGTCCCTTATCCGCCATAGAGCAACTGGTGATAGTAGAGATCAAAATAAGAAGATTTAGTCAATAAATTTGTTGGCAAATGTCGGTTATTAGATAAGATATAGGGTGTTTAAAGTGAAACTAAAGTTTCCAAAAATTGAGATAATTTAAAAACGGTTGAAGATATCCGGTTCAAAATCGGGGTAGTTGGGTTTTCAAAGGTGACAAATCCGAATTTGGTACTAGTTTCAATCTAGTTCCTAGAGGGCGCTTGCTTGCACTATTTTGCCAGGAATTAACTTGCTCATGTTTTTTTACCCTATAAAGCTGAGGATATTTTGACTTCAAAATAAAGAAGAGTTTGCGAGATATTCTTATTTGAATATTCCATTACACATCTTGTCGATGGTTGAAAAATCTGCAAATCACAAAGTGTGCCTTGAATACGAGGAAAAAAAACATTAAGATGTCAAAAGTTCGTTGTATTTTTGATACCGTTTACCTCAATACACTTTAGCGGGCTCTTTGATAAGGTATGCCTCACATTTGTGAAGATATTTTCTTCATTTCTTATAACATTGGCTTCTTTTTGAATTTTTTTGTAAAAGTTTGTCTCGTATATTGAATTCATCATGATAAACTAAAGACTTCATATGACCCCACAAATAAAAGTCTAACGGATTAATGTCAGCGCTACGAGATGGCCAATGAAACTCACCACCGCGCCCAATCCACCCATGTGGAAAATGTTGATTCAAATGATTTTGCACTGCAACAATAATACGCCCCATGTTGCATGAACCACATATCTTGTCTTAAGTTTAGAGGTATACCGTCCAAAGGTCTAATAAATCATTTTCTAAAAATTGCACATATTGACCTCCATTTAGTCTTTGCGGAAACTCAAATGGGCCGATTAAAAAATTGTCGATAATGCCACATCAAATGTTAATTGAAAATTGGTGCTGGAAATGTCGCTCTCTTGGTAGGTGTGGATTTTCCAGGGCGTAATAATGATTATTTCGCCAGTTAAAACTTCCGCGTCTGGTAAAATTTGCCTCGTCAGTGAACAATACTATTTTCAGGAACTTCTGAGGGTCTGAGGTCTTCGTTTTTTTTATGTTCGTTAGATTTTTACAGATTCTGATTTATCCGGCAAATCTTGTGGCAATAAATTTTGAACCGGCGAAAAATGGTAGAGAAACAATTTTTCTTTATGGAGAACTTTTGAAACGGTAGATTTGCTAATTCCTGTAAATGCCTCCTAACGTCTAGTGCTTCTTTCAGAATTTTCCGCGATACTAACCAAAATGTCGTCTTCTTGTTCTACTGTTATATGTTTCGGTCGTCCACCAGGACTATAATAAATCGAACTTTTTTTGTCCAACTAAAGATTGGAGAAACTTGTTTCCACCTAGGTTTAATTGGAGAGATAGAAAACAATGACAGTTGTCATGGAAACGAAATAATTTGTACACAACATTCAAGGTACACTTTGTGAATTGCATATTTTTCAGCCGACAAGTCGCGGACACTCTGTATATAAAAGTATATAAAGTAGAAACTCAAAATTGTCCGTGCTTTTATATTTTTATCACAGAGTGTACTTTATATTCTTTAGTAAACATATTTGAGAGCGGCGGGCACTAAGTTTAGCCGCTAATAATTTTCTCGTGCTTTTCTCGTGTTCTGTTCGAAATAATATTGTCAAATTCCTGTTAATATTTTAACGCGATTAAAGAGCTTTTCAAAAATGACAGTTTTATCGGCAAAAATAGGGGGAGAGCTTAATTGGGCTCCAGTTCGTTGTCAGACGTGTCTTGTATTATCTGTTCCGTTTTCAACTTTTATCCTTTTAGTTATGCTGCGACGCACATCATAATTGGTAATTTTTGTGCCTGTAGACTATATATTGGGGTGTGCAGAATGGGGGGATGTAAAAGATGCTGTATAGGTTTTTTATGGTATACTACTTTAATAAAAAAAAGTATCGAAATTTATGAAATATTCCAATATAAAATTTTTCCATTCTAAGTTTTCAATCCACTGTCATTTTAATAAAGCTAAGCTGTTTTTGCTTTTCCTTCTGGCTATGTTAAGAGCAAAAAAGGGAACCGCATAGCCTTTTCTAAAGTAATGCAATAAAAAAAATGATTTCTCCTCCTTACCATCATGGGTTAAGTCCATCATTATTATATTTTGTGTTAGATCTCTCCATTTAGTTTTATACTCTAATATACAAAGTTCCAAAATAATTGTTTCCCTATAAAAAAAACAAAATATTTAAAAACTTTTCAACGTAATCTCATGGTAATTCAATAGATTTAGCTCAACAGAGTTTCAACTTTTACTATCCTCGGTATAATCCGATTGATATGCAAAATTGTCTCTGGTTTGACCTCATCATTTGAAGCAAATCTTCGTACAAAGACCCATTTTTCCAGTTTTAACAGAAATCGCTGGAGGGCAAATCCAGCGAATACGGCGAATGTAGAAGCAATTCTAATTGTAGGTCATGGAGTTTTACAGTAACAACCCAAGACGTGTATATACGCGCATCATCGTGATAATAAAAAAAAATATCTGTACCTGATGTGGACGTTTAGCTTGAAAATTCAGCTTCAATTGCCTCTCTAGTAAAGCATGATACCCCTTGGTAATGGTTCCGCCAGAGTTTATGAACACCATACTACAAGGATCCCAAAAACCCTAGCCAATGATTTTTCTTGCAGTTAGAACTGTTTTCGCTTTCTTTGGCACACATTCACCTAGTCTCACTTACCGTTTGGTCTCCTATGTCAGCGTCTCTAACATATAGCGGTAAATGAGGTTTCATTTACGTCATAAATGTCGAAAAAACTCAGTAGAATTCTATTTGAAAGTGTTCATTCGAATGTGTCTTTATTCAGTTGTCAACAAACGCGACAATTACCAAAAGGAAAGTTTTTTCAAAACCAAAACATCGAGCAAAATGGACAAGTTGAATTAAGATGCTTATAATGTTAGGTCAATGACTATAATATTGTTATGCATTTCTTACTATAATTTAATAATAATTTCTATAATATAATAATAATAATAATTTCTTACTATAAAATCAAAAATCAAATACACTGCTCTGAATTACACCAGCTGGTCTCTATGTCCCTATACTTACAAATTAGAGGTTATTTCCTCTATTCTGTATATATTCTGTAATAGTAAAAAGATATATAACGCTAGGGTAACCAAGAATGGTCAGACGGCAAATAGATACAAAATATAAGATGATAACGTGACCATTATCAGTATAAGAAATTATGATAATAATGTATTTGTAAAACATAACTGGTAATTGCAATCCTTAACGGTACTTGAAAATATAATAAAAAAAGTGTTTATCTGGCCTTATTTCCTGATGTTGTCTATCCCTGCCTATCAAGGTACTGGGTATCCAACACTGAGTACGACTGCGGGCAGTCCGGTATCCCTATGCGGGGGTCCCGAAATAATCTCGATCTGACCAACCGGTTACTCTGCCATGTAGCCCCAAAAAGGTGTAAGGTTTCCACGATGGTCGGGCTCTGTAATAGGTGGTCGTTCAGTGGCCTGATGTCCGTTGATCGGATTCTCTGCTGCCGGGTCGTAAAACCCTCTCGGTCGGAAGGGTAAGGTGCAAAAACGTCCGCTCACCTGGAGATTTGGAGTTAGACTGTCTTGCCTTGTCCAAAACGGCACCGAGGCTCTTTCAGTTAAGAATTTGTCCGAAATAAACCTACCAGTGGTGATCAACAATTTACGAATGCTACCTGCAGCGATCAAGAATTTGTGAACGCTACAATCCTCATATTCGTTCCTCCAATATTCCCTTTGGTTTTCGTTTTTCTAACCTACTTGACATGTGTCCCACCCACCTGAATCGCTAAACCCACACATAGTCCACACACTTTTTATCAGTCTTAAATTTCTAATATCTATATAATAGTAAAAAATGTAAATAACAATAGGACTTTGAATGCATATGAAAACATTCAAGTTCAGCCAACTTTTCCAATGTTTAATGTCAGGCTCCCTGAACTTCACGGGTCATGATTTTTACATGCGGGTTATCATATAAATAGAAAATAGTTTAGTTTTAGAAGTATATTAAATCATCTCCTGATGATGCTAACGTGGTTAGCGAAACATGCGCGTTAAAAAGCGATTTGGTGTCTAGTGGTAAATCTCTTCGAGTTTAGTGTTTCACATCGAAGGTTCCAGTAGAAGAATTGACCATTACAACTACATGAGTTAGAAATGATACATGATCCTTCAATTTTGATTATCATTCAAATAAAATTATTATCAAATAAAAATTCTTCTTTCAAATACTGCAAACATCTCTCCTGTTTTCTCTGTCAAGGAGTATGTCTCGCAGCCATAAGTGACTGTTGGCTGAATGAGTATTTTATAGATCTTATCTTTCGCTTTCTTTTATATATGTTTAGATCTTAGGACAGATTATAGGGAGTAAGTATTTTTTTGCCCATCATAATTTGATTTTTGATATATGCTGTTATATTATTTTACTCAAGTTTGCTTCTCTGATTCAAAAATGCATTCACAAGTTCAATATTGTCAGATTCAACCCTACCGAATAGAATTTAGTTAACCAATTTATGAAGTTCATAATCAAATCCCCGATCTGACAAATCGAACACACTTTTTTTGCAAATTTCAACAACAACAACCATTCCAATGCTTTTCTAACATTTCTACACCTTTTTTATAAGACGATTTCTCTGCCTTCAAAATATCCTTCAGTTTCTGCAATTATATTTTCACTGGAACGAAATTTCTTTCCAGCCAGCATTTTTTTTGAGGTCTAAGAACAGAAAATAGTCGCTGGGAGCTAGATCTGGAGAATACGTAGATTGAGGAAGCAATTCGAAGTACAATTCATTCAATTTAACCACTCCGGAGCAAAGTGATGGATCCATGTTTCATTCATTTTCATATACCGAATGAAAAAATCCTTTTTATAGTACTTAAACAGCTCCAAACATTGCTCAGAATCATCAATACGTTGTTGGTTCGCTGTGAGCAAATGAGGTATTCATTTCGATAACAATTTACGCATTTCCAAATGTTCATGCAAAATGGAGGAAAAATATTTCCTTTCGATGTCTTCATGATATCAGCTATCTCCGGCAGCTTTACTTTACAGTTTTTGCGAAATAATTTTGTTAATTTTTCTGATGTTGTGTGGTGTAACCACCTTATTTGGACGTCCACAGCGTTCAGCATCATCGGTACTTGTACGGCCACATTTGAATTCAGCGTACCACTCAATTATTTTAATATTTTCCTTGGGCAGACTCCGGGTAATGTTTATTAAGCTATTGTTTTGGCTCAACCGTATTTTTCTTCATCATTAACAATACTTGATCAACACGATTTTTTTCCATTACTTTAAAAATAACAAAAAGTAGCGTCACTTAAAGCAAAACAACTCAGAAACTAGTAAACAGATTGTCACGAAATGTTGACACATGACATTTAAAGTTTGACACAATCGACCACTGGTACGGATTTTTCATTAGTGACGCCATCTATATGTCAGACTGGGGATTTATTAATCGGTGTGTTATTTAGGAAAAGTTTGAAACAGTTTTATAAAGGAAAACATTTTCACATAAACAATACCACGTTCATTATATCATAGCCCATTTGCAACTAAAAAAATTATCTAGGAATATAATGTCTTCATGTGATGATGATCTTTATGCGAACTTAAATGGTAAAGGAATGTAACCGTAGGTTAAATAAAGATTTAAATGTTGTGTCCATATAAAGAAAGTTCCTAGAGATTAACCTAGCGACAAGCGCAGTTCTAATGACTTCGAGATTATTTTATGAAGAGATTCAAAAGCCACTATTTAACATCATATAAGGATATGATGTTTCACGTAATAGTTACAATTATAGAGATATTAAATTTTAATGTGACCGTTAAACATAATAAAATATTTCCATGTCGCTCTGATGGGTTAGAGCGTAGTTGTTGAGGGAAGTTATACTCGTTTTAATTAAATTTCCTATTTTATACGTTAATAAATTATATTGCGATATGCATCGTCTATTATCAATTATAATAGGTTTAATATAGTCGGTAATAACGCTGGGTTTTTTAATTGCAGTGTTCTATTGGCATTAAATCGAAAATGAAGCACATAAAGGCTAGAAAAAAGGTTCTAGAAATAGAATACTTCTAATCCTATGTATAGGTATAAAGTCTTTCAAATTGAGAGGTTTTTTTAAGTCTTCTCAATTTCATTATGAGAATAATTAAAGTACTTGATATTTGTTTCACAATATATTCAAAATATTTTCTGACATGTTTCGACTTCGGCCTCACGACCAATTATCAATGAGAGTTATATATAAACTAAACTAAAGTTTCAAATTGCTATTAATGGGGGTCGGTTTTTTTGTCTCGTTAAATTTATGACACTTTCAATAATTGGGGTATCTCCGAAGTCTAGCTGAGTGTTTGTAAGGTTTTTACCGTCGTATATGGTCTTATATAATTTCGGAGGTTTCCAAATAATTTAACAGCCTGCTTTTATTGCAACTATGGATTAATTTGACATAATTTATGTTCAAAAAATGGTTCTGTTTTATACAATGTTCGGCAAAAATTCTTTCTTTGATTATGTAAAATTGAATAAATATGTTTTTTTATCCTATCATTGTGAGATTTGGTCGTTTGGTCTATATAATATACTAATATAATGTAAACTATAAAATGTATTAATAATAATAATATAATGTAAACAACTATAGCGGGATATCTCTTCTCCCAGTTTGTTACAAGATTCTATCTCAATGTCTACTAGACAGAGCACAAGGACAGTTGGAACCTAAAATTGGTGAATATCAAGCAGGTTTTCGACCGGGCAGATCCTACCCTGAACAGATCCTGAATCTAAAGTTGATCCTTAGACATCAAAAACTGTACAATAAAAATCTCGTCTATACATTTGTAGATTTCAAAAAAGCATATGATTCTATTGACCGCAAATCTTTATTCCAAATCCTGAAAGAACAAGGACTAGATCTGAAAACGCTGGCAATTATTAAAACAACATTAACTAACACAAGGTCAAAAGTTAAATTGATGGGTGACATCTCAGAGCCCTTCGAAATTAAAACTGGAGTGAGATAAAGGGATGGACTCTCGCCAGTCTTATTTAACTGTGTTCTAGAAAAAGTAATACAGGAGTGGCGTGAAAAAAAGTTGGCCCTGAATATTGACCAGCCCATTAAACTGGGGAGAACCAACATCAAAATTGATTGTCTGGCGTTTGCTGATGATCTAGCAATTTTGGCTCAAGATGTATTAACGGCACAGAAACAGATTGAAAATCTAAAAGAAACAGCAGAAAAGGTAGGACTCCAAATTTCCTTTGAAAAGACACAATACATGACCTGTAACAGACTAAGAACACCATTTCTAAAAACAAAATATGGTAACATCAGACGAGTCTCTCAATTCATATATTTGGGTGAAATAATCATGGAAAATGGGTTGGAAAAAGCGGCCAATAAGGGTAGATGTCAAAAAATGGAAACGGCATTGAGACTTACACAAAATATTTACAACAAAAAATGCCTATCTAAAAACACAAAACTGAGACATTACAACACAGTTATTAAGCCAGAATGTCTATATGGGGCAGAAACGTTCACTTTGAATAGAAAGAGAGACATCGAGGACATTGAAAAGAAGGAACGAAAAATCATAAGAAAAATCCTAGGCCCCAAAAAAATACAACAACATACCGACTTCGAGAAAACCAAGAAATCAAACAATACACAGATATACATAGCGATATGAGAAAAAGAAGACTTAAGTTTTACGGACACATAAAACGGATGAATCCAAATAGGCTAACTAGACAAATAGTCGAATTTTATGAAAACAGGAGTAGAACTAAAGTAGAAATAATTAAATGGATTGCTGCAATTAAAGAGGACCTAAGATCAGCAAGTATTACACAAATTGAAATGCAGGATAGAGGCTGTTTCAGACACAAGGTTGACGTTTGGAAGGTTGGCCAGAGAGAAAAATGTAGAAAGACTGGAACAACTTGGTCTGACGAAAGAAAAAAAGCTCATAGCGAAAGAATGAAATTAGTATGGGCGCAAAGGAAGGCTAACAACAACAAACGCCTTTAATTGTACTTCGCGTGGTCCGCCCGGGCCCATACGTGAATAATAATATATATATATATATATATATATATATATATATATATATATATATATATATATATATATATATATATATATATATATATATGTATGTATTGTATGTATGTATTTTGTTTCTGTACGTTCTTCTATCCTCATCTCTGTCGGACCCACTTGTGCCCTTCCCAGATCAGCTCTGACTTGTGTGATCCATGGTACTGTTGATTTGACTCCTTGTATGTATGTATGAATTCTGTTAGTGAGTCTTGTCGATGGGACTGATATGTCCATAGAATTTCAACCTTCTTTTTCTTATGTCCGCCGCTACGTTGGACATACTCTCTGTGGTCTTCCTAAAATATAGTCTGTATCCTTCCTCTGTCAGTTTTGGGCCGAGAATTTTCCTCATAATTTTGCGTTCTTGTTTTAGTATGTTTTCTATGCTGCTTTTTGTATGAAGTCTCGCCTGCATATAGTACTTCTGGTTTGGTTACTGTGTTGTAGTGTATTATTTTTGCGAGTGTGGATAGGCATTTCTTATTGTAGATATTGTCTGTCTTGCCGTATGCCCTCTTCATCTTCTGTAATCAAGTCTTCTGTGTTATCTTCTCTCCTCCTGTGGGTTCGAGGATCTCTCCCAGGTATTTGAAAGTGAGTGACCATATTTATTTTGCCGTATTTGGTGCTGAAATTATGGACATCTAATTTTGAGCAGAAGAATTCGGTTTTTTAAAAGGAGATTTGTAGGCCCACTTTCTCTGCACATTCTTTGAGGACTTCGATCTATTTGATTGCCCTTTTTTCATTGTCTGCGACTATGGCTAGGTCGTCTGCGAGGGCCAGGCGTGATATTTGTATATTGTTTTTGGATCGTCCGAGTAGTATTGGTTTCCAGTGTCCTTGATTTTTCAGTTCTTTTTCGCATTCCCTTATAACTTTGTCCAGGACCAAGTTGAAGAGGATTGGGGATAACCCATCTCATTGGCGTATTCCAGTTTTAATAAGGAAGGGTTCGGAAATTTCTCGCATAAATTTCTCTTTAGAGCTTATGTCAGTCAGTGTCTGCTTGATCAATCGTAGTGTTTTGGGATCGACTCCTTGTTCTTCTAGGATGTTGAGATGTTGATAAACAGAGATTGTCGGTCGATGCTGAAGCATACGACTGCAGTCCACGAACGTGCAGATGATTGGGACGTTTCAGATAGCTTAGTATTTCAGTATTGTTTTTAAGTTAAATATTTGTTCAGTGTATGGGCAGCCAAGACGAAAGCCTGCCTGATACTCGCCAATTTTGTGTTCAAATTGTTCTTGTGTTCTCTGGAGAAGGCTTGCTGAGAGGATTTTGTAAGTGACTTGTAGTAAGGAGATTCTTCTGTAGTTGTTCACATCTGTTCTGTCTCCCTTCTTGTGCAGCGGGTGGATAAGAGCACATTTCCATTCATTTGGTAATTTTTTTGTTTACCAAATGTTCGTGATAATTTGAGTAAGTTCCTGCACTGAATTTGTTCCGAGGATTTTCAATAGTTCCGCGATGATACCATCTTCACCGGATGACCTGTTATTCTTTAGTTTGTGTATGTGCGTGTGAATTTCTTCCTATGTTGTTGATGGTGATTCTGAGTGGGTATGGATACAATTTTCCTTGGAGTATCTTGTGTCACGTTCGGGACAATTGAGGAGATCAGAGAAATAGTGTGTCAGCTCCTGACAATTATCCTGATTGGTTAGCGCTAATCTCTCATTCCGCAAATATTTTGTGGTGTGTATCCACGAATTGCTCTAGCAGAAGTCTTATGAAAGTATCTCGTGTTATAATTGCGGAAATTCTCCTCTATAGATTCTAGTTGTTCCTTCATGTACTTCCTCTTGGTTTTCCTGATAACCTTTGCGGTCTGTTTTCTAGTCACGTCAAAAAGCTGTTATTTCATATACTCGAGCTTTGTCACAAAATTTTGTTCTCTCTTTGTTAATGTTCAGTAACAGAGTGAGGTGTAGTGCTATCCTGTTGGTACAGATAAATATTATTCAATCGAGCCTACAAAAATCCTGAATCGAAAAATTATTATCTTTCGATAGCGAACATCATTCAGAGTTACAGCTTCACCAGCAGCATTCTGAAAGAGATACGGCCCAATATGTCTATTCTTTGATCCAGTTGACAAATACACTACACTTTGAATGATCCAGTGGCTTTAGTTTCTGTGTTATTTGAACTTTATATCCCTTCAGAGCTAAATCCTTTCGTAAAATATCCCATGTTGTAGATTGACTGAGATCAAATTGTTGTGAACCCCGACTGACAGAAATTTCTGGGTCTTCATCAACACTTTCACGTACCAAATCAATATGCTCTTGTCAACTACCACTATGACTATAAGTTGCTCTTCTTTTATCTTCGACTGAAACAGTTTCTTGAAATTTTTGAACAATTCTATTGACATTGCTTTCAGATGGACTATTGTGCAGACCGTAAATATCACGTAATTTTCTAAACATTCACCATTTTCCTCTGAACGCTTATTTTCATAAATACCTGTAGTTCAACAATTTTAACTCGCTGTTCCATTGTGTACGGCTCCATTTTTATAAATACATACACTTCTAAAATGAGATTAGACCTAGGCAAATTCACAACGCTGTGTTTTATTCATGAATTAAAAAAACCGCTCAATTTGAAAGGCTCGTTACTAAGGAAAAATGTCGTTTATTTCATTTATACAAAGTGGCCAGACATACTTCCAGGGAAGAAATAATATTTTCTTCAAAAAATAATTATTTTAAAGAAATAAACGTAATAACTTTACAACTCTTGTTATTTTTATTACGAATACCTGTGAAAATTTCGTCAGACACTTTTCCCTTCTCTTTAACTTTTCCTCTTCGTTGTCGAAAAAGTTTCCGAATCAAGTATCGCGACCGTGTGGGAATTCTTTACGGAACTCCCACGGCGTATGATCGAATAAAGAGATTCGTTCTTCTTGGTTTGGTTTCTATATCGGATTTTGAGGTTGTTTGTCGCCCTCTTGAAAGGAAAACGAAAACGAAAATGCTTGATAAAACAGAGCTATATTTACAAGAAAAAAAAAGCGAGTAACTAAACTACAAAAAAGAACTGATTTTTCATTTCATTTAATATTCAATAAATCTGATTCCCAATATCGCTGACTTCAATATATTTCCGTGATGTTCTATAGCATGAAGCAAACGGCCTTTGTTCCTTCCCAATTTCGACATAAAGCTGCTATTAATAAATTTGGACGCGATAATGAAGCAACTTCGGGAGACTCAATGATTGAAAGGACAGGATATTGGTCCGCCGTAGATAAGGTAAATTAAACAACATTGAAACAGGTCGCAGGGAAGATTAACTACGTGAAAGTTGGTTTGGGACTTGATGCCGAAACAATCAAAATTTGCTAATGTTATAACAAAATCTCTAATATATATATATATATATATATATATATATATATATATATATATATATATATATATATATATATATATATATATATATATATATAGCATTTGTAGTATAAAAAGATTACGATAGTTAACTCTATAAAGGAAATCACCCCCATAAACAAAAGACTGATGACAATACACATACAGTGCGCCAATAAAATATATAGAATGATCAACGTACATGCCCCCATAAACGGGGACAACAAGAAAGACCTCAAGTCTAAAGAGAAATTCTGGGCAAAACTAGAAAAGATAATGGCAAAGGTCCCAAAGAATGACATCAAAATTATACTGGGCGACTTTAACGCACAAATCGGTAGGGAAAAAATCCATCAGAAAACCGTAGGCAAATTTCCCGGTCACAAATTCACCAACAAGGACGGCATAAGACTTATCGAACTATGCCAACAGAAAAACCTGAAGATCATGTCAATATCCCTCAGAAAATCTCCATGAAAACAGAAGACATGGAGATCGCCTATACAACAGATTGATACCCACAACAAAGAGATATCCATGATGTTCAAGTCCGCAGGGGCGCAAACATCGACTCAGACCACTACCTAACACGAATCAAAGTCAAGTTCACCCCAAGGAGAATTCATCAGAAGAAGGCACATCTACAGCAATTCGACACGAAAAAGATTAAGGTATCCAACATAACAGAGGAATAGGAAAAGGAACAGTCAGATACATGGGGAAAATTTCACACAAATAACACAAGACTGATCCCATTGAAAAAGAACACAAAACACCCTTGGTGGGATTCAGAATGCGAAAGTGCATTGAAACGACGCAAACGAGCATTTCAGTAATACAACAGTAAAAAGTCCACAGAAAGCCAACAGCTTTTTAATGAGACTAGAAAACAGACCGCAAAAGCTATCAGACAAGCTAATAGGAAGTACATGAACGAACAACTAGAGTCTATAGAGGAGAATTTCCGCAATTATAATACGAGATACTTTTATAGAACTTTCGCAAGAGAAATCCGTGGGTACACATCACAAAATATTTGCTTCAGAAAGCGGAATGGGAGATTAGCGCTAGCCACTCAGAAGAATTGTCAGGAGCTGGCACACTATTTCTCTGATCTCCTCAATTGCCCCGAACGCGACACAAGATTCCCCAAGGAAAATTGTATCTAGACCCACTCAGCATCACCACCACCAACACAGGAAAAGATCCACAGGCGCATACAAAAACTGAAGAATAACAGGACATCCGGTGAAGATGATATTACCGCAGAATTATTAAAAAACTTTGGACCAAGCTCACTGCGGAAACTCACGCAAATTATGACGAACATCTGGCAAACAGAAAAATTATCAGATAAATGGAAATGTGCTCTTATACACCCGCTGCACAAGGAAGAAGACAGGACCGATGTGAATAACTGCAGAGGAATCTCCTTAATACAAGTCACTTACAAAATCCTCACAGCATGCCTTCTTCAGAGAACACAGGAACAATTGGAACACAAAATATGGCGAGTACCAGGCAGGCTTTCGAGAGCGAAAGCGACCAGAGGGTCGCTTATGCACTGAACAAATATTTAACTTAAAAACAATACTGAAATACAAAGCTATCAGGAACGACCCAATAATCTGCACGTTCGTGAACTTCAAGAAAGCATACGACTGCATCGATTGAAAATATCTGTTCAACATCCTAGAAGAACAAGGACTCGACCCCAAAACACTCCGATTGATAAACCAGACACTGACCGACACAGTCTCTAAAGTGAAATTTATGGGAGAAATTTCCGAACCCTTTCTGATTAAAACCGAAGTACGCCAAGGAGATGGGTTAGCCCACTCCTCTTTAACCTCGTCTTGGACAAAGTCATAAGGGAATGGGAAAAGGAACTGAAAAATCAAGGACACTGGAAACCAATACGACTCGGACGAACCAAAAACAATATAGAAATCTCATGCCTAGCCTTCGCGGACGACTTAGCCATACTCGCAGACAATAAAACAATGGCAACCAAGCAGATAGAAGTCCTGGAATCCAAGTCCAAGAATGGTCCAAGGAATGTGCAGAGAAAGTTGGCCTACAAATCTCCTTTCTTCTTATATATATATATATATATATATATATATATATATATATATATATATATATATATATATATATATATATATATATATATATATATAAGAACAGCGTTTTAGATTTGTAAAATCTCGATGTTTCGGCTTCCACTTTGAAGCCATTATCAAGAGAATCTAGTTGATTTACTCCGAGACCTCAATCTGCCTACTCCTCAAAGTTCACTACTAGAAAAGAAAGAGATCAGCGAGACCTCTGCATTAATAGGTGAGGTTGTGAGTGGAGAGCTCGGTTGAGGGGTGGGGATGGGACGGGAGGTGGACGTTTGACTGGAAGGGTTTCGGATGGGTAATTTCGAAATAAGAGGTTTCCATGTATTTGGAACTCTAAGACCCTCTTGTTTAAGCAGTTTGAGCGTTTTTCGATCTCAATTGCTACACGAATTATGCGGGGTTTGTAGGAATATATAGGGGCTATATATTAGGGCCTATATATAGGGGTATAGAATATATACTTTGGCCATGTCGAAATCTATTTTGTTACCCGTTTGGATATGATGTTCCGCTAGAGTTGAGCAGAGATCCGATTTTAGGAGAGAATGCTCGTATATGCGATTTTGGATACGTCTGTTGGTTTGGCCGATATATGATTGTAAGCAGCCAGAATAAGGAATCTCATAGATACCATGTGACTCTTATGGAATATTATCCTTCACTGGTCTAAGGAAACTGAACTTCCTTGATGTATGGCAGAAGAACTTTGGGGATTTGGAACATTTCTCTGGTGGATTGGTTGGGATGACCAGTTGCCTGAACTTCATTAATATGCCTTTTTATTTGACGTATGTCATCATCAGCCGTTTTGAATTAGTGCCGTTTCTAGGGAATTAAGTTCTCCTTGCCTATGTTCATTATCCGACAGTCTTAGAGATCTCGTAACTAATGTTTTGACCACTGAATTTAATTGGGATAGATGATGATGTGAGTTTGCATTTAGATAACGGTTTGTGTGGGTAGGTTTACGATAGACTGAATGTGAGAAGCTATGGTCCGACCATTTTGATATTACAATGTTAAGAAAAGGGAGGGCAGAATTGTTTTCAGTCTCCATTGTAGATTGGACCTGGTGGTGTATACTGTTCAAATGCGAACAGATCATCAAAAAGGAACAGATTTAAATACTGAATTCCGTGTGGCCAAATGGCGAAGTGTCATCTACATATCTGAATCAACCACTCGGTTTCAACCGACTACTGGTAATGGCTTGGGTTTCGAAGTGTTTCATAAAAATATTGGCTATAATCGGAGAAAGAGGGAAACCCATAGGAGCACCACGAATTTGTTTAAAGAATTTATTTTTGAAGATAAAATATGTATTGGACATAAACGTAAAACTCCCCCCACTTCTTTATTCGCGAAGTGACGACAAAATGTCATAAAACAAAGTTGTAGGAGACAGTTTGCTAATTATAACTGAGAATTTTTCTTACTCGGTTAACACTTGAAAATACACAAAAAAAAGATTTTTAAAAATGTTTAGCTGGTCACGCCCTCTTGCGGTCGTTTTAGAAGCTTAAAAATATTTTTGGTAAATTTCTCAGTCAGTTGGTTGTCAGTGTCAACGTCAAAATATATAAGTTTGTGTTTTTTATAAAAGTAATGTTTATTGTAGAAGTATTCTGAGGATGGTTCGTTGTTGAACCGAAACGTTACTAAAACAATGAAAAATTAAAACTTATTTACTGACCGAAAATCCCAATAAATAAAAAATTAATATATATATATATATATATATATATATATATATATATATATATATATATATATATATATATATATATACATAAACATTTTTGTTAGGTGCTTGACGGGGAACGAGCCCTAGCTATCCCTGCAATTGGAAAGCACATGTTTCGCCTCTTGATGTTCAGGCGCGTCAGGGTACCTCAATGATCAATGAAGTAATCGAACCAGACCCAGTTGTCTTTAATTCCGAACATCGGACAATTTAAGTGAACATTATACGGTAACGCCACCTAAAAGTCGTGCTGCTACTAGCATATTTCGAAATCTCCCTTGCAACAGAAGATCACCCTTGCAGGCTAATGGGCCTTAAATATAAGAAAAGCAGAGTTCTGTATACTGGATCGTAATAATTATCAATATACAATATCAATAAACTATATTATTAAATACAACTTAACTAATGTGTTCCCAAACAACAAAACCGGTGTCAAGATGTGGACGATGGATGAATTATTCTTCCCAGAAATCAAACGAGACATAGTTCGTCCAATCTTACTATGAAAGCATTCAAAAGTATCCAAATCTTTCTTCCTAGTAATCAAACGAGACCTAGTTCATCTAGCCTTACTATGAAGGCATTCAAATAGAAAAACGTAAGGAAATCTTTAGTGTGTGTTCGTTAGTGCAATCTTTGCGCACATTGCGTACATTTTTCGGTGACCTTTCAAAGTCGACTCTCCAACGTTTGGTGACGAAATTCGAGACAATCGGTTCGGTAAACAATCAGCCAACACTCGTTCGTCAAAGGAATGCCACATCGGCAGAGAACATCGCTGCTGTCCGTAAAAGTGCTCAGGAGAACCCGAAGCAGTCAATTTCTCGCCATGCTCAAGAACTCGGTGAAAAGCCGAGTTCTTGAGACTTCAACTTGGCGAAACACCCGTACAAGATCCAGCAACGTCGTTTGTTCGCTGACTCGGCTTCTGGCGTTCGGACCCCGGCGATGATACAATTTTTCTTCCGGTTGTCAATCCGTTCGTTTAAGAAATTTTCAGTCTTGACGACATTTCAAGTCTTTGCTCTCTTGGTCGACAGCTTCGAATTGAACTCGAAGCTTCGTAGTTCAGCTTCAAGTTTCAGTATAATAATTGTAACTAAATAGGCTGCACAATGTAAAATTAGTATTATTTATACAGGATGTCTCACAAAATCGTGACTCTATTTTGCAAAGTGATTTATTTATAGTATCATTTATTTTTTAATGTAGGATTATCGTTTTTGGCATGAATACCACTGAAACTATGACTTAACTTTTAGTTTAAACAAAATTTATATACGTTATACAGGGTTTCCAGAATAACTGAGATAAGTGAAAAAACATCATATGCCAGTTTTTTTTTTAAATAGAATGTGTAATATATATTTTTTATTTTACAATATTCTATCTATCGTAATTTCCGAGATATTTATATTTTTGTTTTTAATATTTCGTTTTTAATGGATTTCACCTTAGACGTTTTAGTAATAACGTTATAAAACTCAATTCAAACAAATGATCCAGAAGGTCAATTATTTGGACTCTGTGAATTATCAAATTATGTAGTACGTTTTGTTTATTAGAACAGAAAGTGCAACTAAAATGAATTTTTCTAGGGAGGAATTGATAAGCATCATCTACGCTTTAATCGAAAGTGATCAAAACTTTATTTTAGCAAGTAGAATGTTTGCGCGAAGATTCCCTAATGCCAAACGTTGTCCTAAAGCTTTAGCCTTTATACAACTGAAAGAGCGGTTTGAAAGACCTGGATGCTTTTATTACGAAAAAAACTTGGAAATGAGCTATGAGTGAAGAAAACGAATATTTATCATATCATCCGTATCATATACAATTAGTTCAAGAACTAAACCAAAATGATTTCGATCGAAGGCTTGAATTTTGTAACTGGGCAATAGAAAAAATAGAGAAGAACTTAACTTTTTCAAATATATTTTATTCACGGATGACGCAAATTTCCACAAAAATGGGTACGTCAACCGACATAACTTCCACTATTACAACAGTGAAAATCCAAGATTTATTATTCCTTCAGATCTCATTCTCTCAGATTTTTTTCATTTATCTCAGTTATCCTGGACACCCTGTTTAACGTAGACAAATTTTGTTTACACTAAAAGTTAAGTCATAGTATCACTAATACTGTTACCAAAAATGATAATCCTACATCAAAAAACAAATGATATATCACTTTGCAAAATAGAGTTTACAACTCCGATATTTTTTACAAAATAAATACGGCGGATATCGGTAAAACCATTGGTTTTAGGTTTAGGATATGTTTTACAAAATATGTCTAGAATCAATAGCAAAATTGCAAAAATGGATGAACATATATGGTGTTCGATAAGATAAAACAAAACTATACTCGCCACGGTTTTGTTAGACACCCTGTATAAATAAAATTAATTTTAAACTATGCAAATTATTTAGTTGTGTTACTCTTATAGTTAAACTTTTTCTCTATCTCCAGCCATTATCAAGATATTGATATTGATATTATAAATATTAAAACATGTGATGATCTAAATTCTTAATATATTATGACTTATCGTGAATTTATTAATTAATTTAATAATAACATAACGCTTAAGGTAAATTCCAATAAATACAAAATATTTAAAACAAAAATGTAAAAATCTCGGAAATTATGACATATAGGTATAAGACATAATCGACAAGAATAGAAGCATTTTATTTTAAAAATACTGTAAAATAAAAAAATATTAGACATACAATTTAAAAAAATTGAGATGTTTTGATTTTTTTTATTTATCTCAGTTATTCTGGACACCCTGTTTAACGTAGACAAATTTTGTTTACACTAAAAGTTAAGTCATAGTATCACTAATACTGTTACCAAAAATGATAATCCTACATCAAAAAATAAATGATATATCACTTTGCAAAATAGAGTTTACAACTCCGATATTTTTTACAAAATAAATACGGCGGATATCGGTAAAACCATTGGTTTTAGGTTTAGGACATGTTTTACAAAATATGTCTAGAATCAATAGCAAAATTGCAAAAATGGATGAACATATATGGTGTTCGATAAGATAAAATAAAACTATACTCGCCACGGTTTTGTTAGACACCCTGTATAAATAAAATTAATTTTAAACTATGCAAATTATTTAGTTGTGTTACTCTTATAGTTAAACTTTTTCTCTATCTCCAGCCATTATCAAGATATTGATATTGATATTATAAATATTAAAACATGTGATTATCTAATTTCTTAATATATTATGACTTATCGTGAATTTATTAATTAATTTAATAATAACATAACGCTTAAGGTAAATTGCAATAAATACAAAATATTTAAAACAAAAATGTAAAAATCTCGGAAATTATGACATATAGGTATAAGACATAATCGACAAGAATAGAAGCATTTTATCTTAAAAATACTGTAAAATAAAAAAATATTAGACATACAATTTAAAAAAATTGAGATATGTTTTGATTTTTTTCATTTATCTCAGTTATTCTGGACACCCTGTTTAACGTAGACAAATTTTGTTTACACTAAAAGTTAAGTCATAGTATCACTAATACTGTTACCAAAAATGATAATCCTACATCAAAAAATAAATGATATATCACTTTGCAAAATAGAGTTTACAACTCCGATATTTTTTACAAAATAAATACGGCGGATATCGGTAAAACCATTGGTTTTAGGTTTAGGACATGTTTTACAAAATATGTCTAGAATCAATAGCAAAATTACAAAAATGGATGAACCTATATGGTGTTCGATAAGATAAAACAAAACTATACTCGCCACGGTTTTGTTAGACACCCTGTGTAAATAAAATTAATTTTAAACTATGCAAATTATTTAGTTGTGTTACTCTTATAGTTAAACTTTTTTTCTATCTCCAGCCATTATCCAGATATTGATATTGATATTATAAATATTAAAACGTGATGATCTAAATTCTTAATATATTATGACCTATCTTGAATTTATTAATTAATTTAATAATAACATAACGCTTAAGGTAAATTCCAATAAATACAAAATATTTAAAACAAAAATGTAAAAATCTTGGAAATTATGACATATAGGTATAAGACATAATCGACAAGAATAGAAGCATTTTATCTTAAAAATACTGTAAAATAAAAAAATATTAGACATACAATTTAAAAAAATTGAGATATGTTTTGATTTTTTTCATTTATCTCAGTTATCCTGGACACCCTGTTTAACGTAGACAAATTTTGTCTACACTAAAAGTTAAGTCATAGTATCACTAATACTGTTACCAAAAATGATAATCCTACATTAAAAAATAAACGATATATCACTTTGCAAAATAGAGTTTACAACTCCGATATTTTTTACAAAATAAATACGGCGGATATCGGTAAAACCATTGGTTTTAGGTTTAGGACATGTTTTACAAAATATGTCTAGAATCAATAGCAAAATTGCAAAAATGGATGAACATATATGGTGTTCGATAAGATAAAACAAAACTATACTCGCCACGGTTTTGTTAGACACCCTGTATAAATAAAATTAATTTTAAACTATGCAAATTATTTAGTTGTGTTACTCTTATAGTTAAACTTTTTTTCTATCTCCAGCCATTATCCAGATATTGATATTGATATTATAAATATTAAAACGTGATGATCTAAATTCTTAATATATTATGACTTATCGTGAATTTATTAATTAATTTAATAATAACATAACGCTTAATGTAAATTCCAATAAATACAAAATATTTAAAACAAAAATGTAAAAATCTCGGAAATTATGACATATAGGTATAAGACATAATCGACAAGAATAGAAGCATTTTATCTTAACAATACTGTAAAATAAAAAAATATTAGACATACAATTTAAAAAAATTTAGATATGTTTTGATTTTTTTCATTTATCTCAGTTATCCTGGACACCCTGTTTAACGTAGACAAATTTTGTCTACACTAAAAGTTAAGTCATAGTATCACTAATACTGTTACAAAAAATGATAATCCTACATCAAAAAATAAATGATATATCACTTTGCAAAATAGAGTTTACAACTCCGATATTTTTTACAAAATAAATACGGCGGATATCGGTAAAACCATTGGTTTTAGATTTAGGACATGTTTTACAAAATATGTCTAGAATCAATAGCAAAATTGCAAAAATGGATGAACATATATGGTGTTCGATGAGATAAAACAAAACTATACCCGCCACGGTTTTGTTAGACACCCTGTATAAATAAAATTAATTCTAAACTATGCAAATTATTTAGTTGTGTAACTCTTATACTTAAACTTTTTCTCTATCTCCAGCCATTATCAAGATATCAACCGATATCGCACTATTTGGACACCCTGTATTTCAAATATATGCTAAGAACATATGCTAAGCACATATTTGAAAACTTTTTCTCAAAACTTGTCTCAATTAGGAAACTTGAGATCTATTGATTTCAACAGGCAGGTGCTTCTGCCTAGGCTGCAACGCTTATAATAGTACTTTTGAAAGAATATTTCCATAGTCGATCAACCTTCAAAAAATGATGATCTGAAATGGACCCGGAGATCTCACTATATCTCCGCCACTGGCTTCTTTCTTTCGGGTGACTTCAAAAAGAGAATTTGCTTAAATAAAATTCAAACACTAGATTAGATCAAAGACAATATTCAGCGAGAAATAGAGAGGAAATGCCAAGAAAAATGAACTAAGGGAATGAAAGATGTTGCAAAAAGGGCATCATATTATGAACGAATTTTATATTGAATACCTACTTTTGAGCCATCCCGTATAATGAATTATCCTCAATTAAAAAGTATGTAGCACCCTCACGTTTGAAAATAGCCTCATTTATAAAAGCTCAATTCGGAAATTTAATCCTGAAATAATAATAAGATATTAATTTTCTTAAATAGAAACGTTGAACGCGAGATAAGAGTAAAGCAATAATAACGGAGTTTTTATCTAAGGAGGATTAATTAATTGATGAATCGTAGTGTCGGGAGCTGTAAGAATGTTAGATGCAATCATTCAGTTTGTCGTTGTCAAGAGATATCGCTCATTTTACGAGGACCAACTGAAAAGTTCATGATATATACGAGGGTCGTTCCATAAATCCTTAGAAAAAGAAAAACAAATTATTTTAAGTATATTTTTTGTATTTTTTGAGGCAATCTCTTTTTAGCTCTATACACTTTTCCAAGCGTTTTTCCTTCTTTTTTAAGCAGTGTAAATTTGTAAGATTTGTATACTTGAAACTGTACAGGTCTGCACCTGTTCATTATCTTGATGGGAGAGGATCATTTTCTTTTTCAAATGAGGACGATTTTTCTTAATTTCTTCGCTCAACCGGTGCAGTAACCCGCATAATACTTCCCAATTATTTTTTTTCCTTTTTACAATTAATTGGTGTAGCTGATTCCGTTTACCTCCCAAAAAACTGTGGCCGTAACCTTGCCGGCCGATTTCACCGTCTTCGCCTTTCTCGGAGCCCGTTCGTCTTCAAAAACCCACTGTTTTGGTTGTTCCGTTGTCTCTAGAGTATAGTAGTGAATCCATGTTTCGTCCACAAGTATGTATCGACGCTGAAACTCATCCGGGTTGCGACGAAAAAGCGTCAAAACCGCCTCAGAGTCGACCACACGATTGCATTTATTCTCCACTGAGCAAACTCGGCACTCATCTTACTGACATTTTTTTCACACCCAATATTTCATGCAAAATTGAAAATACTGCGATAAGCCTGTGGCATCGACTATTTCGCTCACTTTGATTCGTCGACGACTTAAAACCATGTCGTGGATTTTGTCAAATACTTCGTTTGTCAACTACTACGTTCCACTAGACGTCCCGAACAGTATTTATCTTTTGTGGATGTACGGCCACGTTAAACTTATTTCCCCAATTATAAACAGTTGCAAACATAGGAGCAGACATGCCAACTCAGCTTTGATCTGTTTCGGTGTTAAACCTTTTAAATATAAGTGTTTAATCTCCACTCGAAACTCACTTTTTCCATTTTCCTAAATTAACTAAAGTTTCTTGCTTCAATTGACGATAAAAATGAAGCCATGTGATAAATATAACTGAGACTTTGACAGCTATCTGGGGAATAATGATGCTTACTAAAAACAAACCATTTCCGATGCTACGAGCACCATCTCTTGGAATTTCTAAGGACTTATTGAACGACTCTTGTATATCGTAGTTCGTTCGTGGTCATCAGGCACAATAAATGCATGGCAAATCATCATGGAACTTCAGAGCAACGCTTGTAACTTGTAAAACAATCTACAGTGTCAAAGTGTCGCTGCTGAATATTACCTAGAAGTTATGGAGCATCCGTGGAAGACAATCGTTCGAGTGAGGTCCGAATTTCGAGTTTTTTCGAAAAAACAAGTTTGTGTGCTTCAATATCCTCCGTATTCGTTTGATTTATTTCCGTGTGACTATGTCCTGTTTCCGAAGTCATGATGAAGTCGTTTTGAAAAACGACATAAAAAAATCTATGCTAGTATTGGTTGAACATAGCCAGCGGTATATTGATGCGGAAAGGGTGTATTTTGAATATAACGAAATAATTTTTGCAAAATATTTTTATCGTGTATAATTATTTTTTCGATATAGTGTGTATATATTGATTCCTCTTGTCTAAATGAATAAAATTTTAAATGTTCGTTTCTTCAAAATCTTAAATCTCCAAAAGTTCTTCACCAATTGCTTTGAAATTTTGATACAACGTTACATTCGAATACGCGCGTGTTTTTATATACCTATTGTATAGATGTCATACCTATGACAGGTAAAAAGATGATTTTTTTAAAACAGCGTCATCTATTGGACATAAAAGCAACACAGGATATTCTAAATATTTTACGGCAATGGGAGCTCCATTTGTTGAACGTAACAGCAACACACACACTGCTAAACATTGCTCATGCCGGACAGCGTGCTTCTTGACAGCTGCTGTCACTTACCTTTTTCAATATTTTCGATTGCGTTGTTAAATTGA
This sequence comes from Cosmopolites sordidus, assembly GCA_031761425.1. Lineage (NCBI taxonomy): Eukaryota > Metazoa > Arthropoda > Insecta > Coleoptera > Curculionidae > Cosmopolites > Cosmopolites sordidus. The sequence goes on along the minus strand of JARFXV010000068.1, from coordinate 905,643 downwards.
TTACCTTTGATTGATTTTAATTTATTTTCGTTTTGATTTAATTATTTAACCAGTCTGAGCCATGGCAACGCGTGGCCGGGTACAGCTACTTACTAATAAAACAAGCTGAAAAGAACATAGTTTCTTTGGAAATATTCATGGCTTAGTGATAATATTTAATATATTTAATAATAATATATTATTTAATAATATATTTAGCTGTCCATTGAATATAATACGTATATAAAAAAAGAACTCCCGTAAATTTTAGAAAACACCCAGTTTTATAAATAAAATATTGCATTCCAGATGTTATAAAATCGTAAAATGTTTACGACGACTTTTCTCTGTTCGTTTTGTTTGTTGCCAGTGGTGGAAAGCGAACGTTTTTGCATTCTATACAGGCCGGCTTATATTCTTTCATAATACATAAAATCAGAAATGCATTATTTCTCAGTGGGAGAGAGCGTGTTCTTTGCCAGACTCGAGTATCGATTTCAAAACCGAATAAAGCGCAAAAAGAATGACTTTTGTATTTTTATCTCGATCGACGACTTGAATCAACCATTCGACTTCTGCTTATGCGAACAGAACTGAAAAGGTTTTCCGTTCGATTTTCAAGCAGGTTAAAGAGCAACCTAAGATCGTAAGTTATCTTAAATGTAGAGACACATTTCAGACTTGTGTGTTAAAATCCTTGATGTAGATAGCCAACCAAAAACAAAAACTGAGGATAAACAAAATCATTTGATTTTAATTAGCTTATTCTTGATAACATTAACTGAAGTATGTACACGTGGATCAGTGCAAATGTTTTTAAAAATTTCTAGGGTGTAATAAAAGTAGAAAGAAAAGTTGGCCCACAATGGTACCAAATGTAGAATGAATGGAAGTTAAAAAAAAATAATAAAAAATAAAAATGGCGAATTTAATGATTCTTTCCAAAAAACTAAAAAATTTTATAGAAGATGAATTCAAATATTTCTTTTTGGTATTTTTCAAGTTGATTCAAAAACGAATAATTAAAGAAATCGTCTTATTTGGTAAATCGTTGGAGGAGTTGAAGTTGGGTGAGACTATTTGAAAAAAAAACACCGGTTTTTTGAAAATTTTATAACTTTTATCTGGTCGAATAACAAAAATTGAAAAAAAATCACAGAAAAGTATTTAGTAGGGTCCTATAACATAAAAATTTCAGCTAAATTAAAAGGGATTGGGTTTAAAAGTAGTCGATTTGTCATGGAATGCCCCATATATAAAAGATGCGGTATCTTGTCATTCATTTTTGAACTGTCAAGTTCAGAGAAATTCAGTATTACATTCCCGGTGAACAAAATGAATCGATATACGTTTGATCAACGTTGGGAGATATCGAAAACTTATTTTCAAAGTAGTGAGTCAGTTGCCGAAATTTGTCGAAAATTGCGTACAAACTTCAGTAGAAATGAAGCGCCAACTGAGAACGACGTAAGGAAATTGGTGCAAAAAATTCGTTCGACTGGCATGTGAAGAGGCAATACACACGTTCCGCATCGACCTGCAGCTCGTTCGATGGAAAATTTGCTGCAGTAACTGAAAGTGTGCGGCAACATCCAAGCACCTCAATCGTTCAAAATAATTGAACATCAACGATAGGACTGTGCGAAGAATTTTACACAAAGGCCTCAGTAAGAAGGCCTACGTTTTTATTATTATGGGTCAATTATCAATTTATTATGGGTAATAATCAACTTTTTCACCGAAGCTCATTTTCAGATCGAAGGATATGTGAACAAGCAAAATTGCAGTATTTGGGGCACAGAAATAGAGTGGTTTTAGATGGTGCTTCATCGTCAGAAGTCAAAGTGGGTTGGTCGATGTACTTTTGTTGAGATAATCCACGTCGAAAATTGACTGAAATGAAATTTTCAAGTCAGTAAACAACACAAATAGCGTTCGTATGACAAAACATTCTGAGTACCTATAGAGTCAACAATGTCAAACATTACGATGTATATGCCAGCTGGCGCCTAGCGACACCATTGTTGCTAATTCCGGATACATAAATAGCAACCCTCGTATTTCCACTACCGTCATTTCTAGATTTTTGGAATTAATTCGTACGGGTAATTTTCGTACGTTTGAATAAACTGCAGACCTTTTTCCCTGTTTTCTGACTGATTCTGTGGGGTAAAGGTTTTCTTCTAGGCACTCCTCTCTCTATATCCGAAATTATCTAAATATCTTGCAGTTCTAGTTAAGAAGTTTAGTCTAGAACATGAACCAATCTCATTGCCTACCTCTTAACTTGAAGTGTATTGACAGCTTTTAGAATTTAACAGTATTCTAGGTGATGATGCATTTGATCGTTATTTCTTTTCGTTTTCAATAGGCAATACACACGTTCCGCATCGACCTGCAGCTCGTTCGATGGAAAATTTGCTGCAGTAACTGAAAGTGTGCGTCAACATCCAAGCACCTCAATCGTTCAAAATAATTGAACATCAACGATAGGACTGTGCGAAGAATTTTACACAAAGGCCTCAGTAAGAAGGCCTACGTTTTCATTATTATGGGTCAATTATCAATTTATTATGGGTCAATTATCGGTTGGAAAAAGATGAGCATTTATACCAAATAATCAATTTTTTCACCGAAGCTCATTTTCAGATCGAAGGATATGTGAACAAGCAAAATTGCAGTATTTGGGGCACAGAAAATCAACATGTGACAATTGAGAAGCCAATGCACTCTAAACGAGTGACTTTATGGTGTGGAATATGGTCCAAAGGCATCATAGTTTGACAATAAATGGTGACCGTTATCGTGCCATTCTAACTGACTTTTTATTCCCTACGATTGAAGAGTAAGACTTGGCCGATATTTGGTTTCAACAGGATGGCGTCACTGTCCACACAGCCAACACTATAATCGACGTTCTGCGCCCTATCTTCGAAAATCGCATTATCAGCGAAATGGAAATGTCAACTGACCGTCTAAGAGCTGCGACTTGACTCCGTTGTATTGATATTTGTGGGGATCCGTCAAGGACAGATGTTATGTTAATCATCCAGAGACGATTAAGGCTTTAAAAGACACAACTAAAGTGGTTTTTGGTGAAATAAAGGCTCAAAGGATTCAAGCTGTGCTGGAAAATTGGGTCGACAGAATGGGCTACTCTCGAAGCAGTTATTTAAATGAAATTGTATTCCATTCTTAATCGGTAAATGTACTCTCGAAAATAAAGTATAAATCGTTTGAAAATATTTGTTGCATTTTTAGTTAATAAGCATTTTTATAACTAAGAAAACCTTGGATTGGGAACAGGATCCAAGGTGTAAACTTAAACCATTTTAGATTTGCAGATGATATCGTTCTCCTTTTATAAAACCCAGAGGAGCTGCAAAATCGCATACAAGAGCTGTAAATGGCTGGCAAACCATTTGGCTTAAAAATACACCTGAAAATAATCAGGTTATTTATAACAAATTTGCTGAGGGCAGAGGAATTTTAGTTTTAGGAAGGGAAATATTATATGTAGAAAATGAGAAACAACCCTAAAGTCATTAAAACCTCAATATGTAAGGTAAAAACAAAGAATGGTTGAGATATTAATGATATCAAATCACACTAATTTTAATCAAAATTTCATCAAAAACTGAGAGTAAGGAAAAAATAAAATTAAATGATCCAGACGTATTGAAGAAGATACTTAATATAGCTTGGAATAGTAAAAAAATAGCAAAGAACAATAATAATACATTAAATTGTAAAAACTACAGAAGAATATAATTACTATGCGTGCTAGCAAAATAGCTAAAATAGCAAGGGAGAGTAAGGGTAGAATATAAGGAATTAAAAAAAAATAATGACGCTATAAATTTAAAACGAAAATATACATAGTATTCCCGAGACGTAAAAGAAAACACCATCCGTATTGTGTCATAAAATTTTATGGTATAATTTCTCTTGCCATTTATATGTTCCTGCACTCCGCCACTGTTAATCAGGAGGGCAGCCATTGCGATCAATACTGCGCCAGCCTCACGTCAAATCCGTCACCCTGGGGTAAGCAATAGGGAAAAACAGCTGTCCCACTGGACAAGAGATGCACTGTACTGGGGGATGTTTTCCTCCTCTAACGTTCGTTATGCTTATTTTTTGTTGTGAATTTTGGGGAACAGATGGGAGAGACGGAATATAAATAAAAATTTATATATACATATATATATATATATATATATATATATATATATATATATATATATAAATATATATATATATATATATATATATATATATATATATATATATATATATATATATATATATATATATATATAATATATAATATATATATATATATATATATATATATATATATATATATATATATATATATATATATATATATATGTGGAATACAACATCTGTCAAATGACCGCCACGACTTCTCTGGCAGCTCACAATTCTTTTGATGAAATTCTCTGCTGAATGAACACATTTGCGGAGTTATGTCACGAATTATTCGCCTAATTTCTTCTTTCAAGTATTGAACGGTTTGCGGATTATTTTCGTAAGTTTGCTCTTCACATAGCCCCACAAAAAATAGTCTAGCGGCGTCAAGTCGCATGACTTTGGTGGCCAATTTACGTCCCCCATTTCGGGAGATTAGCCTCCCTCCAAACTGTGTATGCTATAAAGTCAATGTTTCACGTGCTGTATGACATGTCGCACCATCTTGTTGAAACCACATATTCTCTAAAATCCATGTCCATTATTTGATCCCATAAAAAAAACATCAATCATCGTTCGGTATCGTTCTCCGTTTACTCTAACAGCTCGTTCATCTTCATCTTCATAAAAATACGGTCCCAATGATACCCTCAGCTCAAAAACCGCACCAGACTGTGACACGTTGAGCATGCATCGGGATTTCGTGGATTTCTCTAGGATTTTCATTGTCCCAGATGCGACACTTTTGTTTACTTACGTAACCGTTTAAGAGGAAATGAGCCTCGACACTGAAAATGATTTTATCGCCCAAAATTATTGTCATTTGCCTTCATCTGCAGGATCCTATTGGCAAATGCATGGCGTTGCCCATGGTCGGCTGGCTTAGCTCCTGTGTTAGCTGAATTTTGTAAGGATGTAGACTTAAGTCTTATTTCAAAATTCGCCACGTTGAAGTTCTGCTGATACCGAAATGTTGCGCGCGCCTGTTAACAGACATTTGTAGATTTTCAGTAACACTTTCACGAACCGCCTGAATATTTTCAACCGAACGAGCAGAACGTTCCCGGACTTTTGTTTCGATATCTTTCACAGATCCGGTAGTTTCGAATCTACGCACTATTTTGCGAATGGTTACTTCTGACGGACGATTGCATACACCAAATTATTCACGAATTCGCCGAAATGTGGCTCTGACAGAACACCGATTTTGAAGATACGTTTTAACAATGTAAACATGTTGTTCTACTGTGTAGCGCTCCATTGCTGAAATTGTACTGAATTCCACAATGAAAACGAATAACAGAAACAAAGTTTGAGATAAGAAGACTAGCAAAACAAAACATTCGAAACCTGATATTGACATTGACAGATGTTGTATTCCACGTATAATTGTACACTGTCCAGCTTCGCACTGCCATAAATAACTTTCAGGTATCTTATGAAACGTTTCTTTTATTCGTTTCCAACATTCGAAACCTCTTAATGGAATACCCGTTATATATATATATATATATATATATATATATATATATATATATATATATATATATATATATATATATATATATATATATATATATATATATATACACATATATATATATATATATATATATATATATATATATATATATATATATATATATATATATATATATATATATATATCCCCTAGTTGCTTCATGGGGGGAATGAGCCCTATCTATCGCTTCCGGGAGGGAAACAGTTCTGAATTTTTACTTTATAGCCCAGCATGATAAAAAATGTAAACTTCACTTTAAATTTTTTTTAAATTCCCCCTTTCGTAGCATTGGTCTGTCTAAGAGTCTTCAGATGTTGCACGTAACTTATCACCCCTAAGGGGTCATCTCTTTTCTATATAGGCTTCTTTCCTTTGATTCTGAATTTAGCCCAATTAACTATATTGCGACTGTTTCTTGACGACAAATCACTTGGGCGTATCGCCCTATTGCCCGCTGTGTTTTATTTAATTTTCCTCAACCTCTAGAAATAGCGGAAAAAAACTCACAATCCTGCTCTACAGCTCTAGTCCAACAGTAATCGTAGGAGCCAAGTTTAATCCCTTAATGTTTAGATTCATCAGAGCAACGACATGTGCTCTTACGCTCTTATTATACCGACAAATGCTGTCTCTACAACAAAATGCTCATATAAGCGGAGACGCAGGTTCTGGTGTGTTCAGCAGGATTCATTGTTGGGCTCGGCAGTTGGGTGTATGACACTCAGCTACTGTCATCTCATTGGAGACAGTCCAAAGAAAGCTAACACTGCATATATACTTCGTCTGAAAAGAATGACTAGAAAAATGACCTATTCTTGACGAGAGATCATCTGTCGGTACCCTGAAGAGTCTGAGCATCAAGAGACGATACATATGCCCTCCAATTAAAGAGATGGGTGGAGCTCGTTTCCAGTCAACTAACTAAAAAAAATTTCTTTAATTGGAAGGCATATGTACCATCTCTTGATGCTCAGACTCTTCAGTGTATATATATATATATATATATATATATATATATATATATATATATATATATATATATATATATGTATATATATATATATATATATATATATATATATATATATATATATATATATATATATATATATATATATATATATATATTAATATATATATATATATATATATATATATATAAATATATATATATATATAATATATATATATATATATATATATATATATATATATATATATATATATATATATATATATAGAGTGTTAGATAAACATGCGGCAAAAATTGAAAGGGTTATTCCTTGACTTATTCTAACAATATTTTTTGTATGATAATTTTTGAAAAACCTCTTTGTTTCGAAGATACAGGGTGAGCAAAATTTACGACATTAACAACATTTTATTATCAAAAAGTACATGTAAAGTTGCTCAATCTACAATAAATGTTCGAAATGACCTCCTCCAGCCTTGATACAAGCATTCAATCTTCTCGTCATTGACTGCCGCACTCTTTCAAACACACCAGGGTCATTTCTAATTAAGTTACACCCAGCAATTATCCGATTTCGCAAATCATCCAAATTCTTCAATGGAGTAGCGCAAACTAATGACTTCAGATATCCCCAGAAGAAATATTTCAGGGGGTTTAAGTCCGGGGATCGAGCAGGCCATGCGTGTGGCCCACTTCGACCAATCCAGCGATATCCGTATGTTGCTGTTAAAAAATCACGAGCAACCAAACTGAAATGTAGTGGTGCACCATCGCGCATAAACCACATTTCATGCCTTGTTGCCAATGGTACATCTTCCAGAAACTCAGGCAGCGTTGCTTCTAAAAATTTGCGATACACCTCGCCAGTAAGTCTTTGTGATAGCGGTATTTCTATTAGATAGTCACCTACAATTCCATCCCAAACATTCAACGAGAACTGATATTGAAAACTATCTTCGCATACCTCATGCGGATTTTCATCTGCCCACACATGGTTATTATGAAAATTCCTTATTGCGTTTCTTGCGAAAGTGGCTTCATCGATGAAAAGAATTTGAATCAGGAATAGGGAGATGCGAAGTAAAGTTTGCAATATTCATTGACATAATGCAATACGTGGAGGAAAATCAACAGATAGTAGTGTCTGAACGCGTTGAATATGGTATGGATACAACAAATTGCTCTTAAGAATTTTCCAAACTATCCAGTGACTCACATTCAAAGTATTTGCAATTTTTCGTGTGGAACTACCAGGCTCTTCCGCTATCATGTCCAGCACATTCTGTTCCAATTGTACTGTTCTTACAGTCAGTGATCTTCCTGACCCTTCAGTTCGTTTCAATGTGCCTGTTTCACGAAGACGTCGATAAATGTTTTCGAAGATTTTTCGGTCGGGGACATTATGGGTTGGAAATCGTTCACTGTACAATCGCCTAGCTTGTAATTAATTGCCATTAGCAAGGCCAAACATGAAGTGCATGTCAGTCATCTCGGCGTTTGTATACATTATGACAGAGGACTTTACTCACTATTTAAGACAAGTCAAACAGCCAAACGTCACTCAATCTATGTAAACAAATGCGACCGATAAAATCCACTTACTACATAAAACAGCCGTTCCAAGTGATCGAGATCGAAAAAAAAATTTTTTGTACTTGATAAACTCATTGACGTACACCCTACTTTTATTTACGTTAATGATTTCAACAAATATCGAATATGGTTGTCGCAAATTTTGTTCACCCTGTATCTTCGAAACAAAGGGGTTTTTCAAAAATCATCATAGACAAACTATTCTTAGAATAGGAGAAGGAATAACCTAATAAATAATATTTTCGAGAGTTCTTTCTGATCCGCCACACCTCTCTCATCCTTTCTCCGTAGATTCTATTTCTCTCCTCCGTCCACTTTGTTCCCGATCTCCTCGAAACTTCGCTCTCTGATGCAACGTTCCACATATATATTTTGTTTCTGTACATTCTTCTACCCTCAATCTCTGTCGGACCCATTTGTGTCTTTCCAAGATCAGCTCTGACTTGTGCAATCCATGGTACTGTTGACTTGACTCCTTGTATGTATGTAAGAATTCTATTGGTGAGTCTTGTCGGTGGGAGTCTACTGATATATCCATAGAATTTCAACCTTCTTTTTCTTATGTCCTCCGCTACGTTAGACATTCTCTCTGTGGTCTTTCGAGAATGTAGCCTGTATCCTTCCTCTGTCAGTTTTGGGCAGAATTTTCCACATAATTTTGCGTTCTTCTTTTAATATGTTTTCTATGCCGCTTTTTATATGAAGTGTAAGTGTCTCGCTTGCGTATAGTACCTCTGGTTTGATTACTGTGTTGTAGTGTCTTATTTTTGCGTGTGTGGATAGGCATTTCTTATTGTAGATATTGTGTCTCTTGCCGTATGCCCTCCTCATCTTCTGTAATCGAGTCTTCTGTGCTATCTTCTCTCCTCCTGTGGGTTCGAGGATCTCGCCCAGGTATTTGAAGTGAGTGTCTCTATTTATTTTGCCGTATTTGGTGTTCAAATTTTGGACATCTAATTTTGAGCAGAAGAATTCGGTTTTTTGAAAGGAGATTTGTAGGCCGACTTTCTCTGCACATTCCTTGAGGCCTTCGGTATGTTTGATTTTCGTTTTTTGATTATCTGCGAGTATGGTTAGGTCATCTGCGAAGGCCAGGCATGATATTTCTATGTTGTTCTTGGATCGTCCGAGTCGTATTGGTTTCCATTGTCCTTGATTTTTCAATTATTTTTCCCATTCCCTTATGACTTTGTCCAGGACCAGGTTGAAGAGGAGTGGGGATATCTCATCTCCTTGGCGTACTTCAGTTTTAATCAGGAAGGGTTCGGAAATTTCTCCCATAAATTTAACTTTAGAGGTTGTCTGTTCTGTCTCCCTTCTTGCGCAGCGGGTGGATAAGAGCACATTTCCATTCATCTGGTAATTTTTCTGTTTGCCAAATGTTCGTGATAATTTGCGTAAGTTCCTGCAGTGAATTTGTTCCGAGGTTTTTCAATAGTTCCGCGGTGATGCCATCTTCACCGGATGACCTGTTATTCTTTAGTTTGCGTATGTGCCTGTGGATTTCTTCCAGTGTTGGTGGTGGTGATTCTGAGTGTGTATGGATATATCTATATATATATATATATATATATATATATATATATATATATATATATATATATATATATATATATATATATATATATGTACAGTGGGTGCAGGCTAATAAACTTTCTGTTGTTGGATAGATATCGAAAAATGGCATTACAAAAGTGTATTACATGTTTTTTTGCTAATATCATGGCCAACTTCGTCAACTTTTATGGCTTCCATTTTTGAGAGTATTTTGTACTATTAGGATTATTTTAAAGAAAAACTAACCGCGAATTGTTGACCAGCACGACTTTAAACCAAACCGTACCTATTTTTATGGTTCTAAATTACTGGGTGTCCCAGATATTTGTCATATTTATATTATAATTTTTCTAATAATTACATGTAATTTCTGTTATTAAAACTATGTATGCCACGGAAATCAAAAATTGTAAACTAATTACCAAATGTCACATTGACTGATTGATTTGTGTTATAGTGATTTCATACGACAATAATGATTTATTGTTTAAAAGAAAAAGTAGAAATTATAAGAGTAGTTGGTGATGGCACGCGAACTTTGTCATATTACTGTTTCTTGCATAAACCAATATTTTGATCAAAACGGAACTGTTAATAAACTTCCTAATCAACATCGTTCTTTAATGAGAATCCACGCTCAAGCGTTAGGGACGCTAGTAGAATTTTAAATATCCCGAAAAGCACTCTCTGGTTATGCTTGAAGAAAAATAACAGGAAACCTTTTAAACCAAAATTTTTTGAAAATTTCTTGAACACTTTAAGTTGGTGACACTGAATAAAGAATGGAATAGTGTATATGGTTACAAGGCATGTACATACAAGATCCTACATTTCTAAAAAATATTTTATACACAGATGAAGCCACATTTACGCAAATGTATCGTATCGTCACAAAATATTAGATTATGGGTTCAAAATAACCCTTATTGGGTGATACAATGTAAGAGACAATATTCTACTAAGGTGAAAGTTTGGTGCGGTACTTTATATGATATTATTATTGGATCATATTTTTTTGATATGAATGCAGCTAGATTTTTTAGAATTTTTAAAAATTGAGTTTGATATTGAAATGCATGCGTTGCATCTTAATTATAGGTAAAATTTCAACTTACAATTTGACGGGGCACCCATTCATCATGCAATTAATGTAAGAAACTGGTTAAATAATAGTTTTCCAAATCGTTGGATTGGGAGAAACAGTCCTGTAACTAATTGGCCGCCGAAATCCCCGGACCTCACGACTCTTGATTTTTTTTTCTGAGGGACTATTAAAAGTAAGGTTTATGTTTCGAGGTTCCAAACTAGAAACGATATTTGTGATCGTATTGGGCAGGCTTGTCGTAGCATTACCAAACAACAATTGAGGAAAGTAGCGAACAATACCCGACGACGTATTGAAAAGTGCTTGATGGCGAAATGATAGATATATCTAGTATTTAAGTTCTATAATGCCATTCTAGATCGACCTGTAAATAAAAGAAGGTTTTTGTTAAAAAATAGTCTGTAATTATTAGAAAAATTATTAATTATTAATTATTATTGTAAAAGTATCATAAAATAATATCAAGAACACTCAGTAATTTAGAACCATAAAAATGTGTACATTTTGGTTTAAGGTGGTGGTGGTCAAGAATTAATTCGTTTCGAAGAAGCAATGGATACATTGTATATATATTATTATTTTATTATTCACATATGGGCCCTAGTGGATCACGCGAAGTATAATTAGAGGCGTTTGTTATTGTTAGCCTTCCTTTGCGCCCATACTAATTTCATTCTTTCGCCATGAGCTTTTTTCCTTTCGTCAGACCAAGTTGTTCCAGTCTTCTTACATTTTTCTTTCTGGCCAACCTTCCAAACGTTAACCTTGTGTCTGAAACAGCCTCTATCCTGAATTTCACTTTGTGTAATATTTGCTGATCTTAAGTCCTCTTTAATTGCAGCAATCCATTTAATTATTTCTACTTTAGCTCTATTCCTATTTTCATAAAATTCGACTATTTGTCTAGTTAGCCTACTCGGATTCATCCGTTTGATGTGTCCGTAAAACTTAAGTCTTCTTTTTCTCATATCGCTATGTATATCTGTGTATTGTTTGATTTCTTGGTTTTCTCGAAGTCGGTATGTTGTGCTATTTATTTGTTTGGGGCCTAAGATTTTTCTTATGATTTTTCTTTCCTTCTTTTCAATGTCCTCAATGTCCCTCTTTCTATTCAAAATGAGCGTTTCTGCAGCATATAGACATTCTGGCTTAATAACCGTGTTGTAATGTCTCAATTTTGTGTTTTTAGATAGGCATTTTTTGTTTAAAATATTTTGTATAAGTCTCAATGCCGTTTCCATTTTTTGACATCTACCCTTATTGGCCGCTTTTTCCAACCCATTTTCCATGATTATTTCACCCAAATATTTGAATTGAGAGACTGGTCTGATGTTACCATATTTTGTTTTTAGAAATGGTGTTCTTAGTCTGTTGCAGGTTATGTATTGTGTATTTTCAAAGGACATTTGGAGTCCTACCTTTTCTGCTGTTTCTTTTAGGATTTCAATCTGTTTCTGTGCCGTTAATACATCGTGAGCTAAAATTGCTAGATCATCAGCAAATACCACACAATCAATTTTGATGTTGGTTCTCCTCAGTTTAATGGGCTGGTCAATATTCATTGCCGACTTTTTTTCACGCCACTCCTGTATTACTTACTTTTTCTAGAACACAGTTAAATAAGAGTGGCGAGAGTCCATCCCCTTGTCTCACTCCAGTTTTAATTTCGAAGGACTCTGAGATGTCACCCATGAATTTAACTTTTGACCTTGTGTTAGTTAACGTTGCTTTAATAATTGCCAGCGTTTTCAGATCTAGTCCTTGTGCTTTCAAGATTCGGAATAAAGATTCGCGGTCAATAGAATGATATGCTTTTTTGAAATCCACAAATGTACAGACGAGATTGTATATATATATATATATATATATATATATATATATATATATATATATATATATATATATATATATATATGAAATGTTAGATTTCTTAGTACAGCGTCCATTGAGACAACAGTAACTGAGTGTCACCTATACCCAACCGCTGGGTTCCACAATCTCATGTGGAACACACAGCAATCTGCGTCTCCGCCTAAACGAACATTTCATTAGGTATTTGATTAGGATCGAGTCCCAGCCATCCCTTCAATTGGAGAACATATGTTTCGCCTCTTGATGTGCAGGCTCGTCAGAGTACCGACATATGCTTTCCCGTCAAGAATAGGGAGACTCTGCCCACAGTTAACAACCTATACTTTCGCTGACTTTCCATCTGATGGGTGTAGGTGACACTCAGCTACTGTTGTCTCATTGGACGCTGTTCAAAGGAATCTAGCATTTCATATATGCGCCATCTGACGGGAAGTCGGCGAAAGTATAGGTTGTTAACTGTGGATAGACTCTCCCTATTCTTGACGGGAAAGCATGTGTCGGTACCCTGATAAGCCTGAACATCAAGAGACGAACCATATGTTCTCCAATTGAAGGGATGAGTGGGACTCGTCCCCAGTCAAACACCTATTAAAATGTTCATATACATATATACATGGCAATGGTAGCGTTAGCTTTCTCAGATGTTTTTGGTCGTCTTCATTTTATCTTGCCTATCACGCATTTGAACATGTATTACAAAATGTATCTAATCTTCTTCAAACACGTAATGTATCTAATCTCCTTCAAACACGTTGTGTTTATCAAACACAGGGCATGATAAACAAGTATCTTAGAATAAGATAATCCAAAACTAATCGAGCATCTCTTGATAAATTAATACACGTGCAACAAATCGAAAGAGAACAACATATTGTTATTATAGATTTTGTTACCATTACTTTAACTACAACGACTCTTAACTGAACTGAAACTGTAAGTTAACATAAAAACTACGTAAACATTAAGGATTAAATAAAGCTCATCATAAAAATAAAAATAACACATCCGTTATTTTTAAAAAGGCATTTTGGATATATTTTTACAGCTGGACGGGCGTAGTCAAGTATTTATACCTCTATTGAATGTCTTGTGCAACGCACTGCGCCTCATCTGACTTTTAAATCGTAAATTCGAGACGAAATTCGCACTCCCGGCGGCACTAACATCCAATTCAAATAAAGTTTTTTTTTGGTCTATTTACATGTCGTTCGAAAAATTGAATTTTCCTTTCGCTGGTGTAAAAATTTTTAGAATTCAACAGAAAACGTTAACTAAACTCGAAAGAGATTTATCCCTGAACACCGAATAACTTTTTTCAAAGTTCTCGACTCACGTTTCGCTAAACATGTTAGCATCATCAGGAAATTATTTTAATTTCCTTATGATATTTCACTCAAGGAGATGATAGATTAACTCATCTCCTGATAATGCTAACATGGTTAGCGAACCGTGTCTCGAGAACTTAAAAAAAAGTGATTCTGTGTTTAAAGGTAAATATCTTTGGCTTTAGTGTTTCACACCTTAATACTACCTTAATATTTCTTACATTAACAAGCAAGCATCGCCCAGTAAGCGTCTCCCTAGATTAGATTCTGGCCTTAAATTGTTATCAGTCAGGATCGAGCTTAACCACTCTGTGGTTCGCAACAGTACACATTATTAAATTATCTCGTAGGATGGCGCCACTATTGACAAATCCACATCATTTTTAGAAAGTACTAACCTTCAAATGATACATGTCAAAATTTCCTGACAATCTCAGGTTTAGTTCAGAAGTTACAGTGGTTTTAGTAACGCTATTAATTAGTAATTTTGAAAACATTACTTTTTAATGGGAAAAAATACCGTTTAAGCAAAGCTATGGCTTGAAAAGTGTTATTCGCACTCTGCTCCATCGAGACAAATGGTAGAGAAGTGGTTTGCTAATTTTAAATGCGACCTTACAAATACCGATGACGCTGAATGCTCTGGTGGTCCCAATTCTGCAGTTATTCCAGAAAACATAAAAACAGTCCATAAAATAGTTTTGGCCGTAAATTGAAGTTACGTGAGATAGCTGATACTTTAAAGATATCAGAAGGTGGTGTATTCACCATTTTGTATGAACATTTGTCCAAAAAGTTCTGTTCGAAGTGGATACCTCGTTTACTCAGAGTCGTTGTAAAACAGCAACGCGTTGATGATTCAGAGCGCTATTTGGAGATGTTTCAGCTCAATAAAAAGGATTTTTTCATGCAATATGTGACAATGGATGAACCATGGATTCATCACTATACTCCACAGTCAAATAGGGCGTCAGTTGAGTGGCAGCAACTGGTAAAAGTCACCCAAAAGCGTCCAAAAACACAAATGTCAGCTGGTTAAGGTTTTCGCATCCGTATTTTGAAATGCGCAAGATATTTTATTCATTGTTTACCTTGACAAAGAAAGAACCATCAATAGCGAATATTATATGGCGGTATTGGTGCTTTTGAGCAATGATTTTGAAAAATAATCCGAAATAAAGAAGAAAAATGTGCTCTTTCATTAGCATAGTGCACCGTCTTACAAGTTGTTCGCAACAATGGCAAAATTGCATGAATTGCATTTTAAATTGCTATCCCATTCACCATATTCTCCGGATCTGGCTCCCAGCGACTTCTTCCTGTTTGCAGACCTAAAAAGAAAGCTTCAAGGAAAGAAATTTGACTCTAATGAAGAAGTGAGTGCCGAAACTGAAGCGTATTTTAAGGTCAAAGATAAATCGTTCTACAAAAATGGCATCGAAATATTAGAGAAGCGTTGGAATCATTTTATCACTCTTGAAGGAGACTATGTAGATGGATAAAGTTAAATTTTACCTAAAGGTTGTTTTATTAGTCATCCTACGAACTTATTGAGTGATGTGTAACTGTGTGAAACCGTTCGACACACAATCCAGGTGGCAGGGGCATAAATAGTTGCACAGTGGACTCGAGAAAAATATTCAAAAACAAGAAAATTTCTTTCGCGCTCCGTAAAAAATTTGTACATTCCTTCAATCGCCATCCAAAGTTTCAGAAAGCGTTTCCCGAGACCGGTTTCTGGTCTTAAGCTATCAGTAGTAGGCTACTTGTTGTCTTTCATCAAATCGCTGACTAAATTTCTCAAATATACTTGTATTTAAATCCAATATAATTTTTTTCACCTCCAGCTTTCGTTATTCTTTGTAAGAGCTCTTATGTGGTAGGTGTCAAAAACACTTTACAAGTTTAGCTCCTTTTTTGCCCTTCAAGTTTTTGTTCATCATCCGCCTTACGAGCTTTATTTTCGGACACTTCTAACTGAAATCGACGATGTATATGGTTGTATCCTTGGTCATTCCTTGAGTTGCTCTCGAACGTTCAACTTGAGTCCGACTGATGATAGCTTAAGACCCGAAACGGATCTCAGGAGATGCTTGCTGACGTTTTGATGACGATTGAAGAAATTCACAAATCTTTGCGAGGATCACAGAAGACATTTTCTTGATTTGAATGTTTTCAACAATCTCTACGTGCAACTTTTCACAGTTAAAACTGGTTTCATTAAATCGACATAGTATGCCTTTAATACAGGTGGCTACTGGCTTCCGAATGTGTAGTAACACATCGGTCAATAAGTTCCCGGTCTGACATACAGATGGCGTTACTTACAAAAAACCCTTACCGGTGGTCGATTGTGCCAGCCTTCATATGTCATGTATCAAAATTTCATGATAATCTGTCTACTAATTTCTGGGTTGTTCCGTTTTCAGTGACGCTCGTTTTGGTATTTTTAAAACAATTGAAAAATACCGTTGAATCCAAACAATGGCTTAATAAACATAACCCGGACTCTGCCTCAGGAAAATCAACCATAAATGATTGGTATGCTGAATTTAAGCTTGGTCGTACAAGCACCGATTATATTGAACGCTCTGGACATTCAAATGAGGTGGTTTGGTGTATCAGGCAACATCAGAAAAATGCAATAACAAATTATTTCGAGAAACCGTAAAGCCGAGTAAATGTGCAAATTGCTATCGAAATGGGTACCGCGTTTGCTCACAACGGACCAAAAACAACAACGTATTGACGATATTGAACAATGTTTGGAGCTGTTTAAGCGAAATAAAAAAAAAATCAAACCGGCAGCCAGCTGAGTGGGCAACCCGGTGAAAGGTGTCCAAAGCGAACAACGGTCTCTACATTTTGGAATGTGCACGGAATATTGTTCATTGATTATCATAAAAAAAAATAAAACCAACAATAATGAATATAAATATAATGAAAAAAGTTCCAAATAAACAACAAAAAATACTGTTTTTTCAAAACAATACATCGTGTAACAAATCGTCGGCAACGATGGCTAAATTACATGAATTGCATTTCGAATTGCTTCCTCGTTCGCCGTATTCTCCAAAACTAGCCCCCATTTCCAGTTCTCAGACCAAAAAAAAAAAAAAAATGTTCGGTGGAAGGAAATTTCGCTCTAATGAAGAGGTAATTGCCGAAACTATAGTATCTTTTGAAAGCAAAGAAAAATCGTTCTGTAAAAAAGGTGTAGAAATGTAAGAAAAACGTTGGAATGATTGAAGCGTTGAATATATTGAACACTAAAGTCAAAATTTGCAAAAATTGTGTTTTATTTGTCAGACCGGAGACTTATTGACCGATGTGTTAGATAGTAGTCCAAGGGTGCAATATCCCGTGAATAATGTGAGTGGATAGGGCAAAACATCCCAAATGAAGCCCTATAATGTTTTTCATCTCTTAATTGACACGTGTGCAGTGTTTGGGTGAAATAGGAAGTCTTTTCTCTTTGCTAATTCTTGCCGGTTTTTTCCAATCAGCCGATCTAATTATGAACTGTACAGGTCGATGTTGAAGTTGATGATCGTTTGGTTACGTGAAAGTAGCCATAGTGTATGGGTCTCTTTCGATCCCACCAAATGCAAAACGTATTTTTTTTCAGGTGTCTTTCTTTCTACTTAAAACCACTGACCCTGGTAACCCCTATAATTATTTACAGTGGCTTGTTGTACACAATCTACTTTACTTAACCAGTAACGATCAGCTTCATAAATCGAACCTCCAATTTTTTTTTCAACAAATATCGCACAGAGATTCGTTCCATTAGATTTCGCTCGCATCGTAGCGGCAAACGTATCCATTTTTTTACCAAATGGCCAAAAACGGCATATTTGCCAATATTTAATTGCTATCTCACGGCGCCGTGATGCGTTAATATTGAGCTATTATGGTCTTTATTATCTCGACATCAATGCTTGAAGAACATCCAGAGGGATGTCGGTCTTCCTGATTAAAATATTCCCCCCTGGACCGACCTAACCATTTTTGTACCGTGGTCTCCACAATAGAATAATCTTGTATTTGCTTGAACAGCGTTCTTGCCTTTCATGAAATAAATCAAATCATGCGGTAACATTTTCAATTAGAATCCACTTAAATACTGTAAATGCCACAAGAACTAATAAAGTGAACAATAAACATTAGTAATCCAACGTAGATTTTTGTTTACAGGCGTTAGTTAGTTAGAGTTACAGTTACACTAGTTAGAACAGCTACTAACGGAAAATCCTTACGAACTTTCCTGGCAACCCTTTAGAATCTGATAGATTATCCATTATTATTAAATACAAACTCACATCTTGAAAACGAAAAATGTTATTAAACCTACGGTCATGGAAAAACCAAATAGTTTTTCTAAAAACTAAATTAACTGCTAGACGGTCCTGCATACCAACGATGACTGCATAAATATTTTGCATTTTGCATTTTGCAATTCTTAAGAATCTGATAGATTATCCATTATTATTAAATACAAACTCACATCTTAAAAACGAAAAATGTTATTATACCTACGGTCATAGAAAAACCAAATAGTTTTTCTAAAAACTAAATTAATTGCTAGACGGTCCTGCATACCAACGATGACTGCATAAATATTTTGCATTTTGCATTTTGCATTTTGCATTTTGCATTTTGCAATTCTTTAGAATCTGATAGATTATCCATTATTATTAAATACAAACTCACATCTTGAAAACGAAAAATGTTATTATACCTGCGGTCATGGAAAAACCAAATAGTTTTTCTAAAAACTAAATTAATTGCTAGACGGTCCTGCATACCAACGATGACTGCATAAATATTTTGCATTTTGCATTTTGCAATTCTTTAGAATCTGATAGATTATCCATTATTATTAAATACAAACTCACATCTTGAAAACGAAAAATGTTATTAAACCTACGGTCATGGAAAAACCAAATAGTTTTTCTAAAAACTAAATTAATTGCTAGACGGTCCTGCATACCAACGATGACTGCATAAATATTTTGCATTTTGCATTTTGCATTTTGTAATTCTTTAGAATCTGATAGATTATCCATTATTATTAAATACAAACTCACATCTTGAAAACGAAAAATGTTATTATACCTACGGTCATGGAAAAACCAAATAGTTTTTCTAAAAACTAAATTAATTGCTAGACGGTCCTGCATACCAACGATGACTGCATAAATATTTAGCATTTTGCATTTTGCATTTTGCATTTTACAATTCTTTAGAATCTGATAGATTATCCATTATTATTAAATACAAACTCACATCTTGAAAACGAAAAATGTTATTAAACCTACGGTCATGGCAAAACCAAATAGTTTTTCTAAAAACTAAATTAATTGCTAGACGGTCCTGCATACCAACGATGACTGCATAAATATTTTGCATTTTGCATTTTGCAATTCTTTAGAATCTGATAGATTATCCATTATTATTAAATACAAACTCACATCTTGAAAACGAAAAATGTTATTAAACCTACGGTCATAGAAAAACCAAATAGTTTTTCTAAAAACTAAATTAATTGCTAGACGGTCCTGCATACCAACGATGACTGCATAAATATTTTGTATTTTGCATTTTGCATTTTGCAATTCTTTAGAATCTGATAGATTATCCATTATTATTAAATACAAACTCACATCTTGAAAACGAAAAATGTTATTAAACCTACGGTCATAGAAAAACCAAATAGTTTTTCTAAAAACTAAATTAATTGCTAGACGGTCCTGCATACCAACGATGACTGCATAAATATTTTGCATTTTGCATTTTGCAATTCTTTAGAATCTGATAGATTATCCATTATTATTAAATACAAACTCACATCTTGAAAACGAAAAATGTTATTATACCTACGGTCATAGAAAAACCAAATAGTTTTTCTAAAAACTAAATTAATTGCTAGACGGTCCTGCATACCAACGATGACTGCATAAATATTTTGCATTTTGCATTTTGCAATTCTTTAGAATCTGATAGATTATCCATTATTATTAAATACAAACTCACAT
Source organism: Cosmopolites sordidus (assembly GCA_031761425.1). Taxonomy (NCBI): domain Eukaryota; kingdom Metazoa; phylum Arthropoda; class Insecta; order Coleoptera; family Curculionidae; genus Cosmopolites; species Cosmopolites sordidus. The sequence goes on along the minus strand of JARFXV010000068.1, from coordinate 885,464 downwards.
CTTGAAAACGAAAAATGTTATTAAACCTACGGTCATAGAAACACCAAATAGTTTTTCTAAAAACTAAATTAATTGCTAGACGGTCCTGCATACCAACGATGACTGCATAAATATTTTGTATTTTGCATTTTGCATTTTGCAATTCTTTAGAATCTGATAGATTATCCATTATTATTAAATACAAACTCACATCTTGAAAACGAAAAATGTTATTATACCTACGGTCATAGAAAAACCAAATAGTTTTTCTAAAAACTAAATTAATTGCTAGACGGTCCTGCATACCAACGATGACTGCATAAATATTTTGCATTTTGCATTTTGCATTTTGCATTTTGCATTTTGCAATTCTTTAGAATCTGATAGATTATCCATTATTATTAAATACAAACTCACATCTTGAAAACGAAAAATGTTATTATACCTACGGTCATGGAAAAACCAAATAGTTTTTCTAAAAACTAAATTAATTGCTAGACGGTCCTGCATACCAACGATGACTGCATAAATATTTTGCATTTTGCATTTTGCAATTCTTTAGAATCTGATAGATTATCCATTATTATTAAATACAAACTCACATCTTGAAAACGAAAAATGTTATTAAACCTACGGTCATGGCAAAACCAAATAGTTTTTCTAAAAATTAAATTAATAGCTAGACGGTCCTGCATACCGACGATGACTGCATAAATATTTTGCATTTTGCAATTCTTTAGAATCTGATAGATTATCCATTATTATTAAATACAAACTCACATCTTGAAAACGAAAAATGTTATTAAACCTACGGTCATGGCAAAACCAAATAGTTTTTCTAAAAACTAAATTAATTGCTAGACGGTCCTGCATACCAACGATGACTGCATAAATATTTTGCATTTTGCATTTAGCATTTTGCAATTCTTTAGAATCTTATAGATTATCCATTATTATTAAATACAAACTCACATCTTGAAAACGAAAAATGTTACCAAACCTACGGTCATGGCAAAACCAAATAGTTTTTCTAAAAACTTAATTAACTGCTAGACGGTCCTGCATACCGACGATGACTGCATAAATATTTTGCATTTAGCATTTAGCATTTTGCAATTCTTTTGAATCTGATAGATTATCCATTATTATTAAATACAAACTCACATCTTGAAAACGAAAAATGTTACCAAACCTACGGTCATGGCAAAACCAAATAGTTTTTCTAAAAATTAAATTAACTGCTAGACGGTCCTGCATACCGACGATGACTGCATAAATATTTTGCATTTGAAATTTCGTTAAGCATCCAATCATCTACGTTTCGGCTTTGAATCGAAGAAGCCCGTTACAAAACACTTATTTACAAGTTAATAGCCATTCAGGCTTCGCATTCTTTAATATGAAACGCCGAGGGGATCGTTTTCCAAAACGAAAAAGCAAAAACTCAATAAACGCGAATCACATTAGCTAATTGGATAAAAGTTGTAAACAGAGGAAACGAAAGTTGGAGAGGAACAAGAAAGGAGAATTCGTTGAAGGAGTGTTTTTATATGATAAAAATGTTTTAATAAAAAATTTTTTTTCAGAAAAAAAGAGCTCAATGGAAAGGGTATATACTCGAATCGCATTAATTATCGGCCTCTATTTTTCATCAATCTCCCCCGAAAGGCGTTCTATGTTTGTCGAAGACTAATTGTCGCGTGGAGAGCTTAAGTTTGTCCTGCTTCGGTGCTGATCAATATTATCGCGTAAATAGGGGAAGTAACCAAGAGAACACCAAGGCTAGTGAGGGCGTAAGTGAAGACACTCGGTGCTGAGATGGTGTCACAGTTAAGTACCCTCAAGTTCAGAATGGATCGGTCCAAAGGCGGGTTTCTGGAGCATCCAAACTGGAATCCCTTAGCCAAGGAAATGATTACCTTGAAAATAAACCAGGCACGCCTGAAAACCTCAAGATGACAACCCCACCGTCAGGATCGGATAGATTTGGCCAATAACCAATTCTATCTCAAATCACCTTATTTCAGAAACTTGAATATCAGTAAACCGGACAGATCATTTGGTGACGATTTTGGCTGGTACATGGACAAGATCACATTTTGGCATATGGAATGTGCGAATATTATGGTAAACATCACACTTGGCTCAAGTTTTAAAGAGATAAACTCCTATAGATTGAAAATAAAAAACCAAGATTAATATCTAAATGTCTACTATATTTAAAACTTGTACCCTTGTCCCACAGTGTCTTTTTCAAATACACACTAAATTAAACTAACAGTAAGAAAAGCAGTTACTACCAAACTAATCTAATGAAACCATAAATGATGATAATGGGAGTCCCGAGTCACAATGTCTAGAGTAATATAAGTTTAACAAGGGTGAACCATTCATAATGAAAGGGATATATATAATGTTTATCTTAAAGTGATACATAGTGAATTAACTCATAGACTAAACAACAGTGAGTTTGATATTTTGGACTATCAAGTAAGGCAACATATTTCCGGAATCATTAATAAAAAGTTTACAATTCAAAAGCAGAAATTAGAAAACCTTGTATCCAAGAAAGAAATGAATAAAAGTGAATACATCGCAAATTATTTCGAACACCAGTTTTTCAACAGATTCGCCAACCTTACAAATTGTAGTTTTACTACTGAAGAATCTAAGTTACTTCAAATGGGCTTTCAATATAACATACAACCCAAAGACAACGAACATAACAGAGAACACCTTGGAGTGGAGTGTGAACTCGTTCTTTCCAATTCAAACACATCACAAAAACACCTAGCGGCACACAGAATCAGAAGTCTACCATTTGAAAAATTAAGAAAACATCAGATCAGTGAATTCCATACAGCAAAAAGGATTAACAAGAAAATCAAAGAAAACAATATTATCATGACTAGAGCGGACAAGGGTAGGTCCATTGTTGCGATGTCTAGAGATAATTACATATTAAAAACTAATGATTTTTTAAAATCAGGGAAATTTCACAAAATGGATTCTGATCCAACGAATACCTTTCAAAAAAGAATTAAACAAATATTAAAAGATTCGTCAATTTTTAACGATTATGAGAAACAACAATTAGTAATTATGAATCCTCAAGCCCCAAAGTTATACTCGTTAATAAAATTACACAAAGATAATTATCCAATCAGACCGGTAGTTTCCTCTGTTACAGCTCCTTCAATTAAATTATCAAATAAGCTTATCAAAATCATTTTGCAATACACTAATTTTAAACCAAAATATGCCATTCTAAATACTTATGACTTCATCAATAAAATTAAAGATATTAATTTACCCAAAAAATCTAAACTAATTTCTTTCGATGTACAAAATCTATTCCCTAGTATACCACCATACGAAGTAATGAGATTAGTGGACAAATTACTAATTAAAAATAACGTTAATTCAATCATAAAACAAGAAATTTTAGACCTACTATCAATTACTTTGGATCAGAATTATTTTGAGTTTGATAACAGATTTTATTTTTCAAAAAAAGGTTTAATAATGGGGAACCCTTTAAGCCCTTTACTGGTGGAAATTTTTATGGATAATTTAGAAGATAAGATATGTCAACATCAGCTATTCAAATCATCATTTTACTAGTATAGATATGTTGAAGATATTATAATTTGTTTTACGGGTACTGACAGACAATTAAATCAATTCCTCACATATATAAACTCTTTACATAAGAACATTCATTTTACAGTTGAAGAAGAACAAAACAACAGTATTGACTTTTTAGATTTAACAGTTACAAGAAAAGAGAATAAACGTGATTTTGCAATTTATCATAAGCCATCTCACACAGATTTAGTTATACATAACAAGTCTTGCCATCCTTATTTTCAAAAAATGGCAGCATTTAATTCATTCATACACAGATTAATAAATACCACAATGTCAATAGATAACTATAACCCAAACATTATAAATAAAATAATTAATAAAAAATGTTATAATAATACCATTAATTTAATATATCCTGTCAATAAAGTCAAGAACACCGCATACAAAACAATTACATATACAGGAAAAGTCATCAAATTAATTTCTAAACATTTGTCAAAAACAAGCGATATAAATATTGCATTCAGAACAAACCATAGTCTTGGACGCTTAATAAAAAACAATAAAAGTCAAACAAATAAATTTGATAAATCAGGAGTTTATTTAATTGAGTACGATTCTTGTCCAATAGTCCATGTTGGACAAACAGGAAGATCCTTTTCCACCAGGCTTAATGAACATAAAAGAAGTTATATTAAAGAACAGAATAATTCTCATTATGCCAATCACTTAATGTTAGAAAATCACACTTTCAACGATAATTTCAAAACGTTGCATAACGAAAATAAATCTAAAACACTAAATCTTTTAGAGAGCCTAGAAATTAATAAAAGAAAAAATTTGGGTATTTTACTTAATGATCAGGTAGACTTGAATGGTTCACCCTTGCTAAACTTATATTACTCTAGACATTGAGACGCGGGACCCCCACTATCATCACTTATGGTTTTATTAAATTAGTTTAGGTAGTAACTGCTTTTCTTACTGTTAGTTTAATTTAGTGTGTATTTAAAAAAGACACTGTGTGTCGAAACAATTGTCATACGTACAAGTTTTAAATATAGTGGAAATTTAGATATTAATCCTGGTTTTTTATTTAAAATGAATTTCCATCAAGTATCGGCTACCTCAATTAAATATTCTATAGATTGGATATATTGAGCCTTTCATAGGTTCGATGGAATGAACAAGATGAACATCTTCTCCAGGTAAACTTTTGTTGTATAGTGGAAGACATGAAGATAATCCACGCGAAAGTGGCCGACCCCACTTTCCACTTCCCACTTTTTGATGAGCAAACAATCAAGAAAGAGTTTTATCTCCTGGAAACCTATAAATGACCGAATATTGGTCGCCAGATTTTTCACAAAAAATCGAAAAATCTCCATAATTCAATGTTACGCATGTACTGATATTTCTGATCTAGATAAAAAACAAACTTTCTACGACAATCTCTCATGTACTGTACAAGAAATATCAACAGCTCACATCCTTATTGTAATGGGGGATTTAAACGCAAAAATTGGAAACGATAATACTAATCTGGAAAGAATAATGGGTAAACACGGATTGGGTAAAGTGAGTGAAAACCGAAAACTCCTCATAAATTTTTGTTCAACTTACAACTTACTGATCGGTGATACTACGATAAGGACCGAAAATCAAATTGATCACATCATGATTTCAAGAAGATGGAGAACTTCGCTAGTGGTTGTGCGAAACAGAAGAGGTCCAGACATTTCTAGCGACCACCACATTCTAACGGGTTGCATACAACTGAATCTTGCAAAAAAACACTTGTAAACCAAATGCACTTAGAAGGGAAAGGTACGAAGTCAGAAATAGACGTTAAGAAATAATATTCAGTTACTACTGGAAGATTGAAAATTGAAAAATAATTTCCAATATGTTAAAAGAAACGGCAGAAACCACCGTGGAAAAGGTGAATAATCAGTGAAAGGAATGGATAAACGACGTAACGTGGAAGCTTATTCGGAGGAGACGAGAGAAGGGAAAAATAATACAGATACAAATCACATAACGGGAGACTTGATAGACCGGAAGCATATAGAGAGTTAAACAAGGCTGTAAAAAGTTCTGCACGTCATGATAAAAGAGCATACGCTGAATAAATAGCTAAAGAAACACAAACCGCTGCAACAAACTGCACCATCAGACAACTTTATGAAATAACCAAGAAACTATCCAGAACAACTCAGTAGATGGAAGGAGCATTTCCAAGAGATGTTGGGTGGACCACCACAAATCGAACAAAATGAAGAATAGCGGGCAGAACAACAAGAAGAAAGCAGACAGTTAATGGAAAGTTTTCCATTAACTATGATGCACCTTCTGTGACAACGGAAGTACATCGAGCTATAAGAGCATTAAAAACAACTAGACATGCAACTAGACATGCGTAGGTCTGTGACAACTGGCATGGTATAACATTACTAAACACAATCATTAAAGTTGCAGCACAAATCATCCTAACAAGATTGGTAGGACATATAGAAACAGAAATGAGTCCAGGTCAAACAGACTTCAAACCGGGTCATTCGTGTACTGATCACATAAATACTGTTAGGATCATATTAGAACAGTCAGCTGAATAGAGATCGTATTCAATGATTTTGAGAGGGTATGCGACAGTTTAGCTCACCTTGTCTTTATGAAACGTTTTAAAACAAAAATAATTATACGCCTTATTCAGGAAATGTATATGAATGTACAGTACTATGTAGCCCATAGTGGATATAGAAGCGAGGAATTTAAAAGTTTTACTGGTGTCAGACAGGTATGTCGTGTATCCTTTTCTATTAATGTTCTGCTACATTATGTCCTTAAAAATATCAAGGAGGGTCAATCCGGCATCCAGTGAACCCTCAATTCTAGCTGGCGAACTGTGAATACGCGGATGGCATATGTCGCATCAATACAACAATATGGTCCATATACTAAACAGACTTGCAAAGGAAACCCAGAAAGTAGGTCTGAAAATGAATGTAACAAAGACCAAGTTGATGAGAATCAACAGCAGAAATTTCAGCTTTTCTTCCACAATGGATCACCAATAGAAAATGTGGAGAATTTTACATACTTGGGCAGCATTGTCACAAAAAATGGAGGTGTAGATCATGATATGAAAAGCAGAATACGAAAATCTCAAGGAGCTTTTGGAGCACTAGCACCTATATGGAGATCAACACAATACTCAACGAAGACAAAACTTCGTATATTTAATACCAATGTTAGAGCGATCTTGCTCTACAGATGTGAGACGTGGAAAATAACAAATAATAAGACAATAACAAAAAAACTTCAGGTCTTCATAAATAAATGCTTGCGAAAAATAATTCGCATATTTTAGCCAAACAAGATTCCAAACGAAGACTTGCTCCAGCACACAAACTAAAAGAAAATTGAACACGAGGTAGCACTTCCTAAGTGGGGATGGATTGGGCACACACTCAAAAAAACAAAACAACTGTATAGCCAAAACAGCACTGGACTGGAATCCGCAGGGTAAAAGAGATATTGGAAGGCTCCTCGGACTTGGAGGAGAACTATTAATGATTGAAAATAGTGAACATGTCCTGGCACAGAATAGAACCATATGGCGAGCTTTTATTGAAGCCCTATGCTCCACGTAAGAGTTGAAGGACCAGATATATATATATATATATATATATATATATATATATATATATATATATATATATATATATATATATATATAGATATATATATATATATATATATATATATATATATATATATATATATATATAATTATTTATTCTCGACCGTGTAAATAGTAAAGGAGTAGAATCTCGGGTATGCGATCTATTCTTATGAATTAATACTAAGATTTCATTCTTTGATAACCCTCAATATATTTGGTCAGATTTCTTCAGGAGGAATAACAGAATGTTTAAAATTCAGTCAAAATGTCAAAATATATATAATAAAATAAACAGAAAATAGAGAACAACACTCATACGTAGGAACAAACGTTTCTAAGGAAAATATATACAGTTAAAATCTAATATATAAATATAAAATCCAAAGATTTTAACTGTATATATTTTCCTTAGAAATATTTGTTCCTACATGTGAGCGTTGTTCTATTTTTTCTGCTTGATTTATTATTATTATTATTCACGTCTGGGTCCTGGTGGACAACGCGAAGTATAATTAGAGGCGCTTGTTATTGTTAGCCTTTCTTTGCGCCCATACTAATTTCATTCTTTCGCTATGAGTTTTTTTTCTTTCGTCAGACCAAGTTGTTCCAGTCTTCCTACATTTTTCTCTCTGGCCAACCTTCCAAACGTTAACCTTGTATCTGAAACAGCCCCTATCCTGAATTTCACTTTGTGTAATATTTGTTGATCTTAGGTCCTCTTTAATTGCAGCAATCCATTTAATTATTTCTACTCATATTTTCATAAAATTTGATTATTTGTCTAGTTAGCCTACTCGGATTTATCCGTTTTATGTGTCCCTAAAACCTAAGTCTTCTTTTTCTCATATCACTATGTATATCTGTGTATTGTTTGATTGCTTGGTTTTCTCGAAGTAGGTAAGTTGTGCTATTTATTTGTTTGGGGCCTAAGATTTTTCCTTCCTCCTTTTCAATGTCATTGATGTCTCTCTTTCTATTCAAAATGAGCGTTTCTGTTGTAATTTCTCAGTTTTGTGTTTTTAGATATACATTTTTTGTTGTATATATTGTGTGTAAGTCTCAATGCCATTTCCATTTTTCGACATCTACCCTTATTGCCCTTTTTTCCAACTCATTTTCCATGATTATTTCACGACAAATATTTAAATTGAGAGACTCGTCTGATGTTACCATATTTTGTTTTTAGAAATTAGATATTATTAGTCTGTTGCAGGTCATGTATTGTGTCTTTTTAAATGAGTTTTGGAGTCCTACCTTTAGTGCTGTTTCTTTTAGGATTTCAATCTGTTTTTGGGCCGTTAATATATCTTGAGTCAAAATCGCTAGATCATCAGCAAACGCCAGACAATCAATTCTGATTTAGGGTCTACCCAGTTTAATGGGCTGATCAATATTCAAGGCCGACTTTTTTTCGCGCTACTCCTGTATTACTTTTTCTAGAACACAGTTAAATAAGAGTGGCGGGAGTCAATCCCCTTGTCTCACTCCAGTTTTAATTTCGAAGGGCTCTGAGATGTCACGCATGAATTTAACTTTTGACCTTGTATTAGTTAATGTTGTTTTAATAATAGCCAGCGTTTTCAGATCTAGTCATTGTTCTTTCAAGATTTGGAATAAAGATTCGCGGTCAATAGAATCATATGTTTTTTTGAAATCTACAAATCTACATTCACTAATCGCTAATCTACAAAATGTACACACAAGATTTTTATTGTACAGTTTTTGATGTCTTAGGATCAACTTTAGATTCAGGATCTGTTCATGGCAGAATTTGCCCGGTCTGTTTCGTTTATTATATATATTTTAACATTTTGACTGAATTTTAAACATTCTGTTATTCCTCCTGAAGAAGTCAGAAAAAAATCTGACGAAATATATTGAGGGATATCAAAGAATGAAATCTTAGTATTAATACCCGAGATTCTACTCCTCTATATATATGTTTCTTTCATTGGCTGCTAACACGAATTAACATTTTTCTAGATGCGAACTTGTAACGGATCTTTCAAATTGCGCAGTTTCTTTTTAATTCTCGAATAAAACACAGATGGCGACGTAAATTTGGCTAGATCTAGTCTCATTTCAGAAGTGTAATGTATGGCATTTATAAAAATTGAGTCGTACATAATCCGTGTACACAAACCGACAAACAGTCGTTCTGAAAGTGCATCTGAAAGCACGATCGATCGAATTGTTCAATTGTTTAAGAAACTGGTTCGATGGAAGATAAAAAAAAGAGTAATATATAGACTTCGTGATCGTTCACAAGAACATATTGATTTGGTACGTAAAATTATTGCTAAAGACCCAGAAATTTCTACTAGTCGCTTTTCACAACAATTTTGACTCAGTGAACCCACAACGTAGCGTATTTTATGAAAGGATTTAGCTCTAAAGGCATATAAGGTTCAAATAACACAGAAACTAAAGCCACTGGATCATTCAAAACGTCGAGCGTTTGTCAATTGGATCAAAGAACAAACAGATGATTTTTCTCAATACTTAATACAATAACATCTCCTGATAATGCTTGAGTAGCGAACCGCGCGTCAACTAATATTGAAAGCGTTTTGGCGCGACTGGAATACGCATTATAAAGTTTTTATGTATCACCAATAGGACAGCAACAAGTAGAATATATAAAAATGAGTTAATAATCTTCGCAATTGCATAATTATGGGAATTATTTCGTCATTTATACAATGTTGCAGCGTTGAATATGAGGTCCGTTACAAAACACTTATTTACAAGTTAATTGCCATTCAGGCTTCGCATTCATTAATACGAAACGCCGAGGGGATTGTTATCCAAAACGAAAGGCAAAAACTCAATAAGCACGAATCGCATTATCTAGCAGGATAAAGTTTCAAACGGGGCAAACGCGAGAAGAAGAGGAAAAACGAAAAAAATTAACGAAGGGTTTTTTTCAGAAAGAAAACGATTCAGTTGATTATATTGGAATCATAAGGAAGTCTCTTTGAAAATTGCATATATTGAATCCTCAGTAGTTTACGTTATACTTGAAGAAAAATTCTATATTAATTCTCGAGGGGATTTTCACACCAACTAACGGAACAGTAAAAGGCTGAATGTATGAGAACCAGTTAGCAACCTATGCAATTACTTAATTATAGCAATTATGGCATCATTTATACACTTATAACACCTCATAAAATCTATACTTCTTTTTACGACACATCGTCACGTCAACAAAATACAGATAACAATGTTTCCTTCAATAGTGCAGCATTCATAAAAGATTGTCAAGACGAAAACTAAGAATGAACTTCATAATGACAACATCTTTTCATATTGTTTAAGTAACCTAAAATTACTTATATTAAGTATCAAAAAACCCAAATATAAAAACAATTTTGATTTAAACATTATATGCCTTCTGAGCTAACTTAACTGAGTCCACATTGTTGTGAACGTCTACCAATGGAAATTTCTAGGTCTTTGCCAACCCTTTCACGTATCAAATCAATTTGTTCTTATGGACGACTACTACGACTGTTTCTCACGGTAGCCGTTCGTTAGAAGTTTTCGTGGTTAAAAGAAAATGAGAATTCTGATTTTTTGGACTTCGGCGTTCTATTTATCAATTCGGCTTCAACTATTTATCAATTCAAATATTTTCAAGGTCATAGCACTTCCGGTTATCCCGGAAGTCGCCAGTGACTACAGAATCTGCGCAGTCCCTGCACTCGAAGCGAATGACACTTGAAAATACCAAGTGAGATTTTAACGAAACGTGGTGACTCTTCATTGAACGAACGAAACAGATTATTGTTTTATTTTAATCAATTCCTGATGATATTAACTAAGTTAGCGAAACACGCGTCGAGTAATTTTAATGCGATTTGTTGTAAGTGGAAATCTCATTTTCATGTTTTTGCTTTCAAATAAAATCAACATGACTGAAACAGCAGAAATTCACTTTAATTAGAACAGATCTTCTGGTTGACGAAAAAATATGTGTTCTTCAGGCAGTGTTCGGAGAGTTGACCCGCGTACGGTGCAATGTCTTCGTTCGTCGAAATTAGGTCCAGAGCTTCGTTAGGTATTTGTCCAAATGACGTTCGCAATATTCCAAAAGTATGGAAATGGGTTCCGAAAAAAGAACAAACACCTAGGCCTAAGGCGACGAGGAAAAATCAACAAACGAACGACCGGAAGCGGAGCCGAGTGCCGCGAATAGCCCTGAACTATCCCAATAGAATCTGCGCAGTCCCTGTACTCGAAGCGAATGACACTTGAAAATACCAAGTGAGATTTTAGCGAAACGCGGTGACTTTTCACAGAACGAACGAAACAGATTAATGTTTAGTTTTAATCAATTCCTGATTATGTTAACTAAGTTAGCGAAACATGCGTCGAGTAATTTCAATGCGATTTGGTGTAAGTGTAAATCTAATTATCATGTTTTTGCTTTCAAATATAATCAACATGACTGAAACGGCAGAAATTCACTTTAATTAGAACAGATCTTCTGGTTGACGAATAAATATGTGTTCTTCAGGCAGTGTTCGGAGAGTTGACCCGCGTACGGTGCAATGTCTTCGTTCGTCGAAATTAGGTCCAGAGCTTCGTTAGGTATTTGTCCAAATGACGTTCGCAATATTCCAAAAGTATGGAAATGGGTTCCGAAAAAAGAACAAACACCTAGGCCTAAGGCGACGAGGAAAAATCAACAAACGAACGACCGGAAGCGGAGCCGAGTGCCGCGAATAGCCCTGAACTATCCCAATAGAATCTGCGCAGTCCCTGTACTCGAAGCGAATGACACTTGAAAATACCAAGTGAGATTTTAGCGAAACGCGGTGACTTTTCACAGAACGAACGAAACAGATTAATGTTTAGTTTTAATCAATTCCTGATTATGTTAACTAAGTTAGCGAAACATGCGTCGAGTAATTTCAATGCGATTTGGTGTAAGTGTAAATCTAATTATCATGTTTTTGCTTTCAAATAAAATCAACATGACTAAAACGACAGAAATTCACTTTAATTAGAACAGATCTTTTGGTTGACGAAAACAGATGTGTTCTTCAGGCAGTGTTCGGAGAGTTGACCCGCGTACGGTGCAATGTCTTCGTTAGTCGAAATTAGGTCTACAGCTTCGTTAAGTATTTGTCCAAACGACGCTCGCAATATTCCAAAAGTATGGAAATGGCTTCCGAAAAAAGAACAAACACATAGGCCTAAGGCGACGAGGAAAAATAAACAAAGGAACGACCGGAAGCGGAGCCGAGTGCCGCGAACAGCCCCGAACTATCCCGATAGAATCTGCGCAGTCCCTGTACTCGAAACGAATGACACTTGAAAATACCAAATGAGATTTTAGCGAAACGTGGTGACTCTTCACAGAACGAACGAAACGGATTAATGTTTAGTTTTAATCAATTCCTGATGATGTTAACTAAGTTAGCGAAACATGCGTCGAGTAATTTCAATGCGATTTGGTGTAAGTGGATATCTGATTATCATGTTTTTGTTTTCAGTTCAATTGTTTTGGTTCAGGTTCTAAAAGCAAAATTATTAATAAAAAACGCTTTTACTAAAATTGTTATTATTAAACTTCCTAGGACAATTTATGACAATTCCAAGTAGCCTTTACAAAATGACATGTTTCTTCATTCCATTTGCTTAAAGTCGGTTTTATATCCTCATCATTTCAACGGAATGTAAACATACTGTTCATTATTAATTTCAGTTAAGTGAGGAATGTAGGAGTTAGGTAAATAGGGTAAGGCAAACAAGGAGGCAAACAGAGGGTAAGAAAAGCAAAAATATGGTATTGTGATTTTTTTTATGAAATCAAAATATATACACTCATTGGCAAAAGTCTTGCACCTTCCTTTTGATTTTTGTTTTGATTTGAAAATAAATTGGATTATTTTTTCAAAAATAGCTAAAGGATTAGTGGATGCGTGCAATAGAAAAAATTGAGTAATTTTATTTTTGTTCTTGGTTCTTAAAAATATTAAAAAAAATATGTATGTATCTAAAAATAAAATAAAACATAAAATAGACTATAAAAATAGACATATATATATATATATATATATATATATATATATATATATATATATATATATATATATATATATGTCAAAGATAAAACTGAAAAAGTTTAAGGTGGTAATCAGACCTACAATTATATACCATATACCAGTGAGATCTAAGTACTAAAGAATATAAAGAAAGTGGGAAAAGGTGGAATAGAAATTTAAAAGGTATTAACGAAGGAGATAATACGGAAGGTGGTTGAGGAAGAAGAACAAATAAAATGGAAGATGTTTATAAAGAACCAAACTTACAAAGAATGAGATGGCTGGAATATGTTGAATGCCTTAGAAGACAGCGGATACCAAAATTAGTCTTATCGGTAGACGGAAGATGGAAGACTAAGAATGAGGGGGCAGAAGATTTAGTAGATGCCAAGAACTGTAAATAAAATGGGCTAAATAGAGAAGGCTGCAAAAGGATTAATGGAGATTCAAATGAATAAAATGAAGAAACATGTACGTATAATAAATGAGAATATAGACTAGAAGATAAACTTTTTTAAAATAGCCCTGACCTGTAAAGCTGTAAAGGCACATGTTTCGTCTGTTGATGTTTAGACTCGTCAGGGTATCGACATATGTTCTCTGGTCAATAATAGTAAGACCCAATCCACAGTCAACAACCCATACTTTCGCAGACTTTTCACCGGATGACTTATACAAGCAGTTTTAGATTTGGTTGAATTGCGTCCGATAAAACAACTGTATTTAGGAGTTATACATCCCAACTTCTGGAATGTATAACTGCTGGATTCCACAACATCATATGAAACACGCAAAAACTTGCGTCTCCGCCAAAATGAACATTCTATTAGTTGCTTGACAGGGCTCGAGCCCCACCCATCTCTTACACTGGAGGGTACATGTTTCGTCTGTTGGTTTTAGATTTATCAGGATACCGACATATGCTCTCTCGTCAAAAATAGGGAGAACCTATTCACAGTTAATAACCCATACTTTTGACGACTTCTCGTCGGTTGGCTTATACGGGCAGTTTTATTTTTTTTGGGCTGCGTCCCCAATGTAAGGGATGGGTGGGGCTCGCTTCCGGTCAACCAACTAACTGAATGCGCATTATGCGGAGACGCAGTTTTTTTTTGCGTCCCACATGAGATTGTGGAACACACAACAATATGCAGATCTTCTAGGCCTAAGACTAGGTTGGTAACTTCTCTCCATTGGTCTCTATATCTTGTATTATTTTTCCAGTTCCTAATATTCAGTTTTTCTAGGTCTTTCCTTACTGCATCTCCCTTCAGAATTTGTTTGTCGCACGGTTATCTGGTAACCTTTCAACATGATTCTTACAACTGATTTTATAGGGGATTGTTATACATTTCCACCAATTCTCTATTTCACCGTCTATCCCATATGTAGTCAACTTTTTACCTTCTTTATATTTTTTGGAGGATCTTCCTTTCAAACTTATTCAGTATCCATTGATCGCAGCTATATAACACTACTGATCTAATTACTGTTCGTACAAACTTCTTTGACTTTGATTTGAGAATTTTGGTTAGGAATCCTGCACTTTATTCCCCTTAATAAGTCTTGCGCTACTCTCTCCATTGTTGTTGTTGATGTAGGCGCCTAAGTATGTGCATTTATCGGTATATCTAAGTGTATATAACCTGTCGTCCACAAAACTTTCTACTGATAAATCTTCAATCACCTACTCTTTACCATTCATCATTGGTATTTTTTTCTCTTGCAAATTTTTCCAATCTTTTAGCCACCTCTGTAATTTCCTTTTTTGTTCTTGTAATAATAACTTTATCGTCAACAACTATATAGTCAGATTGTGCTTCACTACTAGAAGAATTAAAAAGCGTCTTTGGTCTAAATATATTAATTTGCAAGATGATCAGGTTGAAAAAATATTTTAAAATCTTCAAAAATCGCTTTATTTTTTATCAGGCCAAGAATTTTTCAAATGACTCTTGTAAGTAATAGGATTTATATTTTGTTCATTTTGTTAAAATAGCGGGGAATTATTTTCCAACCAAATAAATTACAAAAAAAATAAAACTACTCATTATAAAACCCCAGTAAACGTAAATGAACAATAAAAGTATCTTAAAGAATGTCTTATGTAGCGTAGTTTCAGTTAGATATGACTTTAACATTTCGAGACCTCCTCTGAACCAACACCACCACCATCATTCAACCATATGAGCATTAGTACCAGATAATCGAACCACACCTTCTCGTATCACTTTCGTTACATTAGCTGACGGTATCGGCCTACTTGATTAGTATAAATCGATGTCGGCTGTGGTGGAGTGCAGGGGGACCCTGGGGGGCCCTCGGTGCCCCGTCGAACCCACGGTTGTTCGTTCGGCCGTTGACTCGGTGCATAGCAACGACTCTCGGGCCGAACGACACTTCACCGAGACGCGATTCCCAACAGATAAGTGAAGTACATGGGAAAATGTCGCCGTTTGTCTTTTATTTATTCACTGGCAAGTACCCGGGTAGTTATTAAATATTTGACATTGAACATCTGTCAATTAAAACAATTGTTGGTGATGCCTGATTGGTGAAGTAAGAGAAAAAATTAATGTCAGTAAAGGAATATACGACCCAGGACTAAAACACAGTACACCCCATGTTTTTAAGTATTTTTACACTACTCTTCAATATTATTGATCTCTTCTTGTATATTACAATCGAGTTTACTAAACAAAAACAGCATCTTTCAATTTGTTTACATTAGAGATTAATATATATGAAACGTTTACGATTATTAATTTTATGAAGAAACCCTTATTTATTTTGCAATTACAGCCTGTTTATCTTGTTTCAACCTACAATTATAATCCAGGTCTCATTATTATATCGAAGTACGAGGGTTGCTATTTATGAATCCGAAATTGGCAACAATAGTGTTGCTAGGCACCATCTGACATACAGCGTAAAGTTTGCCATCGTTGACTATATACGTACTCATAACGTTCTGTCATACGGACGCTATTTATGTTGTTTAGTGACTTGAAAAGTTCATCTCAGTAAAAAAATGGAATGAACTCATGAGAATTTTCGTGACTGACGATTTACTTTGAATTTCGATGTGGATTATTTCAACAACAGTGCATTAATCAACTTACTTCGACTTTTGGAGATGAAGCAACATCTAAAACTACTGTATATCACTGGTTGAGTAAGATCAATCGCGGGCGTCGTTCCCTCACTGACGAATTTAATGAAGGTCGTCCAATTGAGTTTGGTGTTTCACATTGAAGGTTCCAATAGAAAAATTGACCAACAAAAGTTATTCGTGCAAGAAACCCTTCGCACCAAATGGTCGCATGTTTTGTTGAGATAAATGCACATGTGACTACAGTGCCACTAGAGAATCATAGAATGGTCAATTCTGAATGGTATACAACCATTTGTTTGCTAGAAGTCTTTGAAGAAATATGAAAAAACAACCAGCGACGAAGGGTTATCCTTCACCATGACAACGCGTGCTCTTACACATCAGACCGAATAACTCAATAGTTGACAGGTTAAAATATTTAATTGATGGGTCATCCGCCATACAATTCTGATAAATATTTTTTTTGTTTATTATTCCAGATACATAAATAGCAACCCTTGTAAAAATAAATCCATCATGGCACGTTCAAAATATTGATTGCCACGTGGAAAAAAACAGTTTTACAAATGCACAAGCAAATGCGAATTATGTTACTATCGAAAATATCTCAATGTATAGCTAGGAGTCGATAAATAATTGCTAAGATCCTGAAGGACACTGAAAGAAAAATGATTACCGAACGACTCTCTGTATTGACAGACACACAAAAACATGTAGGTGTGAATACCAACATTATAAACGTTAGAAGACTTCTTCAGTCCGCTTCACATAGTCGGAGGAAGAAAATGGAGATTATCGCGCCCCGCAGCAATACTCATAAAGCTCATATCTACTGGCGAAAAAAGAAAACCTAATGTAATCACTTTTATAATCACTCAAATGTTGAATTTCATGTAGTTGACCAATTTTGTGGGAGGAGAAGGAGGGGGCCTGCTACTGTATTCTTAGACCGTTTAAATTTGTCACGAATAAACGTGATGTGCATATTCTCGGCGAATAATGATTACAAAAAAATTAAAGGAGACGAATTTATCGATTTTTTTTCTTGGGACCTGATTAGACTAAGACGCATGCACATTCCTCAGGTTCCAGGTGCAATCAGAAGAAAAGATACACTATTACTCAAGGTAGATTTACCAAAATGTAATCAACAAGAAAACAAACCATGCAGTTCAAGGGGAGGGTGCCAGATCTGTGGACGTCCTAAAAATAAAAGGACAAAGAGATCCTGCTCTTATGTGCGAGTGCTAGAATTGAAGATGCCCTGATTACTCGGTTGATGCTTGTGACGTATGTATTCAGTAGTCTAGTTTCATTTATTACATTTTATTATTCTTATCTATTAATATTATTATTTATGTATTTATATTATTCTTCTGTCAAATGTTCTTTACAAAAAAACATTGTGAATACAATCTAATTATTTATACATTTTCATCAATATTTGGTAATATTAAAAATACTATTAATGTATAATTATTTTTTTAATCCTTATTATGTTAATAATAGAAATGACACTTATAGAACCAAAAAAGGGTTTAAAATTAGAATACTTAGTGGATGACTATTGTCATCCACCTGACCTCTCATTAACTTAGTTACACGCGACCACTGGAGGGTTAAAATGTATATTGAGATTCAACAATATCAATACGATAAAATTTTCTGGTATTGTCTTATAAAAAAAAAAGAAAGACTTCATCATCTCTTTTTTCGCTGGGAAGCAATATAAAATTCGATTCAAACAAAACGAATCTATTCAACGTCGGCCCATTTAATTTGGATTACAAGTCAAATACGAAGTTATGAAAAATACGAGTTATGAATTTTTAATCGTTCTCAGAAAGACGCTCGATATTAAATTACCTGCTATTCTGACGTTTCTTTTTTCTTCCTTTAATTAAAATTATTCTCCTTCATTCATTTTTTCCCCGCTTTTACCGTTCGATCGTTAAAACGAATTTTCACGAATTCCAAATTAGCAGGTAAGGGTTTGAACGGTTAGTAGAGAAAAATTAGTTACGTAACAATTTATAAAATATATCTGCAAAAATGTAGATGAACAAAGAGGTAACACAGAAGAAAGCTGTCTGAATATAACACAGGTCTAGAAAATAAAAAAAAGTTGACATATATATATATATATATATATATATATATATATATATATATATATATATATATATATATATATATAAATATATATATATATATATATATATATATATATATCGAGTTTTTTGACTTCTTGTTCAACAATCTCTGGGTTCCACAATCTCATGTGGGACGCACAACAACCTGCGTCTCTGCCATAATGATCAATGGTTAGTTGCTTGACCGGAAGGAAGCTCCACCCATCCCTTAAATTGGAGGATACATATTTCGTATGTTGGTGGTTAGACTCATCAGGGTACCGACATATGCTCTCTCGCTAACAATAGGGAGTCCCTCTCCACAATCAAACAACCCATATTTTCGCCGACCTCTCGTCGGGTGGCTTATAAATAGAGTTTTTTGACTTCATTGGACTGCGTCCAATGAGAGAACAGTAATCAGGAGTCTTACACTACCGACCGTTGGGTTCCACAATCTCATATGGAATACACTACAACGTGCGTCTCTGCCATAATGACCATCCGACGAGAGGTCGGCGAAAACATGGGTTGTTTGATTGTGGAGATTGTAGGTCCCTATTCTTGGCGAGAGAGCATATGTCGGTACCCTGATGAGTCTAGCCATTAACAGACGAAACATGTGTCCTCCAATGTCAAGGATGGGTGGGGCTTCCTTCCGGTCAAGCAACTAACCATTGATCATATATATATATATATATATATATATATATATATATATATATATATATATATATATATATATATATATATATATATATATATATATGTATATATATATATATATATATATATATATATATATATATATATATATATATATATATACATATATATATATATATATATATATATATATATATATATATATATATATATATATATATATATATATATATATATATATTCGAATCTGAAAGAACAAGGACTAGATCTGAAAACGCTGGTAATTATTAAAGCAACGTTAACTAACACAAGGTCAAAAGTTAAATTCATGGGTGAGATCTCAGAGCCCTTCGAAATTAAAACTGGAGTGAGACAAAGGGATGGACTCTCGCCACTCTTATTTAACTGTGTTCTAGAAAAAGTAATACAGGAGTGGCGTGAAAAAAAGTCGGCCCTGAATATTGACCAGCCCTTAAACTGGGGAGAACCAACATCAAAATTGATTGTCTGGCATTTGCTGATGATCTAGCAATTTTAGCTCAAGATGTATTAACGGCACAGAAACAGATTGAAATCCTAAAAGAAACAGCAGAAAATGTAGGAAGGTGTGTAGGTATGTTCAAATTTCCTTTGAAAAGACACAATACATGACCTGCAACAGACTAAGAACGCCATTTCTAAAAACAAAATATGGTAACATCAAACGAGTCTCTCAATTAAAATATATGGGTGAAATAATCATGAAAAATGGGTTGGAAAAAGCGGCCAATAAGGGTAGATGTCAAAAAATGGAAACGGCATTGAGACTTACACAAAATATTTACAACAAAAAATGCCTATCTAAAAACACAAAACTGAGACATTACAACACAATTATTAAGCCAGAATGTCTATATGTTGCAGAAACACTCATACTGAATAGAAAGAGGGACATCGAGGACATTGAAAAGAAGGAAATAAAATTGTTAGAAAAATCCTAGGCCCCAAACAAATAAATAGCACAACATACCGACTTCGAGAAAACCAAGAAATCAAACAATACACAGATATAAATAGCGATATGAGAAAAAGAAGACTTAAGTTTTACGGACACATCAAACGGATGAATCCGAGTAGGCTAACTAGACAAATAGTCGAATTTTATGAAAATAGGAGTAGAGCTAAAGTAAAAATAATTAAATGGATTGCTGCAATTAAAGAGGACCTAAGATCAGCAAATATTACACAAAGTGAATTTCAGGATAGAGGCTGTTTCAGACACAAGGTTAACGTTTGGAAGGTTGGCCAGAGAGAAAAATGTTGGAAGACTGGAACAACTTGGTCTGACGAAAGGAAAAAAGCTCATAGCGAAAGAATGAAATTAGTATGGGCACAAAGGAAGGTTAACAACAACAAACGCCTCTAATTGTACTTCGCGTGGTCCACCAGGGCCCATACGTGAATTATAATAAATAATACTAATAAATTTTTCTTTCAATGTAAAAGTTATCGCAAATTGATCTTCCACTGACCTCAATATTTTTCAAAAACGGAGATATTTTTAAAAGTTTAATTAAACTGTTCCACTAGGAGAAGATTTCTAATTTAGCCAAGGCGACATATGGGAAAATATATGCAAACGCCAAAAAATTTTTAACGAGAAAAAGGCGGCTTTTTATATCGCATGGGATGAGATGTTTTTTTTTTAATCCTTTGTGTAAGCCAGCGAGATTAAATTTCGTATAAATTGCAAACGAAAAAGCCTCGACAAATATTTTTAATTAACTTTTCTTTTGTTGTCGTTTCTGTTTCTTGCTGTGAGTCGAACAAAAGCAAAAAAAATCGAAACCCAGTTATCAGAAAATGAAGAATCGTGGGGAATATAAATGACAAAAAAAATTATAACGTATGTAGCACAGAAATGTGCGATATGGTATTATAATGGGTGATTTTTTTAAATGCATCCGAACTTCCGATGGGGGTCGCTGTCGAAACAAGCTGAGTTTGCGCGGCTCTAGTGTGTTATTCAGTATAGTTTGGAAAATCACCATTGAACGTTTAACATTAGAGCAACGCTTATAAATTGTCGAAATTTATTATCAAAATCAGTGTTCTGTGCATTAAATTTACAGAGCAAATTTGCAGTGAATTTTAAGGTGCACATAATCGCCCAATCGATTGATGTATTCGCCGAATTATTGACAACTCCCAAACGCATTTCACGCTGCTCGATGTTAAAATAAAAACAAAATAAAAAACTGTGCGTTCTGAAGAAAATATTGCCGCTGTTACTGACAATGTTGGTGAAAGTCCAAATTAATCAATTCGTTAACGGGGATAGTTACAGAGAGATGATCAATGATTATTTAATTTCGAATTTAAACTGTATGATGTGCTTCCAACAAGACGATTCCACATGTCATCCAGCTAACGAAAAAATCGATTTATTGTGGGAACAATTCGGTGAACAAATTATTTCGAGGAACGAACTTGTTAACTGGCCACCAAGGTCATGTGATTTCACGCCTTTAGATTATTTTCTTTGGGGTTATGTTAAATATTTGGGCTATGCCGATAAATCAGCAACTATTGACGCCTTGGAAGCCAACATAACTCGTAAAATTGCGCACAAAAGATCCCAATTGCTTGAAAAAGTGGTCGGAAATTGGATTGACAGAATGCGCTTTGTCAGAAGTAGCCGAGGCGGACGTTTGTCCGAAATTGTTTTCCAACATTAATGCCATTGAATATTTTTTCATTTATCTCCAAATATATTTCTTAGTACCTTTCTGTCCCATAGTCTTAACATTTTTTTTTGCCTCTTCCAACATCCATAATTCACTTACAAATGTACCTATTGATCTTATAACTACTTTCTTTAACTTTAGGTTGCGAGATACCGCTTTACTAGGTAATAATCCTAAAAAGATTAATGTTTCGATTTCCTGCCATTATCTACCCTATTTCTTCCCTTACGTTTGGCTTGTAACTTGTAGCTTTAATAACGTTTATAACTTATAACTCTCTAATACAAGGTTGAAAGAATGGGTGACAATTATTATTTCGTCTATTCGAACACTCTTTTCGCTTGTCTCCAAGGAAGGTTTTAACACGTTAATTATTTTTGCATTGATATTTAACTTTTTTAGTGTTTTATATAACTGAAGTCTCTTTACTCTCTCGTATGTCTCTTTAAAGTAAATAAATCCCACTATCATAATCCTTATTCCTTATAATATACATATATATATATATATATATATATATATATATATATATATATATATACCACCCAGCATGCTTCTAACATTCACGGTCCTGGGCATTCCTCTGCAACTCTAGCCTGGTCATTGGACGTTTGTAATCAAGCGGTATCCACTCCAGTATTTTCTTGGTCCATCTGTCATCCCATCGCTTCGCTATATGGCCTGCCCATCTCTATTTCAATTGCCTTACTCTTCCAATGATGTCACAGACTATCGTTTGTTCCCTGATCCACGCGCAGGACTTTTTGTCTCGTCTTGTAATGCTAAGCATACATCTTTCCATTCCTCTCTGTGCTACCCAAAGTTTTTGAATTGATTGGGCTGTGAGTGTCCAGGTTTCACTTCCGTATATCATAACGGGTAGAACGCACTAATCGAAGACTTTTCTTTTCAGGCAAAGTGAAAATCTGCTCTTAAACACAATGTTGGCCTGCCAAATGCCTGCCAGCCACATTTAATACGCCGTTCCACCTCCCGGGTGGTATTCCCTTCCATTGAAATCCTATGCCCAAGATATATAAAGCTGTCTACAATCTCCAAATCCCTTCCTAAAACAGAAATTCTTCTGTCCTGAGCTGACTCTTTTTCAGCTTTATTTTCAAGCCAAATGGTTCGCCAGAGCTTTGCAGTTCTTGTATGCGTCTTAGCAGCTCTTCAGTTTACGGAATACTTCTTCAAGGCCAGTCGAAAAAAGAATAGGCGATATTGCGTCACCCTGCCGTACACGTCGTTCTACTTTAATTCCCACTTCAAGATCATCAAGGTGAATTGTGGTTGTTGCTCCATCATATATCGATCCTAATAGGTTTACATATGCTTTATATACCCTTTGGCTAAGCAGTACATCCATTATTGAATGCTTTGAGATGGAGTCAAATGCTTTTTCGTAGTCGATAAAAGCCAAGCATCGTGGCATGGTGTATTCGTTCTGTCTTTCTATGGCCTTGTTCTCTTAGTTGTACGACATTCAATATTTTTAATATTGTTTTAGAATTATCTTAGTGAAAACTTTGTACATTACTGATAGGAGGCTTATTGGACGGTAGTTCTTTAAATCTTCTTGTGCTCCCTTTTTATGTAAAAGGATCACTTCTGCATTTTTCCATAAGTCAGGTATTTTTTTGTTCTTTGAGGCATTTTGAGTATAATTTTGCCAGTGTTTTATGTAATGTCCGACCACCAGCTTTTAGCATTTCGATAGTTACACTGTCCTTTCCTGGAGCATTGCCGTTTTTCATCGATTCTATAGCATTTGTTACTTCTTCTACTAGGATATCTGGCATTTGTTCTTCCGTGGGTATTGTTGTATTTGATTGGTTCTGATCTTCATATAGCTGGGAATAACATTTTCTGACAACTTCTAACATTTGCGTACGCCCCCTGCATACTGCGCCATCCTCACGCCTTAAGGCATTTATTTGCGCTGTTTTATTTCTCAGCTTCTGTTTAGCCTTGTTAATTCCTTTGTTTTCTTCCAGGGTTTTTTGCACTAGCTGCATATTAAATCGGCGCGTGTCCTCTCTGATACGTTTTTTTATAGTATTATATAGCTCAGTGTACTCGACTCTGTCCTGTCCTGCCTAAAGGACTACTATATATATATATATATATATATATATATATATATATATATATATATATATATATATATATATATATATATATATATATATATATTCCATCGCTTTTATCGCTTGAAATTAATTTAAAGCAAAAATTGACGAACCCACTGAATAGTTTCCAACGTCTGCAATAAAGGACCCTATCAATATTAATGTTTATCTATGACAATACGATTTTTTACTACCACTAGAAAAATAATTGATTTTTTCCCTCATCATTTGTATCACAGTCTCGTTCGATAGCCCCAAATCTCATAAATTCTGCTCTGAAGTATCATCGACGCCTGAAATTATTCCTTTTTATTGTCTGAGAAATCGGCAGCGTGAAGAGAACGACTCCCGAAGGACCAATAAGACCGCAAAAGGTAACTCGGCCCTAGGTTATGCTTGGTTTCCATTTATTATCCTTAAACGGGTTGGTCGTTATTTAGAACTTGTCTTTGATTGTCAGAACTTGATTGGGAAACAATATCAATAGAGCCAATATGTTATTTTTTATTGTCGAATATGGGACACGATATGGGGTACGATCTAGCGTGAAAAAAAATGTTGCAGTGTATTTTAGTCCTAGCTTAAATTGCCTTATCCAAGTATTAAACTATAATTGTGAAACATTGAGAATATCAGCTGATATGTGATCCGAAAGTGTAAGTAAATAGAAGAACAATTTTAACAAACGATTTAAACAAGCGGAAATTCTGGGCTCGATTTATTCCTGACGCCTTAAATAAGTACACATTCTTGGAATCGACTGGTAACTGGTGATGAGACTTTGTGCTTCAAGCACGATCCTCAAACAAGCGTATAAATTAGTCATCTTCAAAAAACAAATCTGTATGCATCAGTATCCTCCGTATTGGCCTGATTTATCTCCGGGTGGCTATTTCCTGTTCCGGAAACGCAAACCAGCCTTGAGAGCAAGGCTTTAAGACAGCATTGGTTAGTTGAATGTGGCCAGTCGTGTATTGATGGGGAAGGGATGTATTTTTAATAAAAAGAAATAAGTTTGGCAAAATAACGACGAATGGTTTTTTTTACAACTTTCTTTAGACAGGTGTACCACGTTTCAAGTCAATAAACTTGTGTTGCCCAGATATTTCTGAGAATTTTTTTGTAATTTAATAACTTATTTTGCCTAGTGTAAGACTATTTTTGGATGATTGTGTGCAGCTCTGCGCTGAACATTTTTTTAAATCATTTTTGCAATGGCGGTAGTTACAATTTCGGAACCCGAAATTCTTGAGCTGTAGAAGAAATTTGAAAATAAATGAGATTTCTTAAATTTTTCATTATTTAAATGAAAAATATAATTTCATTGTTCTTAGCAACCATAAGTTTAAAAAACTGAAGGAAAATATTGTTCAGTGTACCTATAAAATCCCCAAAAAATAACCGTTTTTCGTTAAAACCACCAAAAATGGCTGACACAAAAATATCTGTAAGTCCCTCTTGTTAAATCAGTTAGTTCGGCTTTATCAGGGCCTGGTAAATCTACCAAATATTATACTGATTCTTGTGAAAAAACGAAGAAGGGAAAAGTTCAACATTTACTACATTCAACAAGCGAAGAATTATCTAACGTCACCAAAATACCACTGAATATATCTGGTCATCGCGACTCATCTTCATTGTGTTCTTTCAGTATCCTTCAGGACCTTTAATGATATTACCAGTTACGCATTAACCCCTGCTTGTATATCGGGAGATTTTTGAAATTGACATTCTTTGCTTGTACATTAGCAAAATTGTTTTTAACTCACCAGGTCTTATTAAGGAGGATTTATTTTCACTTCAATTGAAAAACTTGTTCTCGTTCTTAAAATAAAATTGTTTCCATAAACATGGAAACACTCAAATATTCTGATTTTCCTAAAGCTAGGAACAAATCACAAATTAATTGTAAGTTAGAGGCTAATAAGCGTCCATTCTACAATGGAGTACAGTCGAGAACAAGGAGTACACTTTAACCATATTCGTAGATTTGGCCCAAGCCTTTGATGGCACATGGCATGACGGATTCTCATTCGGCATGCCTATTACATGACGGATCTCCATTCTACAATAGCTAAAACTCTTTGAAAAAATTATATACGACAGATTAAAGGAAGCGCTTAACAGAAACTATAAAAGAGGGGTTCGAGAACAAGGAGTACACTTTAACCATATTCGTAGACTTGGTCCAAGCCTTTGATAGCGTATGGCATGACGGATTAAAACATAAAAAACATCCATACACAACGCAACATCAACTATTAGAAAAATCAAAATATATGTAATATAATCTATACACACATGACGTACCAGAAACAGAAACCACACTCCTTATGTTTGCAGATGAGACAACTATTCTAATCATGGAACAAAATCTTGAAGTTGCGATAACTAAACTTCAAGCATCAACAAACACCATTGGAAAATGGAATCTAAAAACAATACAGACAAGTGCGCAGCAAATTTTTTTACTCTAAGGAGAATCAATAACCCTTCGATATAAATCACACACATAAATCAACATCCAATCCGTCGTTGGCGTTACGTGTTTTGTTGGTTGCCAGAATTCGGGGGCTTAACTGCTTTCTAAAAACATGCGATTTGGACGTAGATTCCCTGCAACCGAGCGTATCGGTAATTAGTTTTAAACGCTGATTTGACGGGTACGAAGCGTTCGATATGTTTCGCGTCGAGTATTTCGTTCGCTTTGCGAATTCTTGTTTTGATTTGGGATTTGCTACGTGTACACACTGAGTAGTACTTTTTAATAAATAAAAATAGTCAACTTTTAATTGCAAACATAAAAGTGTCTGGATTAAAACAGTTAATAATGGTGGCGTTAATAATGGCGGGGTGATATTCATCAACAAAAATGTATACAATAACCCTTTTAGGTCATAAAACTTTAATATTTTTTCTCCTTTTCGAACTTCTCATGAACTTTCTCTATTGATTTGCAGTTACAATCCTCCAATATCCTTAGTCTAATGTAACTAGTAACAATACAAAATGTTAACGTTTTTCTGGTTCACCTCCTGTATAGGATTTCAATTGCACGAAAAGTAAAAAGGAGGAAAGGAAAAGCAAAAAAAAAAATGTTCAGCGGCACTATTTTCTTCTACGTCATCCCACTTTAAAAACCCACGAGCTGCCACTGCTTTCATTAGCACACTGTCTTGTAGAACAATTGTAATTGTTGAACAGACGTTTCCACAAATAAAAAAAATGTAGGTAGAAGAAAGATGAACAGGTTAAAAAGTAAACAACAAAAGTGTCCTATCTTTTTGTCCTACCATATAATTAATGTTGATTTTTTAGTAAATATATTGTTTTTTTAATCTTAAATTAGTTAGTTTTTAATTTTAAATCTAGTTAAAATTTACAAGAAAAGCGCAATAATACTTAAAAAAACATGTCGTGTACTATTTTTTGGTCCCGGATATTAAGCCTAATGAAAATGAAATAAACGGGGTGTAAGGGAAATAACTTTCGTAAATTTAATCAACCATTCTACACATCATTTTAAAGAAACAAATCCCTCACGACAAGGATCAAAAACCTAAGGGTTTAAACTAAAGTTGTAAATTAATGAACTTTGCCAAAATAATTTTTTGAAAATTAAAAATCATTCATACATCTATCAGGAGTTCTAGTAGTATCGCCTAATAGAGACGCTTCCCTCGTGTTTACTGACAAAAATAAATTTAGTGTATACGTATTTAAATTGAATATAATAGCCAAAATTGTTTATGTACGCTAATATAATAATATGCTTCTTGTTTATACAGCAGCAATCTAATTAGAAATTTACCAGGACTTTTTCCGAACACGTCCAAGTTTTTTTAACTTTATAAAACAATTAATCATGCGTCTTAATGTGACTTGAATGGTTTGAAACGTCTTATGGTGTGAAAAATTGGTGATATTAGTGGAAACTAATAATTCAATTATGATATTAAAGAACATTAATATGGAAGTTTTCTTTTTTTTTGTAAAAAAAAACAAACCAAAGCCATGCCGAAACGTATGGAATAAATGGCTATAAAAAGATTACATTTTATTTTCAAATAATATCTTAAGGGAACAATGAAACAATATAGGCTGCCCATGTTGGCAGTTGTAAGAAAAATGAAAATAGGTGCATTTTGAACAGATGTTTTAAGGAAATTTTTGTGTTCAAGATAATGTAAAGAATCGTTGGTTAAATTTACGAAAGTTATTTCACTTTCACCCTGTATAGTAAAACCACAAATTGATATACTAATATTTCAATTCAGCTAAAATTGTAAATATCTAATTACATCTCCTGATCAAATAATATACAATACATTAGCTTTACGAAAAAAGAAATATAATTTTCAATAAATAATCAGCAATACAGAACCATAAATACGCTCGATGGAAATAATCGCTTTATTTGATACGAAAATGAATTTGTATCTCGTAAATAATATGAAACATGGAAAGGAAAACCGAACATAATTTTAACTACTAAGATATCGAGTAATTTTATATCTAGTCGGTTAATTGGTAACTTTATCTTGTTGAAATATTAATTTCGGACACGCCGGCCTCAATCACGAGAATGTCCACGTAACCAGTCCCTTCCAATGAACTTGTAAATTTACGAAAACAGAAAATGATCATATGGAGTGAGATTGGGTGATTAAGGTGGATGATTAAGGATGACAGTTCCTTTTCGTGTCAAAAATTAATGTAAAAACATAAAAAATAATGAAAAATTCTTTCACTGTTATTGTCGATAGCTATTATTAATTCAGTTGATTCCCGATCAGTCTCACAAATTAGACATCAAACAGATTTAATATGACCCATTAGATGCTTGAAATTAAACTTCAACTACATCTTTTAATTAGGCATCAAGAGACCCACTTTAAAATTACGATCTGCGTATCCACTGCTGGATATGGACCTTCCCCTTTTCACGTCACGCTTTCCTGTTCTCTGCCTCTCTCATCCAGTTTATGTTATACGTCTGGTGTTGGACACCGCTAAATCTTCGTCCTATTGTGCATCTCCATCCCAAAATACATTTAATCCATCTATTATCTGTTTTTCTGGCGATTTGTCAAATTTTTGGCATAATTTCTTTGTTAAACACCAAGTTCGCGCTCAATATGTCAATACAGGTAGAATGCATTGATTGTACAGCTTGCTTTTCAGGCTTCTATGCAATGCAATTTCATCTGTCATGTTATCTTTCTTAATGGTGACTTTCTGCCCTAGACATAAATATACGTGGACCACCTCTAAATCCTGATTATTGATTTGTATTCTGATGAGCGTGTTTGCGTTGATCATTAATTTCGTTTTTTTTATGTTTAGCTTCATTTTCACCCGTTTTGAATAGTTATTTAGGTCGTTGGTCATTTCTTGACTCATGACTCCTGAGTCCAAGCAACAGTCAATAAAATGGCGACACACATAGTCACCAACCAGAGTGAAAGGCAAACAGACAATTTCAGCACAAAACATTATGGCAATTATCTTTGGAACAAGAAAGAGATTTTCTATACTGCTTTTTTATGCCGAAAGGCACAACAATCAGTTCTGATGCGTATTGCGTCACCAAAACAAGTGGCGTGGCCTACTGTCTTTCGGTGTGATGTTATTCTATGACAATGTAAGGTCACATGTTCCTGCACAAACACAAAATCTAATCAGGTCTTTGGATGTAAAGAATTGGATCATCCACTTAACAGACCAAGCCTTGCACCGAGTGATGTTTACTTGTTTTGATTCTTCTAACTAAAAAACGGACCTTATTTAAAAAATATACATATATATATATATATATATATATATATATATATATATATATATATATATATATATATATATATATATATATATATATATATATATAGGGGCCCCTATAAGTAATCAATTATTAATAGTGTGAAATATCTGCTACAGTCTAGTTCAGAGTCTAAATATATAAAGAAGTGTTTTATTACGCAATATTACGAGACGTGGCATTGACCTTTGTGACAACTAATTTCATCATCATCATCAGCCCTTGTCGATCCACTGAGGGATGAAAGCCTCTCTCAGCAAATTTCCAACTTTCACGGTCTTGGCCTTTCCTCTGCCACTCTGGTCCAATATACTTAACGATGTCATCAATCCATCGTGCACATGAGTGTAGAGTACATGTCTAGTTGGCTCCAGTTTGATTAACTCTTCACCCTTTCTTCGTGTTTCACATAGCCCAATAATATGTTGTCAAGTTCGATTAACAATTCTTGTATTGTTGTATTGGCAGCCTGATCTAACCCAGTGATTCTTAGATTCTCTTATATATATATATATATATATATATATATATATATATATATATATATATATATATTATTTAAGAACATTTTATTTGCTGGAATGTTAATGTTTAAAGAAGAACATCAATAGAATTTCTGTAAATATTGTTTGTTCATTTAAATCCCCTATTTTCATATTCAAACTATTCAAAACAAAGACGTTTCCACTTCATTTCGGTTTTCCAGGGCGGTAAAGGGGAAGGGGTGAGTTGCACGCACGATGCAGAAAGCAAAAACCGAAGAGAATGAAGGCACCCTCCCAAGAACAGGGGTGCGAAAAGTGAACTTATCGAGGTATGAAACAGTTGGGAGGGTGTAGATATAAAACTTTTGTTATTAAAATTGTATTTATTTTTGCCAGAGTTTTTTTTCGAATCTAAACCAGTTGTACAGAGTTCTGAAATAAGAATTATATATTTTTAGTTATTAAAAAAGCAAATCTGTAAATTATACCAACTTGATTCGGGATTTATTTCATCAACGACACGAATAATGATTTTACATAACCCCAGAGAAAAAATCCGGTGAAGTTATATCAGGGTGGTATCAAATCTTGGTGGTCAGGTAACATGGGCATTTCTGGAGATTACACGGTCATTGAACTTTTCTCTCATTAAATTGATTGCGTCACGAGATGTATGGTATGTTGCACTATCTTGCTGAAACTATATGAAGTCCAGATCAAAATCATCCAATTCATGCAAAAAAAAAGCAGTAATCATGTTTCTGTAAGATTCCCCTTTGACAGTAACTGCATTTGCATTTTTGTCTTTAAATAAGTACGATCCAATTACACCGCCAGAGCATAAACCACACCAAGTAGTTAATTTTTGTGGATGTAAAAGTATTTCTAGAACAGAATGTTAGTTTTCTTCAGTCCCAATGTGACAATTTTGCTTATTTACGAAGCCATTTTATCAAAAATGGGCTTTGTCGGTGAAGATGATTTTTTAAGTTGCTTTAAAAGCCCATGTGCAAAATACAATGGCCCGGATAAGTTTGGTTATATTTGCGGACGATTTATTTTAAAATCAAAAAAGTTGCGGAGGTAGTCAAAAAAGCTCATCTTTTATATTTAAAGTGCCAAATTGGAGATGAAGATATAAGTTGGGGTACTCACGTTTGCTGTATGAGTTGTCACGCAAATTTAGTGCAGTGAATGCATCGCAAATTAAAAATTCGCGCATTGAAAATAGATGTATATGAAGTATTTCTATATACATACCTCTTGTGTTCTGTAGCATCATCTCTTTTTAAACTCCAGCAGTAGTCGTCCAAATAAATGGGTTCCAGAGTCCCTGGTATCTTTTTTATATCGTCCTGATGTCCTGGTGAAACCTCGCTATGTGGCCAATCCAATATTTCTTACAGCAATACTTTGTAAAATCCCCTTGAAATCCTAGTAATATACCTATCAATTTAAAATCCCCACTACAAATATCCCACTGTTACTGTTTAAATTTAACGCGATTTAATATGGTTACTAATTTGTCATAGATTTCTTTCATTGTCACTGAATGGACTAAAGAAATTAATGGGTTTTTATTTCAATTATGAAACAAGACTACTTTTAGGCTTATTTCGACCAATCAAGTCCGGTACTCGGAAGGTGCATATTCCTTATTAAGCTCATTCGTTAAACCATGAATACCATAACAAACATGGCGATCCTTTATTTTATAAAAATTTGAAAATGTTTTGAATCAAAATCCTAATGAAAAATTAGAATCACCGGAAAACATGTTGTCCGAGTTTACTGGTGTAATCGGTACCTGTAGTTCCTATGTCGAACAGGTTTAAGTGCAGAAGGCAAATTTGAAAGCTAAATTTTGTCCCTTTGCTTTTTTGAAATCCCTCCTGTTTGAATGATATAAAAATAGCAATCACTTACATAGTCAGTAGGTTCCCTCCACACCATTGGAATAGCAAAAGGCATAGAATTTTTCTTGCGGTCCGTCCACTGCACTAAATTTACGTGACAACTCACATATCAAATATGAGTCCAACTTTTATTTTGATCTCTAATTTGGCACTTAATAATATAAAATATAGGCTTCTTTGACTTCCTCGGATATAAATCTAGCTGGTGACTTTAAAATAAATCGCGCGGATATATAACAAAACTTAACCGCTCGATTTTTGCAAAATTGACGAAAAGAAATTGCCATTTTATATAAAATCTATATAAACACTTAGCAGGTACTGTAAACTAACTAACTAAAAAAACTAACTAAACTATAGAAATAAAACTAGTCTTAAAGGTTCGTAGAACACTGTGGAATTACCCCCTCTACGCTTTTGTTTGTTACGGTAATTCCCCCATCGTCCACTCGAGCAAAAAGAGCATTCTCATCAATGTTACAAAAATCATGTCGACCTGGGTTATTTTCGTTTTCTCCTCGTTTATTTCTAGACTGTAATAGGACTTTTATCGATTATTTTCTTTGATAATTAAGATCAGCTTCTCGGCTGACCTCACAAAAAGTGTAGTGTCATCGACATATCTTAAGTTAGTTATTTTGATGCTGCCAATACTGACACCGCCTGTTCAAACGCCGAGAGTTATACGCATAATATATTTACCATATAAAGGACAAGCAGGTACTTGATAATGAAACGTGCTACCTAAATGAAACTTAAAAACAACATTCTTATCAATGTTACAAAAAAAATACATTGACCTGTGTAATCATTGCTCAACGGCCTGTAACAATCTCCATTAACGAATTGATA
Organism: Cosmopolites sordidus; assembly: GCA_031761425.1. Lineage (NCBI taxonomy): Eukaryota > Metazoa > Arthropoda > Insecta > Coleoptera > Curculionidae > Cosmopolites > Cosmopolites sordidus. Next base: position 852,311 of record JARFXV010000068.1, on the reverse strand, counting down.
AATTTGGATCTTCATCATCACTGCTAGCATCAGCAGCGATATTTTCTTCGCAACGTATAGTTTCTTTTCTTGATTTTGTTTTAATATCGAACAGCGTGAAATGCGTTTGAATTTATCGATAATTCGTCGAATACATAATCCGATTGGGCGGTTATGTGCAACATAAAACATTTTATATGTTTGGCATACAAAACAATGATTTTAATAAATTTCGACCATTTGCAAGTCTTGCTTTGATGTCAAATGATACATAATAATTTGCCAGATTCCTATTGGAAGTTTGGGCACACTAAAAAATCACCTTTTACATGGTACCAACATGCCACAAAAATGCAAAAACAATTTCTGGTTTTATTTGACATGTTGTAGACATTTATAATGTCCTAGTTAGGATTTTCTTAAAACGACTCTGATGATTTTTTTTTCTTTGATAGCTCGATGGTATCTTAGACTACTAGCCAAACTTCCGTCCAGAGCTCGTGCCCGAACCGCAAATAACGACCCCTGGTGGTGATAATTGACATATTGACTACGTCAATGACAAGTGGCTGGTCCCAGGAGGGTGAGGCTTTGGGCTATCGGGTGTCTAATGCCTCGCCGAACGCTGACTCGTGATTTTTTACGTAATGGTTTCGTCGCGGGGTGTGATCAATTTTTTTTCAAAACATTCAGTAGATAGGGCGATAGATAGATAAACAGGGAGACATGTTTAAAGATCATCGTGAAATATACACCTGGTTATTATCCGGAGTTATACCCGATGTTTAAGGATAGTAAATCCGTCTTTGACAAAGCAACAACATTCGCACGCTTTACCTATCAATAAAGCCAGTTGGTATGATTATCGTTCACATCTGACAACAGTTTCATGTCATTTAGATATTGTAGCGTCTCTTGTAATTGTTTAACATTTTTATTGACGATTTTTTAAAATGATTTGAAAGTGGAATTAAAAAAAAACGAGATATCTAGTTTAGATGCATTAAAAAAACTAATAAAGTTTTATTGCGATTAAGCTCTGTAAACATAAACGCTTACAAGTGGTATAAAGACTTCAGTGGCGTTAGAAAAGCAGTTAAAGATGAACCTCGTTCAAGGACCTTCTGCGTGAACCAACGAAGAAACCACTACCAAAAGTAAGGATTCTGTAGAAAGTAATCACGAATTAAGAACTAGAGACATTGTAGGTATTACTTGAATATTATTTAGACCAATTCAATTTTGAAGGACAGCACTGATTTTTAAAGACATTGTCGTATGAAATTGTTAAAAAATGCTTCATTCATTCATGACATTCTAAAATGCATAATTACTGATGATGAGACATGGATCTATACTTATAACCCAGAAACAGCTCCACGATCATTCGAATATCGTCCTAAAGATGAACTAAAGTCGAAAAAGCACGCAAAAGCCTGTCCAAATCAAAGTCATGTTAACTCTTTTCTTTGATTAGCGTGGTATTTTTCACAAAGAATTCCTTTCATGGAACGACTTCAATGTTAGAGACGAAAGACGAAAAATCATCGAACACGCTGGGAAGGTATGGAAAGAATGTCAGGGATAATAATTGGAAGAGATTGATCCAATTTTGTCTATTGAATAATTTGTTGGTAGTCAATTCATTTTTTCAACACAAAGTCATTCACTAAATTACTCGTTGGGAAAGGAATAAGAACGAAAAATCGATAATCGATTATATAATGATTGATCAGGAAATTTAAACAGTAAAGGATTTCCAAAATTTGCATTTGCAAAAGAAACAATACAGAAATGTCAAAAGGATAAGAAACAACATTTGGCCATACATTTTAAAAAAATTAAAATTGGATAATTACAAAAAGAAATTTTAGAAGAGTATACACTGAGACTGGAAAGTTGAATTGAAGTTGAAAGAAGTTGAAAGAAGAATGACAGTTGACATTTAGGTAAATTTGTGTGGAAGCTGCCGAAGAAGTTTGTAGAAGGAAAAATATACCAAATAACAGAAAAAAATGCCTCGTGGTGATCGGAATAAATTAGAAGCAGAATTCAAAACATAAAAGAATTCGATCAAGTACCTTGATAGAAAAGGAATAACAACTTATGAGCAATATAAAAATCAAAGAAATGCTGCTGTCAAGAAGAGTGTCAAATAAGCCAAGAGAAAATAATGGAAATGGACTTCAAGAGCAATCAAAAATTCTTCTATAATGTTTTAAAAAGTGTGAGAAGAGAACAAAGAGTAAAGGTAACATATATCAAAAATAAAGCTGGTATCTGAACACTTTAAAGAAATAAGAGTGTGAGGACATTACAGTAATTGATGAGAAGAGACAAAAGGAAAACTAACAAGATTTCAAAGGTAACATTATCCAGTATAACGAAGTTAATAGTTCAATTCATATATGTAAAAATGGGAAGGCTGTGGAGAACGATGGGGTTAGAGTGGTATTGCTCAGGAATATGGGAAAAGCGGGAACAGATCCTTAAAGTACTAAACTCTGCATGGAGGAACAAAGATATACCGAGGGACTGCGAAGTAGCAATAATTCAACAAATTTTTAAAAAAGGAGATCTCTCAATGTTTCATAAATACAGAGGGATTTCCCTATCGAGAGCAACGAGTAAAATATATACAGGCATACTAGAACGAAAACTAAGAGAAGAGCTGAAAAATAAAATTGATGATAGTCAGTATGGATTAAGGAACGCAGATATATTACGTCCAAGAAACGTGATCCAAATAATGTGTGAATGTCTTCGTATATAAACCTTATTATGTATTATGTATTATGGTCAAAATCAACTGACGACAAAGCTTTTCGAAAAAATCTTTCTGCAAATTATATTTCTGATCTACTAGTTCATAGAAAGAATAATGTCGGTTATTTGATGTTCTTGTTTATATATGAAAAATGCAGATAAAGAAGTGTTTCTTTTATATAAAAAAGGAGGACAGGAAGATTTAAAGAACGACCGTCTAATAAGCCTCCTATCAGTGGTGTACAAAGTTTTCGCCAAGATAATATCTATTTCGCCAAGATACAATAAAAGAGCAAACGGGACTCAGAATTGGAGTCAGTCAATGGATCACATTCAGTTTCTACATCAGGTCATAGAATGACACAATGAATATACTACGCCATTGTGCTTCGCTTTTATTGATTATGAAAAAGCATTTGATTCAGTCTCAAAGCAGGCCATAATGGATGCATTGGTTAACCAAGGTATAGATAAAGCCTAATTAATCCTACTAGGATTGATATATGATCAAGCTACAGCGACAGTCCACTTTAATGATCTTGAGGTTGGAATTATTGCAGTGTGGGGTGTATGGCAGATGGGAGCAATATCGCATCTTCTTTTTTCAGCCTGCCTTGAAGAAGTATTCCGTAATCTGGATTAGGAGCAGGATGGAATAAAGATCAATGGTACATACTTAAACCATCATAGATTCGCAGATGATATCGTTCTTTTTTCACAAAACCCAGAGAGCTGCAAAGAGATACAGGAGAACCATTTGGCTTAAAAATAAACCAGAAGAAGTGTCAGGTTATGTTCAATAAATTTGCTGATGACAAAATAATTTCTATTTGAGCAGTGGATTTGGAAGTTGCGGATCACTGGATCACTATATATATATATATATATATATATATATATATATATATATATATATATATATATATATATATATATATATTGGACAGAGGATTTCAAAGGTGGAACGACGTGTTGAATATGGCTGGCAGCCATTTAGCAGGCTCAACATAGTGTTTAAGATTAAACAATCACTTGCCTGAAAAGAAAAGTATTTGATCAGCGTATCCTGCCCACACACATCGCAGTTCAGTCACATCACAACAGCTCAAAACCTTCGGGTAATACAAAGAGGAATAGAAAGATGGGATAGAAAGAAGGCGGGATAGAAAACCCTGCACATGGATCAGAGATCAAACGAAAGTGAGTGACATCATTTGAAGAATAAAGAACCTGAAACGGAAGTGGGCAGGCCATATAGCGGGGCGATGGGACGAAAGATGGACCAAGACGATACTGGACTGAATACTGCTTGATCGCAAACGTCTACGGAGAAGACCGAAAACACGCTGGACTGATGACATTATTTATATTGGAGCCGAATGACAGAGGAAAGCTCAGGACCGTGAGAGTTGGAAGCATGCTGAAAAGGCCTTCATCTTGCAGGGGATTAATACAGGGTGATGATCTATATATATATATATATATATATATATATATATATATATATATATATATATATATATATATATATACGAAGTTGTTCAATATGCAGCCTATTCCTCCAACTTTCTCTCTCGTGCCACTGATTGACATGTAGATTTCTATCGATCATTGATTTCTTGATGTTCTCACTGTCGGATTTTCTGAGAACTCATTCGAGAGCTAATTCGGGTGTCCCTTCTTACGTGTCCGATTCAGGTAAGTTGTCGTCTTTCTACATCGACAAATATTGTTACTCTTCAGCTCGTCGTTTCTTTAACTATTTTATTTGTTACTCTTATCTAACATTGGCAGTATAACTTCGCTCTACACTATAACTCAGTTATAACAGTCCAGCCTAAGGTCTCATAAAAAAGATGTGAATGATAGGAGCTTGTGGGGTCTCAGTAAAAACCTCATGTATCAACTAGGGTTCATCTTGTCTAGATAATAGTATCCTGTAAGGGCTTCTACCTAGAGCACAAGCGAATATATAAAAGGCACAGGTGAAAATTCGAAAAGTAAATGATGAGGAGGGTCGTATTCCAATGGTTAAAGTAGCAGAAGAGTGAAATCAGATGGATTGATTTAACTTAGTTAATCCTGTGAAAAGAAAGACACTGAATAACATCACCTGATACTATAGGTTGGGGATTGAGACGTATGATTTTCAGTTCAACACTTATAAAACATTCCTACCGCAAAAACTATCAGACCACAGCTTTGAAATTTACAGATTAGAAAAAGAATGGAAAACGACACATCTAACGCAGAAGTTCGATGAGTTTTGCCATGTCGAATATACACGATTTAAACAATAAAAAAAAACCGAAATTTTAATAGCAATTAAAAAACTGAAAAATATACGTAATGATAAAAATATATGAGGAGGTTGTAGCAACAATAAAAATAACATAAATAAAGTTAACAGAAAAATTTCTGTTATACCATAGTTACATTGAATCATCAGAAAATCATTAAGTGTAATTGAATGAGATATCTGAAGGTTTTACACCGAAGGTTCTAATTGAATAATGAATATATCTATAATTATAAATACCAAGAAAAATTGTTTGCACTCAAGTCAGCCATATAATTTTGTAAGTTTTAAACCCAATGAAAATTTAAATAATTAAATCCGATATGTTTATTGTGATGATCAAAATACGTTAGACACATATGATTGATATATTTACAACGTCCATCATTGTTCATATGAATAGATCGGAAAAATTTGCCGTTGGTAGGCAGCAGAATCATTTAATAATGGTATCATTATGTTGTCAGGGTCGCGGAAATGAAATGTCTGCAAAAACGAGTTCGGTCGATGCGTGGAGCAGTCGTAAATAAAAGTTTTTACGGTCGTAGTAGCGACGTGCATAAAACGTCGTCGGTTCCCGGTACACCGACGAAGCATAATCGCACAATCGTAGGCCACAATCAGGTAATTCTAGTTACACCCCCTCAAGTCTTTGACCAACCGCGAAGTCGAGGCCCATCAAGGTTAGCACGTTTGCGTTCACCGCCACGAGAGGCGCCCGCTACCGGGTGGCCGTTCCAAAAACAAGCCGGCGCGCATGGGGGGCCGGTCGCCGGCAAGGTGGGGTCGCCGGAGTCCCGCCCCACGGGCCAACAAACTCTCCGCAAATCGGTGAACCGCCGAACCAGTTCGCCGCGAACGCTGATGTGCGTTGTGTACCGACGATATCCTAGTTTTAATCGTAGAACTCGTCGCCGTCGTGGTAGTGATCGTGAGTTTGTGCGGTGCTGGTGTCCATTCTGCCTCCGAGAGCTGTTCGCTGGCCGGATGGGAGCCCTGGCCAACGTGGGATGAGCGGTGGGCCACGGCCCCCCCTGCCGGGCCTGATCCCCCTGGCGGCCCTGTCTCGGCGCCGGCCCGAGCCGATCGATGCGGCAGCGGGGTCACGTGGCCCGGAGGCGCGCGCTGCCGCCCCCAGTCGCCGCCACCACCGGCACCATCGCCGCCGCCGGGCCGTCGCTGTTGGTAAACAGAGCCGTAGCTCGTCGCCCGCGCTAGATCGGCCGCCGCGCGTCAACCCTATCTTCGTGTGGGTCCGACAGGAAGACACGCGCATCGTGGACGTGAAATGCGAGGACTACGACAAGCGGAATCGCATCCTTCTGACCAAGACGGCGCACGGTTGGCGCGCCATCCCGCGTACCGAGATGCTGGCCGCCCCTCGGGCGTCGGCTGAACCCCATCCGCCGCAGCCGCAGCAACAACACCATCATCGCCATCACCACCGGCGCCGCTCCAGGAAGTCTAAATCGCAGGTTAAATCCGCTTCAGTGCAGTTTCCGGACGCGGAGCCCGCTTGGGTCACCACCGAAAATGTAAACATCGAGTCGCTGCTGCCCTCCCATACCATCCACGTCAAGAGGACCCCGTCCTCCGAGGGCTCTCCCAAGAGTGTAAATAGTGCCGGTGATAGAGACTATCCGCGCACGCCCGATAAACTCTGTGACGTCAGTCCTCTGGAAAACCTTTTGGCAGTGGCGGAGCTCGAACTCAAACAACACATTCAAGCAGGAAGCTGGGACACGGAGGGCGGGGTGGAACGCGCCGACGACAACAAAGATAATCCCAGCATCGAGGAAATAGACGAGCTGCTGAAAACGAAGGCGCAAGAGATGGACATCGGCCAGATCGATCTGACCGACGATGATCGCAAATCGCCGCAGGAATGCGGCTATAACGACGACGACGAAATGTCCATGAATGATATCCTTTCAAGATTGGAACAATCACTGCAAAGCCCTCAGCCTTTCAATGGTGAGTCTGAATTCGATGCAGAAAACTCTTCCACCAAACCCGAATTGGAAATGAAACCCTACGATGATTCCACACCCAGCACTCAGCTAGAACCCGTTGACTACGATGAGGTCGAAGTCAAAGAGGAATACAACGAACAACCCACCACAGCCGATTTCCAATCGGAAGAAATCCAATTTACCCCCTCCACAGATAACACAGACTTCAAGGAAGAATTGGAAAACCAATCATCCCCAACATGTGAAGAAACCCCAGAATTAAATTCCGAATGCAAACTGGAAGAAGCAGAGGAAGAAGAAGATGAGGAAGACAAAATGATTGAGCCAAAAATGGAAACTGAAACTGATATTGAAACCGAAACTATAAATCTTCCAAATCTCGATGAGCCCATAAAAGATGATTGCCCGGATGATACCGTCCTCGTCGATGAAAAAGAATCCACAGAATCGAAACAAGATGCAGAATCTTCCTCGACTGAAAAAGAAAAGGTAGAAGCTCTCGTTGAAAATGAGAACGGAGACGAACAAGAAGAAGAACCCACATGTCTCGATCTATCCGTCAAAAAACCAATATCGCTCACTATAGACGTGAACACCAACAACCTAGAAGAAAACGAAGATGGTCCCACCGATTTAAGCTTTCGTAAAAACCAACAATCTCCAAAACTGGATTCAACCCGTCCACCATCTCAAAACTCTGAAACTGTTCAGTCTCCTCAACCGAGTGGGATCCCCGCGGTACCCCCCTCACCTGATATCGTGTCGACAAGCAGTGCAGCGTCAAAATCAAGGTCAGCTTTCTTGGAGTCGCTTCTGTCGAGTTCAGTTCAGAAAATGCCCCTCAACTCGGAAGTGACCATCACGAAACAAAAAGAACCTTTGGATTTGGGAAAATGCCGGAAATCAGCAAGTCCAACGGTGACCTGTTCGGAGGAAATCACCCGTGCGGTCGAAACAGAACCACCATCGAAGAAGTTTAAAACAAGCGATATCACTTTGAAGACTTTGCTCGACAAGGACGTGGAAAATATGGAACAGGGTACCAAAAAAACATTGAAATCAACTAGCATGTCCAATTCCTTAAAATTAGCAAATTTACCAAAAGTCTCCAACTCATCGGATTCCTCCTCAGGTCCCCTTAACGAATATAAACAACTTCTTGCTGAAATTGATATTCCAAATCCCATAATGGTACCGAAAGATTGTTTCCCGAATCTTCTGAAACACCCCAGGAGAGAAATTCTGAAGATTCTTCATGGACATACAGATAAAAACATTCCTCTAGACGATATTTTGGTAGTGTACAAAGATCGATTGCTGGCTGCATTGGAACCCAGTGGAAAAAGTACTTGTTCAAGCACAAACAAGGCTGAAGCTTTAAAGCCAGTACCTAAAGTAATGAACAAAACTGTCGAGAAGAATAACAATGATAAACCGACGGTTAAAAGAAAATATCCTGAAAGTACTACCAAAACTACTGCTGATACATCAGCTAAAAATATTTTGGCTAATGATATTGATGCTGCAAACGAAGCAGCTCTATTTTGGTCGTCGTGTCCCAATCCATTCGAAGCCATGGCTAATTACCAAAACCACAGTGACTTTATCCAAGCTTTATATGCAGCATCATCTTTGCCTTATCTTCCCAATCAATTAGGAGAACTACACCCAGGACTTCAAATGATCCTGGGCAACAAAACAGTGCCGCCAGTTGGATTTCCATCAATACCTCCTGTGAACTTCAACAATCCTTTGGAGTTGTCACTATGGCAAGAAGCTATGATGCAAGCAAGTATGTTGAGAGGTAAGAACCCATACGAAAATTCAATTTTAAATCAGCCAAACTATCGAACGAACTTGGAATCAAAAAGAACGCATGTACATCAGTCGCATGCATCAAGACACAACTCGAGGATGTCCTCTGTTAACGATCACAACAAGAATATTTCGCAGAATACATCGTTACAGCAACAATCTGTTCTCCAAGGGCTTTACGGTCAAGCTAATGTACCTAATCAACCTGGCTGGCAGAACTCTTATTTAGGTCTTGGTGGTTTTCAACAGGGGAGCAACAATCTATCCTTAAATGTTCCCCCATTCAACCCATTCAGTCACAAGAACAACGCCAGTTCTAGCAACAAGCCAAATCCGCAATTAAACTCATCATTTCTACAAAACCAAAGCAAAGAGACTACCATGCTGGCTCAGTTCAATGAACAGGAAAAACGACTTCATCAGCAAATGATGCAAGAACAACAGAAACTGCAACAGATACAGCAGGAGAAGATGTTGCGACAACAGCATCAACATCTTTTGCAGCAACAGCAACAAATGTTGAAACAACACAACAGTTCAAAATCTGTACCCAAAGCACCTCTGTCGGGCAATCCTTACAGTTCGACCAAAGAGAACAGTCAGGTGGATAAATCTTCAGCGGATCATCCAAAACAAGTCCAAGGGCCTATAGATCTGTCTGGGGTTCAAAATGTCAAACTGAAGAGCAAAATTGGTTCAGTTGGTGGTGGCAAAACGAACTCTACGAAACATCTCTTGGACGACGTACCAGAAGTGGGGAGTACAACAGGAAATATCGAAGAAATGCAAGAAGCCCACGCATTATGGCATCCACTATTTGGAAGGTAAGCAACATTTTTTTATTACACAAACAGGCTAAAAAATTTCATTTAGGTATAAAAGAACTGTTAAAATATGAGCTTTTAATATATATATATATATATATATATATATATATATATATATATATATATATATATATATATATATATATATATATATATATATATATATATGTATTCAATATAGCTATTCAATGTCAAAGTTCAATTTGTCGTAAATTTGGCCGATTTTTGTATAATAATCAAACGCTATTACATCAAACTACAGCATGATGAAGTATTTTTTTTTTTGGAAGGCGATAGTGAATTTTTTTTGGTAAGGAACGGATAATATGTGCTTCCAACAGCATGGCACCACAACACACACACACACACACACACACACACACACACACACACATCATGTGAAATAACCAACATTTTGAAGAACATTTTCTTGAGTCGTTTAATTTTTCGAAATGGATATTTATTGTGGCTGCCTAAATCTCCTGATTTGAGGGCTCCGGATTATTTTTTATAGGGATTTTTGAACGAAAAGGTTTACGTAAATAAGCCGCAAACCATACAGTAACAGAAAGGCAAAATATATGCGGAAATCGCTGGATTAACACTAAATATGTTGCCAAAAGTTATGGAAAAAGTTATGCAAGTTGCATTTGTATTAATGGCTCACATTTGATTGATATACTTTTCAAAATTAATTAATATAAAATGTAAAGACGAAACAAACATATTATAAAAAAGCAGCCTATCTTGTTTCTTGTTAAAGTTATAAATAATGAAAATGGCATCGTGACACCTACCCCACCCTGTACTTGAATAGTATTATCTTGAAAGTAAATGTGTTTACTTTTATTCTCAAAGCCAATAGACCAACTACTTTTTAATATGCCCTGGTATATGAAAGATACACATAGAGAAATATTTATGTTATTCCATAAGAATTATTAATGACATTATTTATATATTGAATATGTATATATATATATATATATATATATATATATATATATATATATATATATATATATATATATATATATATATTATCTCTTATACATTATAGAGAATTGAATGCTCTACAAAAAAAGGTCCTGAGTCATTTTTTGATATAACATGATAACATGAGAACAATTATTTTCACGTCTTCTGATTTTTATAAGTTGCAAACCACCGATGATCAAACAGATAAGATTCTCTATAAATTATACAGAATTAAATGCTCTACAAAAAAGGTCTTATCGAAAAATGTATTTTTTGATAAGTCTACTCGTTCAAAAGTTATGTCAAAGTTCAATGTGTCGTAAATTTGGCGGATTTTTGTATATTACACCAGAACTGTCAGTTTTATTGACATAATAAGGATTAAATTTTACGTCAAACGGCAATTGAACATTCGAAAAATAAAATAAATAGAACGCTTTTAGAAAAAATTTTGAACGCTTAATATTAATATTTAGATCTCATATTTTAAATTTTTTTTATACCCAAACGAAACTTTTGAGCCTGTTTGGAAAAAAATATTATATATATATATATATATATATATATATATATATATATATATATATATATATATATATTTAGGCCTTTTTAAACAAAGAAAAATATTTGTATTTGTTGATAAGCCCGAAAGAATCTAACTAAAGTTTCACCTTCACTGTTGTAAACGGTTCAATGTTATGAATTTTTTTGTAGTATCAAAAAATTCTGAAAAAATCATAGATTTTTGATGAAATATAGACGTTTATTATGAAACACGTTTATTATGTACATTAGACGTTTATTATGTACATTAAAAAATTAGACGTTTATTATGTACATTAAAATGTACATAAAAAAATTCAATTTCAATATACAATATTCAATTCAATATTCAATTCAATACACAATATACAATACATATTCAAATACCGCAGATGACCCCCTTCTTAGTTGCACGGTCGAGTTTCTTTACAAAAAAAATGTCTGTTTATATATATTATATAGTATTTTCCTGACCGTTTAATATTGTTATTTTTTTATTTTTTTTTAATTTTTGGTCAACTGTATTAATAAAATTATTATTTTTTTACTGTTCCATTTCCATTTACTTTTTTTACTGTCCATTTTACAAAAACATCCCCAGAAGAATCAGAACTCAGCTATATCTTGTTGAATAATTAATTTTTCAAATCTTTTTACAGACAATATGACACAAAAATAAAAAATGTCATATTTTATGTAAAAAGATTTGAAAATTAGTTATTCAACAAGAATAATTAATTATTATCGTTATTAAAACAGTAAAAAATATATTTTATTAATACAATTGACCGAAAATCCAAAAAAACATATATATATATATATATATATATATATATATATATATATATATATATATATATATATATATATATATATATATATATATATATATATAAAGGGTGTCGCAAAATTTACGCAAGATTTGAATTAAATAGAAAATACAGTTTGTATGGAACAGCACATCGGGTAAATGCCCTCCACGAATTTCGTTGATACAGCGTTGAATCTCCTCCTTCAATGCACTGATGGATGTGGGCTTGTTGACTTTTGACTGTAAATAACTCCATAGAAAGAAATCCAATGATGTTAAATCACATGATCTAGCGGGCCAATTCTAATCACCGAAAAGAGAGAGTACACGACCAGGAAATGTTACATGCAGTAATTGGATTGTTTCACTGGCTGTATGGCATATCGCATCGTCTTGTTGAAACCATATGTCGTTCACATGAATGTCATCCAATTTAGGCAAAAAGAGGTCGGTTATCATGTCGCAATATCGAGCATCAGGTCCAATGACGCCTCCAGCCCAAAATACCACACCAAACAGTGACACGTTGTGGATGCATTTGTTTTTCAACAATCACGTAGGTTTCCTGAACGCCAAATGCGGCAATTTTGACGATTAACGAAGCCATCAAGGTGAAAATGAGCTTCATGGATTAGGATGATTTTGCTCGAAAAATCAACATTCACTTGTTGTTGATCAATAATCCATTCAACAAACTCTCTTCGCTGTGCATGGTCATTAGGCTGCAGATCTTGTGTTAATTGAACTTTGTAAGCATGGAGACGCAGATCTTTAGTAAGTATACGCTGTAGAGAGCTTCTTGAAATTTGTAATTATTGTCCACGACGCCCAATCGATGTTCCTGCACTTCCACCAACTGCTTCCTGCACCGCCACCTGCACTGCTTCCATATTATCATTTGAATGGCTTGTTGTTGAACGACCAGTGTGTTTAATGTCCTCAGTTGATCCAGGCTCCCTGAATTTTTTAATAACTGTCTTCACAGTTGACAAAGTTAAATCAATATTCCGGACATATTTTGTACAAAATTTGCGACTGTATCAGCCAAATTTCATTATTTTTGAAATATTGTTCAACAATGAAAACGCGTTCTTTCTTTCGTCTAGTGCTCCATTTTTACTAACCCTAAACTGTCAGCTGTCAAACTGTTTTCTTTTTTTGGTTGCCGCACAAATGACGGTAAATTCATATGTTGCGTGAATTATGGGGCAACCAAAAAAAAGAAAACAGTTTGACAGCTGACAGTTTAGGGTTAGTATGTGTGTGTGTATATTTTAATTTAAAATATTTCTCTACGTGTATCTTTCATATACCAAGGCATATTAAAAAGTAGTTGGTCTATTGGTTTTGAGAATAAAAGTAAACACATTTACTTTCAAGATAATACTATTCAAGTACAGGTTGGAGCAGGTGTCACGATACCATTTTCATTATTTATAACTTTAACAAAAAACAAGATAGGTTGCTTTTTTATAATATGTTTATTTCGTCTTTACATTTTATAATAATTAATTTTGAAAAGTATGTCAATCAGATGCGAGCCATTAGTACAAATGCAACTTACATAATTCTTTCCATAACTTTTGGCAACATATCTAGTGTTAAAGTAAAGTTTTGGGGTTAGAGCTTAACGTGGGTTCCGAACCACGGTTATCAGCTACCGGAAACCCCGGTCAGCACCCCTCTCAGGCTCTCAACCCTTGGTTTTTGTGCTTAACCGAAAGTATCTTGAGAAGCCTACCGACTGGCGAGTGACCAATGTAGAAAACCTCTCAGAAGGCATCCGGCCTTACCCAGCCTCGAACTGGCGTGACTGAGTGGTGATTCCTTGTCAGATTTTACACTCTTACCTAGAAACATTCACAAGAATTTAGAAAAACTTTTTTGCCTAGTACGGGGATATGTTGGTCTATGTTCGTCGCATGTTGAGTTGCAATAATTGCATTATTTTTTTAATGTAAATTACAATAACTTCCTTTAGCGTGAATTTATCAATAATAAAAATTGCACGTCTTCTCTAAACAACAGCCAAACCGAAAATTAAAAGGCGTCGAAACAAAATTGTATTGCGACACTTGCCCGACCCAATAAATGATCAATATCAATATCTGAGGTAGAGGCTCTCTCTATAGAGTCCACGGGCGTAGCCAGGATTTAGTTTTGGGGGTGGGGGGGTTAGTTTGAAGTAAATAAAACAACAAAAATATACTACTCGACAAGAGATGGTGTTACTGTGCGCAACGTCCACTAGTTCCAAATGTAATAATTTAACTCTCTTCACTCCTCGTATTTTTTCGGTATAATATTAGGTAATATTTGGCCTCTGTTCCCTCTATGAAGTCACGAATGAATTTCTCGCGCGTTCCCGCTCTTTTATACGATACGATTTAAATATTTTTTTATTCTGTCTGAAACCCGTATTTATCATACAATATGTCTATTAATAAAAATACTATAATCACTATCCCTGATCATCTACACGTTTATTAAATCATCTTTGATCTTTAAAGGCTTTTATCGAACATTTTAGAGTGTTATTATCATTATACCTCGACCTTACTTTTTATTTGCGGAAAGATTTATTGTAGTTAAAAGTGGTAACAAAATATTCTTATAGCATAACATTTTGCATGTTTTAGACAAATAATTTTAATGTCGTGCTAACGATTACTTGCAAAATGTGTTAACGATTTCAGGCAAGCGTGAAATAATATCGATTTACATTATATTTATATTTTACGGATCTAACCGGTTATTAATCATAAATAAATATCAAACGAGATATGAATCTGGCAGAAGAAGATCCTCGATTTTTTTTATTGGCTTGTGAATCTAAATGTATATTTTTTTGAACCAGTGCAGTTTGTCTAAACAAAAATAGTATGTCGTAAATGCAATACAATAAAACACAATTTTTTTTTACAATAATATTTTAAGTAATGCCTGAATGATTGTGGCGTGTTCATATTTTTTTTTTTTATTTGGGTTTTTCGCCACGATCTAAAACTCAAAAAACATCAAAATATCTGTTCTTATGTAAATAAAGAATCACTGGGTAAAACCAAAAAACCAAACGGAGACAAATTTCTCAGTGATTTTTTTTTGTAATAAATTTGCCTAACGAACAAAATTTTAGAATTATAAAAATGTTCTAAAAAAATATACAAACTTTTAACGTTAACGTTTCGGGAAGTATTCTCCTTCCGTTTTCAAAACGAACACAATTCCTCAAAAACAAACACAAAACCTCACAATTCCTTATATCCGCGGTATTTCTGAAACAATTAGAAGAGTAGGAAATAAATACAACATAAGAACGACATTTAAAACAAAAAATACTCTTAGATCTCTATTAACAAAAACTAAACCAAACAACACACAACAAAATACCAAATATGTGGTTTATAAAATTCCCTGCGAATGTGGCAAATTCTATATAGGTGAGACATCTAGACCGTTAAATGTTAGAGTAAAAGAGCATGGTCAAAAACCTTCTTAGAAAGGGCGATTTTAATAAATCTAGAATTTGTCAACACGCATGGGAATCAGGTCATAAAATCAATTGGAATAATTCCAAAACGGTATTAACAGAATCGGTAACAAAATACAGAAGATTAAAAGAAACCGCTATAATTAATTTAAATAAAAATAAATGTATTGCTATGCCTTCGGTAGATTTAAATTCAATATGGTTCCCGATTCTAAAGAATGCAATTAAAAACATTTAAGAATTTCAATAAACAATTACATTCACATGGTAAACCTCACCTATATATATTTTTTTAGGTAGTATGTCACTGTCATTAAAAAACTAATTGTCAATGTAAGTATCATTGACATACACAAAAAATATATTTACTTTATGTCGTTTCATAATTTATAGAAATTAATATACTTTATTTTTAGGTTCGTTTTGAAAACGGGAGGAGAATACTTCCCGAAACGTTAACGTTAACAGTTTGTATTTTTTAGAACATTTTTATATTTTTAAAATTTTGTTTGTTAGGCAAATTTATTACAAAAAAGAATCACTGAGAAATTTGTCTCCGTTTGATTTTTTGTTTTTACCCAGTGATTCTTTATCTACATAAGAACAGATATTTTGATATTTTTTGAGTTTTAGATCGTGGCGAAAAACCCAAAGAAAGAAAAAAAATTATATTTTATTTATAAATTTGTTTATAATTTTTATAGTGTTTTTCAAGAGCCACTCTCTCTTAGTAAAATGTCATTTAGTAAAATGGCATTAAACTGTATGGCACAACATGTATAATACACAGTATGTCAAAAAAATTACGGAATAAAATTTAAAAAAAGTTATTTTACCAAAATTGTGCCTTTTTATTCAAAAATCATCGCTTTCGCATCAATACACCTCTAGGCATGTTTAATCAATGGCCCTCGTCACAGCTTCTTGGATTTGGTGTCATAAAACGTTCCTTTCATGGCCAGTTTCAGTTTTGGAAACCGGAAATACTCACCCGGAGGTAAATCAGGTGGATACGGAGGATGTT
This sequence comes from Cosmopolites sordidus, assembly GCA_031761425.1. Classification (NCBI taxonomy): domain Eukaryota; kingdom Metazoa; phylum Arthropoda; class Insecta; order Coleoptera; family Curculionidae; genus Cosmopolites; species Cosmopolites sordidus. The sequence continues at coordinate 835,806 of JARFXV010000068.1, read as the reverse complement.
GAAGCACGCAGACTCCTATTTTCGACAAAAATTCATGAACAGTGACGGTCCTGTGAGACGATGCATTATCGTGCAACAAATATTAACTTTCCAGCGCTCAATATTTCGTAAAACATGTCTTTTATGGCAATTATTTCATATACTTTTTCCTCCTACTCATCGCGATTTTTGATTTTCAGTCGGCCTGGCTTTAGGTCGTCTTCTAAAACATCACGGCTGTCCCGGAATCATTTATACCACTCCAGCAGACGTATACGGGATACGCAATCGTTACCATAAACTTTTCTCATCAATTCAAATGTTTCTGTTAAAGTTTTACAGAACATTTATTAGGCCTTTGTTCCATCGTGTTTTTGTAACAAGGTGACATAGAAGGTACTGTCTCTTTAAGCACTATAACTTGACAGTTTGGTGATGGATTCTAATAATGACGGTTTCGTTTTATAGAGGAGATATACAGCTTTCAAATTATATATTGTTTCAATAGATGACGCCTATAGTTTTCTCGAAAATTTAAAAAGTTTCCTTATTTTTTCGACATACGGTGTATGTTTCACATTGCTACGAATGTAATTGTTCCTTGGTTTGAAAAAAATCTGTTTTTCCAAAAAATAAGCATTTATATTTAAAACGGCACATACACACAACAAGAAGAACCAAGAGATAGTAAACCACTATTATTAATGTCGAAGAACTTTGACTAAATTTACACTTATTTCTATTTTTCCTCTATATTAGAAAATTGTACGCAGTTCTGGCGACTCACTTCCTTTAAATACGAAAGTACAATATACTGAAAAAGATTTAGCACTAAACATTTTTAAATTTCTCAACGAGCACTCCCCTAACCATGTTACTATTATCAGGAAGAGATTAAATCATCTCCTAATGATGCTAACATGGTTAAAGAAACGCGCATCGAGAAATTTAAGAAAGAGTTTTGGTGTTTAGTGGAAAAATCTCTTCGAATTTAGTGATTCACACCGAGGGTTTCAATAGAAGAATTACAATGTACAATGTTGAAAATACAGTGTTCAGACATTGAAATATCGTATGTAGGGAAGATACTGTGTGTCGAAATAATTGTCATACTATGTTCAAATATAGTAGAAATTGAGACATAAATCTTAGTTTGAAAAGTGGTGTATATTCAAAATATTCTAAAACAAGGAAAATTCGGCCATACTCCACGTAAAAATTGCCGTGGCCTTAAGCCATAATGAATCAGATTCGAGCTGAATATTCGGAAACCAGCTGAAGGAATGACCAAAGGTAAAACCATAATCGGCCATGTTATATATATATAGATTGAAATGCAATACAGCTCACGCCATTCTGTAGTGAACGTCTGTAACACGAAACCATCCGATTACGCGAAACCATCCGTAACCCAGGTCCAGGCCCTGTCTAGGTACCAGGTATGCATGAAAAGTTGTATAGTATGCATATCATCATCATCATCATCATCAGCCTGTATCGATCCACTGTAGGATGAAGTTCCAACTTTCACGGTTATGGGCCTTCCTCTGCCACTCGGGTCCAATATACTTAACGATGTCATCAATCCATCGTGCTATCAGTCTTCTTCGTGGACGTTTGCGATCAAGCGGTATCCACTCCAGGATTGCTTTGGTCCATCTGTCTTCCCATCGTCTCGCTATATGCCCTGCCCATCTCCATTTCAATTGCTTTGCTGTTCCAATGATGTCATAGACTTTTGTTTGTGCCCTGATCCATGCGCACGACTTTCTGTCTCGTTTTATAATGCCGAGCATACATCTTTCCATTCCCCTATGTGCCATCCAAAGTTTTTGAGTTGATTGCGATGTGAGTGTCCAGGTTTCACTTCCGTATGTCATAACGGGTAGAACGCACTGATCGAAGACTTTTCCTTTCAGGCAAAGTGGGAGTCTGCTCTTAAACACTGTGTTGAGCCTACCAATCCTCTGCCCAAGATATATAAAGCTGTCCACAATCTCCAAATCCCTTCCTGAAACTGAAATTCTTCTCTTCTTTTCCAGGTTTATTTTCAAGCCAAAAGGTTCGCCAGCCCTTTGCAGTTCTTGTATGCGTCTTTGCAGCTCATCTGGGTCTTGTGAAATGAGAACAATATCATCTGCAAATCTAAGATGGTTTAAGTTTGCACCATTGATCTTTACACCATCCTGTTCCCAATCCAGTTTACGGAACATTTCTTCAAGGCCAGCCGAGAAAAGAATAGGCGATATTGCGTCACCTGCTGTACACCTCGTTCTACCTTAATTCCCACTTCAAGATCATCAAGATGAATTGTGGCTGTAGCTCCATCATATATCGATTCTAATAGGTTTACATAGGCTCTCTTTACACCTTGGCTAAACAATGCATCCATTATCGCATGCTTTGAGATGGAATCAAATGCTTTTTCGTAGTCGATAAAAGCCAAGCACAGTGGCATGGTGTATTCGTTGTGCCTTTCTATGGCCTGCTGTATAACCTGGATGTGATCAATTGTACTGAATCCACTTCTGAATCCTGCTTGTTCTCTTGGTTGTGCGTCATTCAGTTTTTTTAATATTCTTTTAGAAATTCTCTTAATGAAAACTTGGTACATTACTGATAGGAGGCTTATTGGACGGTAGTTCTTTAAATCTTCCTGTGCTCGTTTTTTATGTAAAAGGATCACTTCTGCATTTTTCCATAAGTCAGGTACTTTTTGTTCTTTGAGGCATTTTGAGTATAATTTTGCCAGTGTTTGTTTTTGCCGACCACCAGCTTTTAGCATTTCGAGTTACACTGTCCTTTCCTGGAGCCTTGCCGTTTTTTATCGATTCTATAGCATTTGTTACTTCCTCCACTAGGATATCTGGCATTTGTTCTTCCGTGGGTATTGTTATATTTGATTTGTTCTAATCTTCATATAACTGGGAATAAAATTTTCTGACAATCTCTAACATTTGGGTACGCGCCCTACACACTGTGCCATCCTCAAGCTTTAAGGCATATATTTGCGTTATTTTGCTTCTCAGCCTCTGTTTAGCTTTGTTAGTTCCTTTGTTTTCCTCCAAGGTTGTTTGCACTTGCTGCATATTGAATCGGCGCGTGTCCTCTCTGATACTTTTTCTTATAGTTTTGCAGAGCTCAGTGTACTCGACCCTGCCAAAAGGACTACCTGCATTTCTCATTGCTCGTCTCACTGGAGATTTTTGTTTGTTTGAGACATTTTTCTTCTGGTGCTATTGAAGCAGCCGTTTGAAGTACATTGTTGACGATTTCTTCATTTTGAACTGATATTTCCACCTCCTCTGAAAATGATGGATGAGATTCCATCGAAACGTCAGCGAAACCGTCCAGCAGTGGACATTCAGCTACAACGGGATACTCGAGAAACTATCATTACATATATATATATATATATATATATATATATATATATATATATATATATATATATATATATATATATATATATATATATATATATATATATATATATGTCGCATTTAAGAAGAAGACACCCCCACATTTTCGCCATTTAAAGGAATACAAATTTGAATTTTTACACAGTTGATGGGTGACGTTTTTTAAGATACTCAACTGAAATCTGAACTTTAAACTAAGCCTACTACGAATTCACAAACAGGGTCAATTCTCGATACTTTGCTTCGCGTTAGATATATCGAAAAAAGTTATTAGAAAAAGTTGTTCAGGATATTATTCTAACCCCATATACCAAGTTTCATGACAAAATTCGCATTTTTAATTTTGTCATTATTTTGGTCTATACACAAAATTATTACAACAGAATCGTAAAAGAATCGAAAAATGTATTCGAATAGACAGAAGACTAGTTGTGAGAGATCACATTTGATAGTTATTTGTATTATGAAAATTATTGTTATATACTATATAGTTTTTCCTAAATTTGTTCAATTACCAAAAATTGTTTTCTAATAATAACAAAATAATTATTCTTTTGTAAGTGCTATTTATTTTACTGAAATATTTGAATACATGACACTATTGACAATGTGTCAAGTTTTTACTCACCATGGCACACTAATTATCAAATTAAACAAATAAACTTGTGATAATTTTGTGTATAGACCAAAATATTAAAAAAAATAAAAATGCGAATTTTATTAATTAGAAACTCGGCATATAGGGTTAAAATAATATTCCGAACAACTTGTTCTAATAACCTTTTTCGATATCTCTAACGCGAAGCAAAATATTCAGGATTCACCTTGTTTGTGAATTCGTAGGAAGCTGAGTTTAAAGTTCAGGTTTTTGTTGAGTATCTTAAAAAATGAGACCCATCCCCCTGTATGACTGTAAAAATTCAAATCTGTATTCCTTCAAATAGCGGAGATATGGGGGTGTTTTAATTGAAATATATATTGAATTGAATATATTGCGAAATTGAATATATATATATATATATATATATATATATATATATATATATATATATATATATATATATATATATATAATACAAAAAGTTATTTTTTACATTGTTTACGTTTCGGTTATTTTTATTTTAAAATCTTCAGAACAACTTTTTAAAACAGCTTAATATATTATAAAAATAAATCAGAAAATATGTACTAGACACTAAACAAAAAATAACATATTTTTAAAAGTGTTACCAACAGTATATATTAATATAAGTTGTTCTGAAGAAGGTTAAACAAATAACGGAAACGTAAATAAAATGAAAAAACAATTGTTTTATTTTATATGACCGAAAAAACCCAAGAAAAAAATTTAAAAATATTATTAAACGGCCAGGAAAACACACATACCTACACAAAATAAAAAAAAAAGAAAAACATTTAGAAAGGCGTTAAAGTTCAGATTCGGTTAATTATTAGACTGTTTTGCTGTTAATTTTATTTGATTGTTGTTATTATTATTATCTTCGTTGTTGGCCCGTTGGCCTTTAAACACGCTCCAAATTAATATGGCACGAAGAATTTGGACCAGTCCTAAGCTTGGGTAAAGTGTGAAGGAAGGCAAACATTAAGTTAATATTCTTTAACTTAATGCAGGTAGTAGTGAAATAATAACTGATTTTTTCAGAAAAATCGAAATATCTCTTGACATGTCAGAGATATCGATTTCGGGTTTTCACTGGATAATTCCTCTTTAAATAACCTTTCTAGCCATGTAATAAAAGCTGTACCATTCCATTAGAAAAAACTGAACAAAACTTCAAAAAACTATTGTTGAATGTAACGCCACCTCGCGGTTTCATTTATAAACTAAATAATGTATCTCCCAGATTATCTGATTGTCCCAGCAATTGCCTTTTAAATAAATCCAAATTGAGGAAAATCGGTTAAGGCAAACGGACATTAGACGACTTTTTATCTCAATAGGTAAAACTCCCCCCACCCCTCTATTCGTGAAATTGCGAGAAAATGTCATAAAACAAAGTTGTAGGAGACAGTTTGCTCGATTAACACTTGAAAATACACAAAAAAATGATTTTTAAAAATGTTTAGCTCGTCACGCCCTCTTGCGGTCGTTTTAGAAGCTTAAAAATATTTTTGGTGAATTTCTCATGATCATTTTTAGTACAATTTTTTTCCCCAAAGCTGTGGGATAAATAGTTTTCAAGATACGGCCGCGATCCATCCTTAATGGGACACTTGGTATATATATATATATATATATATATATATATATATATATATATATATATATATATATATATATATATATATATATATATATATATTAAATATAACTTTTATTATATATATATTTAGATTTTAAAAAACTTAAGTAAACAAAGATGAGGGCATCTAATTTTGACAATCAATTCATTCTGGCCTTGAATGGAATGTGCAAATATTTGTACAATATTATATTTATCAATTAATATTTGTCTCAACGAAGGTCACATCATAGTCGTCGGTCTTTCTTATTACATTATGAAATTCATTACATTTATTACTTCACTTTTACGTAAACGAATGCATGAAAAAAAAAGAAACATTCACCTGGATAATCTTGGGTGTGTCCGGCAGGATGACTCAATATCGCTTGTTATTTTCTGAGCATGTCTTAAAGAGGTATTCCGTAATGTGGTTTGGGAACAGGATGGAATAAATATCAGTGGTGCATACTTAATCCATCTTAGATAAGCAGCTGATATTGTTCTCCTTTTACTCCTTTTAAGACTTTTTTTGTTCTCCTTTGTTCTCCTTTTAAGACCCAGGTAAGACAAGAGCTGTAAAGAGTGTGGTAACCATTTGGCTCGAGAATAATCCTGAAAAAGCACTAGGGCTAGCCGCATCGCGTCAATAATTGAAATTAAGCGAGGTCGGTCGCGATCTAGATCTGGTTGAGTGACCAGATCAAGCCAAGCTATGGACCAACTTGGTCTGCAGGGCTAAATATTTATTATAAACTTGAAAAGGACTCAGAGGATTTTAGGCCAGGGGGTTGAACAGCGAGTTAAATGTGTCTGGCAGGCTCAATATAGAGATAAGAACAAACTGCCACTTACGAAAATGAAATAGTCATTCACAACACAGTCAGTTTAAAGATTTCGCATAGCACAAAGCGGAGTGGAAAGGTGTATGCTTGGCATTACTAGAGGGAGAGAAAGGCCTGCACATGGATCCTAGAATAAAAGAAAGTATGTAATGACAGGTGGACCAAAGCCATCCTAGGATGGATACCGCTTGATCATAAATGTTCACAAAAAAGATCGAAAACACAAAGGACTGTACATTGTACATTGGACCCGAATGACAGAGGAGAGCTCAGGGACGCGTGAGTTGGAAGCATGCTGAAGAGGCCTTCATCCTGCAGTTGATGAACACATGGGTGTTTTAATGGTTTCTTCAGGCGCCACCAGAACGTCCGCAAGTATCTATCGAGAGCGGCTTTTGGCCTTCGTCAGTCAGGCTCGAGTCGAATGTCTGAGAGTGACTGAAGGAAAAACCAGAGCCTGAAATCGTATATTTCCATCTTTTCGTAAGGCGATTACTATCACAAACACCCAGCACTATCCAAGTGCAAAAACTTACAGTACTATCTGCGAATCGCCGTGTCTTGTCTACTAGCTCCGGGTGGGTACAAAATATTCGAAATGCAGTTGGGCTAATGGACGAAAAAATTACGTATAAACAGCTAGTATTAGAATTATACATACCGTTCCAGTTCTCCCTTTTCAAGTTCTCACGTTCTCACTTAACTCAAAGAGATTTACCACTAAACTCCGAATCACTTTTTTGAAAGTTCTCGACGCATGTTTCGCTAACCATGTTACCATCATCAGGAGATATTTTAATCTAATTCAAAACCTAAACTACGTTCTATTTATATAGGAACCGTAATTGCTAACCTCCTACCTACGAAGCGTACTACCTACCTAGTGAAGCGTGTAAAAAAAGGATACAAGATAAAGAAAAAATGGGGGAAAAAGAGAACAAAACAAAGAAAAAATGAACCGTGAAGTTTTCTGACCTTTACATTACAATTGAAAAAGTTGACTGAACCTAATTGGTTTTTTTCCCGGTTCATTATGTTCTTGCTTTTTTCTATTTGAATGCTTTCATATGCATCCAAAGCCCTATTATCGTTAACACTTTTAACTAGTCTTAAGTTACTAATGTCTATGGTGTGGTCGTGTTCAATTACATGCTGGGTAACACAAGATTTTTCATTTCTCCCATATCTAATGTGGGCAATATGTTCCTTATATCTCGTTAATATGGATCTTTTTGTTTGCTCAATATACTTTTCTTCACAATCTTAATAGCTAATTTCATAAATCCCTGACTTTTCATGTTGATTTACTTTATCCTTTGGATTACCCCGGATTTCTCTTAATTTATTATATGGTTTAAACACAACCTTAATGTCCACTTTTTTCAAAATTTTGTCTAGTGTTCGGGTTAATTAGGCATCAAATGATATTACCATGAATTTATTTTTGTTCTGATCCTTTTGAAAAGTCGAAGAGTCTTTTAATAAAGAAACTACATCTAGAAGAATCTACAAGAATCTGTTATCTACAATGTTATTATTATAACGGTTCACTTCGGATATCTCCCTAATAATTTTTAATTATTTGTTATAATTATCTTTGTTTAAAGGAAAATTGCTTAATCTGTTTACCATAAAATAAAGTAGCCATCTTATTTTGAAAGCTATGATTCGAATTGTTAGGAATTTATCTCAAAGCTCTGGTGTTTTTTCTAAAAATATCAAAATCTAACTTATTTTAGTTTGTGACAGTAATAGGGCTTTGGATTCGTATAAAAGTATTCAAATAGAAAAATGCAAGAAAATAATGAACCGGGAAAAAGGACCTATTCCGTTCAGTCAACTTTTCAATTATTAATGTAAAGATCAGAAAAGTTCACGGTTCATTTTTTCTTTCTTTTGTTCTTTTTCCCCCTTTTTTATTTTACTTGTATCCTTTTTTATACTCTTCATTAGGTAGGTACTACGTTTCGTGGGTAGTAGATTAATAATTAGGGTTCCCATATAAATAGAACGTAGTATAGATTTAAAATTAGATTAAATCATCTCCTGATGATGCTAACATGGTTAGGGAAACGTGCGTAAATCTCTTTAGTTTAGTTCCACTATACAGTTTTCTTCTTGTTCTTTTTTTACCCGAAATTTGGCCGAAATTTACCCGAAATTTGGAAAAAAGGCCGCGTAAAATATTCTATAATTTTCAAAACTGTACCTAGTTACGATATCCGATTTGAGCGCGATAGATCAACTAATTTGTTTACATCAGCTGGTTTTATTAGTTAACGTCAAGTATGTGTTGTGATTTAACTATAAATAAAAACATTGAGCAAAAAGTTTGCTTAAATTTTTGGGTGTCAAACGAAACTTCAAGTGCCGAATGCTGAGAACGTTACAGAAAACGTACGGTGAATGGTTTATAAAGCTTTCAAAGAGGGTCGAGAAATGGTAGTAGATATGTCTCTTTCTGGTCGACCTTAAACGTCTCCGAACGATGAAAACATCGACAAATCGTTGCACGAGTTGGCACAAGAGATGAACATATATTTTAAGTTCGTTCATAACATAATGACTGATATTTTGCGGATGAAACGCGTTGCCGCACAACTGATTCCGAAATAGCTCAATTTTGTGCAAAGGTTTTTGAACAAAAACTCAGCGAACGTCATGAACCAAGCACCGTACTCGCCTGATATGGCCCCGTGTGACTTTTTCCTATTCTCGAAACTAAAATTATCACTTCGACAAAGGCATCTTGGGGGTCAATTGAGTCTATAAAAGAAAATTCGATCAAGAAACTGTTGTTCACGCCTCAATCAGTCGACGAACAATGTATGGAGGATTGGATCAAGCGATGGTATAGTTGTGTTGCACTCGATGGGGTGTACTTTGAAGACGACAAAAAATATATTTTTTGTGTTTTATTTAATTATACTGGGTAGTTTTTATACAGAACATAAACTCTAAACGATTGCAATGGGCAGGTCTTTTTGAGAGAAAGGAAGGAAATGGAAAAAGGCGGCGAGATCGAGGTGGAGGAGAGACCGATAACAGAGTGGAGATGAAGGGCCAAGAAGAGAAAACAGATGATTCAGCATGATACAAACTTAATGATATATTTTATGTTCTTCTTTGTTGAATGAATTTCTGAAATAAGATAATGAATGATGTTCGTTATGATCATTTTATATTAATAAATAAACAACCTGTAAATAAACTCAAGTGCGCCACTGCGGCTATCGATGAGCTTAGAAATACTAGTATCAAAATCACAAACACGATAATATTCTTTTTATCATACCATATTATAAATACAAAAAAAAGTTGAATATCGCAAAAGAAATATTTGATAAGCAAATTAAGAGAATACTTAAGCCAATTATGCTGTAAACATACTCAATAAAAAAATACTTCCCGTACAACCAATTATGCTGTTAAATTGTCCAATCTACGTCTTAATTTATGAAAAATGCACATAATGACCTACAAGAAAGTCGGTTTTCGGAAAAATTGCGTGCAGCTCGGTTTCCGTGAGCCAGTCCGACGAAATCAATTATGTAAATTTTCGATTTAAAATGCCTTGTAAGAACGTGCTATCTACAAAGATCACTCATGTTCAGCACGTTGCATTTTAAACAGTTAAAACGTTCATTTCATCACACCAAGACCATTTTTGCCGTAAACTTATTAAGAAAATAAAAAAAAAATATTAAAAATGTTCAAAAATAATCAGGTGTGGTGGTAAATGATTATTAATTTTTTAATGAGATGGCGCTGGAAACAAGGGTCGGTTCACAGTCTAGTTTCTAATGTCATCTTGTTGCTACGATAGTACCTTTGACGTTTAAATGATTTCGAGTTAGTATCATATTTTTTGGTGGGGTAAACATGTCGAGTTTTGAACCAAATAAAGAGTATTTACGGTACATACAGCTTTTCTTGCTCAATCAAAAGAAAAACTGGGGTGAAAACCGGTGCATACTTTTGGAAACTTACAGTGATAATGTTCCAAGGCAAGAAGTTTTGACGTTTTTCAGACGATTTGAAAATGGGGATTTGGATCTGAAAGACAGAAAAAGTCCAGGTCAAGCAAAACATTTGAATATAGCGAATTGTAAGCATTGTTAGTAGAAGAAGATATGCAAACTCGACAACACAATGCAGAAATGCTGGTCACCAAATCATTTGTGATCATCTGCATGCCATGGTAAAGATCCAGAACACAGGGAAATCAGCTGGACGAAAGGCAGATGGAAAAACGAAAAACGGTGGATGAAATTTCCTTTCTTGGTATGAAACAAAGTTTTTTTGCATCGGATCTTAAGTGGAGACGAGAACCCAAAACGCAGAAAAATTATGTGTATTTGATGGAATCAGAAGGGTGTCGTGTACCATCAGCTTCTGAAACCAAATGAAACAGTTAATACCGTTCGTGACCGTCAACAAATCAATTTGTACCATGCATTGATCGAAAAGCGACCAGCGACTGCCCTGATCTCCATTCAAATATTCATCTCTTTCATCAAACGTCTGTCATTCTGGTTACTGAAATATTCCTATTCATAGTCGTAGTTCCGGTTTGAGATTAGGTCTTCGTGAGAAATGCCCAACTTCACGCAATCCATTACTTTTTGTGTGATGTGAACAGAAATCTTTCTATTAAGACATACTGGATGGGCCAACTTAAATAGATAATTTAGCTTGCCGAAAGCCCAGGATAATTTGATGTCCTAAATATTTGTTGGACGTGGTGTTGTCAATAACAGTTCCAGCAAACTGAATATACTTTGATTTAGCACACGATTTGTCGTTATTTGTGTTTTTGCGATATTTATCTTCAATCCAACTTATTTTATTTACATTTTATTTTATCGTCCACAAATTGTCCAATGATTAAGGTGCTCTCCATTATTACTCTCCATTACATTTACTTCTATAACCTTCTCATTAAAACTGGCCCTTCTGCATGTATATACATATATATATATATATATATATATATATATATATATATATATATATATATATATATATATATATATATATATATATGAGCAATGGTTAGTTGCTTGATCGGGAGGAAGCCCCACCCATCCCTTACATTGCAGGGCCCCTGTTTCATCTGTTGGTGGTTAGACTCATCAGGGTACCGACATATGCTCTCTCGCCAAGAATAGGGAGTCCCTCTCCACAATGAAACAAACCATATTTTCGCCGACTTCTCGTCGGATTGACTTCTTTGGACTGCGTCCAACGGTATATATATATATATATATATATATATATATATATATATATATATATATATATATATATATATATATATATATATATTATATTTATTTATTTTTTTATTTACGTTGAAGAATTTTTCGGTGTACATCCGTTCGTGCATTTCTTGTTAATCAACTATATCGAAAACATTTTCATAGTCTGCAAAAATTAATGGTTTATTGTATTTTTCTATTAGATTTTTTTATAGATGATCGTATATCAGTGGGGGCTCATGAAGTGCCTCTGAAGATTTTTTTTGCTTTCCCCTTCCTCCTTTTTACTTTTCGTGCTATTGAAACTCGTATACAGGAGGTGAACCAGGAAAACATTAAAATTTTGTATTGTTACTACTTAAAAGGACATTGGAGGATGGGCTATTGCTTGTTCCGCAGACAAAGGAATGAATAAGTTGATACTTACCGTTTCTCGAAGAGTAAACCATTCAAACAGTTTATTGTAACTGCAAATCAATAGAGAATAGACATAGCTAAAAATTTGGGCTTAATTTTTGACAGAGATTTGAGGTTTCGGCCACAGATCATTAAGTGTGTTAGGCAGGCCTATACTAATTTAAAGATGCTATATCCACATCGACACTTTTTGTCTACTACATTAAAAATCAAGTTGACGGACTCTCTGGTTCTTTCATGTTTTAACTACGCTGATGCAGTGTATGATCCGTGTCTTGATCAGGGAGATATTGCTCGTATACAGAGAGTGCAGAATTCTTGTCTTAGGTATATATATGGTATCAGAAAGTTCTCTCCGATAACATACAAATTAAAAGAAGCTAACTGGATATCTATGGCAAAGAGACGAAGAGTGCATACGGTCGTTCTATTTCATAAAATAATTTATGACAAATGCCCTCCGTATCTCATTGACAGATTAACGTTCCGAACCGATGTCCATAATTTGAATCTTAGGTTTGGGGGCCTCATATCGCCTCCTTCGCATCGATTACAAATTTTTAAGAGATCGTTTACGTATAATATTTATAAACTTTATAACAACATTTCGCGCAAACTAAAGAAATTATCGCCAGATTCGTTTAAATATCACTATAAAATGAACATCGGATAATGTATCCTCCAGCATCAAAAATTAAAGAGTATAAAGGGCTAGAAATGGAGAAATTGATTGTTTGGCTTCTTTTTTGTTTTTTTTTTTATTGATTGTGAGCAGATGGTGATTTTTTTTTTCTTTTATCTCTGTTACTGTTATTGTTTAATCATTTATTGGTACTACATTGATCAATATATTGTAAAAATTATAGGCAAATTGTGTATACCCGGTTATTTCTAATATGTCGAATTAAAAAAAAGAAATCTGGAACTGGACTAGATCTTTTTTAATTGCTTCCAGTTCCATTTTGCGTATCATTAGTAGGTGTTAGTGCATAATAAAGACGGATTTGTATTTTGTTATAATTATAATTGTATTATTGTATAATTTAGTTATTGTATTCAAACATTGATACAGCAAATAAACTTATTATTATTATTATTATTATTATTATTATTATTATTATTAATATTCGAAAAGGAAAAAAAACTTAAATTAGTCATTATTAACTGTTTTAAATCAGACACCTTCATGTTCCCAATTAAAAGTTGATTATTTTTATATAAAAAGTACTACTCAGTGTGCGTTTAAAACCAATTACCCTAAGTTGCAGGGAATCTACGTCCAAATTGCATGTTTTAGAAAGCAGTTAAATCCCTGAATTCTGGCAACCAACAAAACATGTAACGCCAACGATGAGATAATTGGACGTTGCGTACGGTCGCTGGAGGTAAACGTCCGACCAACGATGTAAAAATTGTGGCGAGAGGATGGAATTTTTATCCGCATTATTTAGTTAGGTGATGGGTCGACAGACGTTCTTTTATTTTTTTTAATGTATTAAAATGGGTTAAAGGATATAAATTGAACGGAAATAAAATATGGTGTTTTGCTCCGAAAAATCGTCTACTACTGGAGAGGTGGCGCCCCAACGCCCTCCCTCACGAGACGCCACTGTCGTATATGCCATATCCAGACCTAAATCCCGCTTGACTCCGTGATTGATAATTTTTGAAATTGACAGTTTTTTATATGTAAGACCAGGGTGTTGGACAGTAGTGTTTAAGATCTATATTATGCAATGATATGCAATAAAATATTTTCTACATTATGCTACTTGAATTGTATAGAATCTACCAAGAACCAGATATTAACAAAATGATCAAAATAGGAAGCTTGTGATGAGGTTAGAGGCTAATAATCCCTCTAGAAAAAGCTCCCAAGAAAGACCAGTTGGAAGCCATAGAAAAGGAAGGCCCAAAATGAGGTAGCTAGAACACGTAGAAGCCGATCTAAATAAGTTAGGAATAAGAGGATGGGGAAGGAGAGCCCTCGACAAAGTTAAAGTTGCTGGATAATATAAACGATGATACATATGTAAAAAAAGATTGTGGGCAGCAATGTCAATAAATAAAAATAATGTTAACCAAACCATAATGCTAGTGACATTAATTTATGATTTTTTTTCGAATTTTGTAACGAGCTCTTTCAAATTGAGCCTTTTTTAAAATTCTTGAATAAAACACAGGTAGCGTTGTGAATTTGCCTCGTGAAGGGCATTTTGATTTGGTACGTGAAAGTATTGAGGAGATCCAGAAATTTCCATTAGTCGACGTTCACAACAATTTGGAGGCAGTGAATCCACAACATCGCGTATTTTACGAAAGGATTTAGTTCTGAAGGTACATAAGGTAAAAAACACAGGAACTAGAGCCACTGCTCTATGCTCTATGCTTCAATTATCAATAAGAAGCTTGTTGAAATCAAAGCAAATTCTGTGTTTTATTCAAAAATTAAAAAAAAACCGCTTAATTTGAAAGACCCTCTATCATTCCACAATAATTTAATAGTTGCTATTGTAGATTGTATTGACTGATTTATTTGGGAAAATCTCAAGTCCCATCGTATGCAGTACAGTATATTGTAGAGAGAGATGCATCTAAATTTCACTTAAAGTTTACAAACAGTGCTTTTGATAATGCTGAGCCACTATGCTGCCTCTCAAGTTATAGTTATTGAGGTTAATTTAATATGAACCATAATTTAATAATTGTTTACTGTTATAGGTTACCTCGTAGAAATTTCACCTTCCAGACAATATTTCCTTATACTAAATTTAATAAGTCGCGTTTGAACTATACTCTTGCCGGTTTTAATCATCTCTTGATGATGTTAACTTGGATGAAACACACGTCGAATAAAGACAGTTTCGTTTAAGTGGGGAAACCGGTTATAAAGTTTTATTTAACACCAAACATAATGTCATCTGTTTTACTTGGTATTAATTTTTATACCTTGTAACACCTTGTTAATCTGAAGCTGTCAAGTAGCATGATAATCTATCCAGTTATTACGCGCCTGTTGCGTGTTTTTATATATAATAATTAAATTGTAATATATAATTTCATTTATGATTGATAAGGACAGAATTAAGTGACGTCAAAAGGCAAAAAAACGTAAAAAATACGTAGATTAGTTCATTTTCAGTTGCTTCAGTCAGGTTTTTAACTATGTCCTTAGTTTGGGGGTTAAAATCCTTTGGCTGACACAGGATATTTTGACAGGTATTTGTTTTTATGAAAATCAACGTGATGTTGTCACCAATAATAATTGTATTGTTGAATTTGGAAAAAATATTGAATTGACAATTTAAAAGGGGGGTCTCATCCATCTTCAATTATCCAAAATACCTTATCCTTTTTACCCTCTCAATAGTTCCTAAGAGATGGCTAGTACAAGAATTACACATAATAGTAGCTCATCCCATAATAAAAAATACTTTTGCGTACCCAAAAATGGACTTCACCATTGTAGGTGAGATGTACAGATATAATAGAGTGAGATAGTGACGTTATTCGATGACAAATTAGAGGGAGACAGATTAACCTTCAACTTTAAGATGGCCCATTTAATGAACATTTCAAAATGATACAACAATTAGCATTTTCTTTCCTTATTTCCAAAGACTCAACCCATAGACAATGTGTGTGAGTCAAATTAATAATTGGTCTGTTATTTTATTAAGATAAAACTTAATCGAAACTGAAATGATAGGAAATTGTTTGTCTTCGGTACGAATACATACTCTGAATCGCCTCAGAAAAGATCTTTTCACCAGTCGTACGAATCTCCTTGCATTTACTTCTGCTGCTGTTTCAACAATTCTGTGACGCAGTTCGGCTAGATTTTGTATTGGTTTGGAATACACTTTTTCTTTTATGCAGCTCCAGTAAAATAAATCAAGGGGATTTAGGTCCGGAGAACCAGGAGGCCACTCAATTAAACCACGGCGCCCAATCCACCTTTCGGGATTCCCTCTGATCAAATAATCCTGTACAGGACGAGCATAATGCGCTGGGAAATCATTTTGTTGAAACCATATTTCGCTGTAGATAATAATAATAATAATAATATTCAGCTCTACAGATCTAGTGGCCCTTGGCTTCGAGTTCTTTCACTCTTCTTTTCCAACTTTTCCAACACTCCTACTTTCCTCAAATCATTTAACACCTCATCCAGCCATTTCTTCCTCGGTCGCCCTCTTCTTCTCCTTCCCCCTTCGCCTCTCATCAGAATTTCTTTAACCCATCTCGCGCTGGACATCCTCGCTATGTGCCCCAGCCATCTAGCTCGCTGCGCTCTCACCACCTTTCGCTGTAGATATTGAGTGGTAAACCTCCTAACAAATTCTGCAAATCGTTTTGGAGAAAAGCCAAGTAGTTGGTGCCATTGAAAGTTTCAGGCAGTTCAGATGGTCCACTTATTTGTCCGTTTAAAGTTCCAGTTTAAATGTCTGTTAAAAAATTATTTAATGTAAATCCGTCTCTCTCTAATTCATCGTCGAACAGCGTCATTATCTATATCACTCGATCATATCTGGCCATGTCACTTACACTGGTGAAGTCCATTTTTGAACATAAAAACGTATTTTTTTATCATAGTTTGATTTTTTTGAAATGTAGTCCTTTTGCAACAAAATAAGCAAAAATATTGTTTGTGGAAAGAAAAATGCCAATTGTTGTACCATTTTGAAATCTTGATTAATGGGCCATCATTTGAAATGCGTTCAGGAGGTGTAACAACTGCCCTTGGTCAGGTTTTTTTTAATGAAGTGAACCACGACTCAATGAAATTTTTTTTACTAAATTAACCACGTTCATTGTTTGATTTGTGACTGCTATTAATAGTATCGTTATTTAGGATCAGGTTGTAAAAATAACACAACAATAACAACAACAAAAACTATACATTAATCAATGCACACCTCCCAGTTAACGAAGAAAATAAATCTAATCCTGAAAAAGTAAATAAGTCCTGGGAAATTCTGGAAAAGACTATCTCTAAAATTCCCTCTAACCATGTAAAAATCCTATTGAGTGATTTCATCGCCCAACTAGGGAAAGAAAAAAAGTACAGGAAAACAGTCGGCAGTTTTCCCGCTCATAAATGGACTAACCATAATGGTAGAAGATTGGTTGAACTCTGTTCGCAGTTTAGTCTAAAAATAATGTCAACCCATTTTAAGAAGAAAATAACAAAACAAAAGACCTGGAGGTGCCCAAACACGTACATGGGTGAATTTCAAATTGACCATGTTGCCATTTCGTACCCCAATTATAAAGAGATTTTGAATGTTCAAGTCAGGAAAGGAGCAAATATAGACACGGATCACTACTTGACTAGAATCAAACTTAGCTTAAAACCTCGAAAACTTATTCAAAAGAGACTGCTAATACCAAAGTTTGACCCAACGAAAATAAAACCAGCCCTAACAGAAGAGCTTGATAAACAACCTGCACAGAACTGGCAAGAATTAAAACAAAAAATTATTAAAATAGCCTTAAAGTTGGTCCCATTACAAAAACGTAGAAAACATCCGTGGTGGGATGAAGTTTGCGAGCAAGCAGTATTAAGCCGAAGTAAAGCATTCAAAGATTGGAACAGTCAAAAAACAGCAATAAACTATAACATATTTTTGGAAGTAAGAAAAGAAACATCGAGGCTAATTAGACAAACTAAAAGAAAATATGAAAACAATCAACTTAATGAAATAGAAAAAGATTTCCAAAAAAATAACACCCGAAACTTTTACAAAACATTTAACTAAATTAACAGGCTATCAACCGCAGAGCCTATGCTTTCAAAAGGAAAACGGACAATTAGGTCTAAATAACCAAGACAATTGCAAAGAACTTGCGAAATATTTTGAACAATTACTAAACTGTCCTGAGCCCTTAAACAAATTAGCAACACTAGCCCAGCCCAACAAACAAACCCAGATTCATTAGCACCGAATGAAGAGGAAATAATTAGGCAAATCAAGCGGCAAATCAATCCGCTGGTCCAGGTACAATCAAGGAAATAACCAAAATTCTACAAGAAGTTTGGCGAACCGAATGGATTCCGGAAGATTGGAAAGATGCTCTAATCAATCCACTACATAAGAAAGGAGATAGAACGGATGTAAACAACTATAGAGGAATATCTCTTCTCCCAGTTTGTTACAAGATTATATCTCAATGTCTACTAGACAGAGCACAAGGACAGTTAGAACCGAACATTGGTGAATATCAAGCAGGTTTTCGACCGGGCAGATCCTGCCCTGAACAGATCCTGAATCTAAAGTTGATTCGAAGACATCAAAAACTGTACAATAAAAATCTTGTCTGTACATTTGTGGATTTCAAAAAAGCATATGATTCTAATGACCGCGAATCTTTATTCCGAATCTTGAAAGAACAAGGACTAGATCTGAAAACGCTGACAATTATTAAAGCAACGTTAACTAACACGAGGTCAAAAGTTAAATTCATGGGTGATATCTCAGAGCCCTTCGAAATTAAAACTGGTGTGAGACAAGGGGATGGACTCTCGCCACTCTTATTTAACTGTGTTCTAGAAAAAGTAATAAAGGAGTGGCGTGAAAAAAGTCGGCACTGAATATTGACCAGCCCATTAAACTGGGGAGAACCAACATCAAAACTGATTGTCTGGCATTTGCTGATGATCTAGCAATTTTAGCTCAATATGTATTAACGGCACAGAAACAGATTGAAATCCTAAAAGAAACAGCAGAAAAGGTAGGACTAAAAATTTCCTTTGAAAAGACACAATACATGACATGACTGCAACAGACTAAGATCACCATTTCTAAAAACAAAATATGGTAACATCAGACGAGTCTCTCAATTCAAATATTTGGGTGAAATAATCATGGAAAATGGGTTGGAAAGAGCTGCCAATAAGGGTAGATGTCAAAAAAATGGAAACGGCATTGAGACTTACACAAAATATTTACAACAAAAAATGCCTATCTAAAAACACAAAAAAATGCCTATCTAACAACACGGTTATTAAGCCAGAATGTCTATATGCTGTAGAAACGCTCATTTTGAATAGAAGGAGGGACATCGAGGGCATTGAAAAGAAGGAAAGAAAAATCCTAGGCCCCAAACAAATAAATAGCACAACATACCGACTTCGAGAAAACCAAGAAATCAAACAATACACAGATATACATAGCGATATGAGAAAAAGAAGACTTAAGTTTTACGGACACATCAAACGGATGAATCCGAGTAGGCTAACTAGACAAATAGTCGAATTTTATGAAAATAGGAGTAGAGCTAAAGTAGAAATAATTAAATGGATTGCGGCAATTAAAGAGGACCTAAGATCAGCAAATATTACACAAAGTGAAATTCAGGATAGAGGCTGTTTCAGACACAAGGTTAACGTTTCGAAGGTTGGCCAGAGAGAAAAATGTAGGAAGACTGGAACAACTTGGTCTGACGAAAGGAAAAAAGCTCATAGCGAAAGAATGAAATTAGTATGGGCGCAAAGGAAAGCTAACAAGAACTAATGCCTCTAATTGTACTTCGCGTGGTCCACCAGGGCCCATACGTAAATAATAATAATAATAATAATAATAATAATATATATATATATATAGGCTTGTAGAGGAAACACTTTGAAAGAATAAAATGTTTCCTCATGTTCAACGTGGGAGCACTGTTGATTTCTTCCGGCATTATCTGCATATTTGTTTACAGTATCTCCTGAGACCGATTTCTGGCCTTATAACATTCATCAGTCGGGCTCGAGACCAGCTGAAGGTACTAACCAGAACGTGATATCGGTTATTTCAATCTTTTTCACAGGGCATGATGAGTCGCACCGCCCAGCATCATCTAACGGCGGAAATCGGCAATATGATTTGCGAACTGTACCACCTATACATATAGTATGAGATAAATATATACATAGTATGAAATAAATATATACATATAGTATGAGATAAATTCTGAAAGAGAAAAAACCATCCATACACTACTTACTATAACGTAATCTATGTGAAAGTGTCAACAATTTAAGCATAGAATCCCAGATCACAACAGCTCAGCTGAGATGGTTTGGTCATTGCCAAAGGATGCCGGACATTAGGACATCGAAGCGGATCATCTAAGGCGAACTAAAGAACAAGAAACGAAATCTAGGATATCTAAAAAGGTGATATAAAAACACAATAAAATAATCTGTAAAGAATTGTACGTGTACAAATGGGAAAAGAGGAATATAATTGCGAAAAAGTCAAGCAGGCTGGAACTCGTGTACCAATTCTGTATTCTCCTAACCGCAATTTTTTGGCGCAGCTCTGCTAAGTTTTGAATTGGTTTGGAGTATACTTTATCTTTTACCTCTCCCTAGTAAAAGAAATCTAGAGGAATATTTATGTATATATATATATATATATATATATATATATATATATATATATATATATATATATATATATATATATATATATATATATATATATATATGTGTGTGGCCAACGCGTTCACCTGACTTAATTCCTCTAGATTTCTTTTACTGGGGAGCGGTAAAAGATAAAGTATACTCCAAACCAATTCAAAACTTAGCAGAGCTGCGCCAAAAAATTGCGAAAGCCGTTGAATACATCAACTCTGAAACCGATCTTTTTTAAAAAGATGTAGGGCTTGCATTGTGGCTGAAGTCAAACCATTTGAACATTTGTTACGAGTCAAATAAATGTTTTATTCCAATTATTGACTTTTATTTAAAACTTAAACCAAAACAAATAAAATCATAACAATAAAGTCATTACTACATGAACTTAATTACTATCCATCTTACTCACAATTGTACTTTCCTTAATGTAACGGACTTAGAGAAAGCCTAGCGTGCTCTATAAGCATTTTAACTAAGTAAAACGAAAGTTTCTTAAAAAAAGTATTTCCTCGTTTAAGATATAATCTAGCAAGTATCATACCGTTTTGAAATCCGGACTAAATACGCCTTCTTTTAAAGTCAGTTGCCAAAATAGCGTACATAATACATTTGTTTCCAGTCCAGTTTGTAAATGTTGGGCGATATAATAATTTTGAGTACGTAGTTGGGCAAAAAAAAGTGATATTTTCTTTAAAACTGAGGCAGTTGAATTTCAATTTTAGACTGCAATTTACAAAAGGACTGTTCATGGTTACATAAAAAAAATAAAAAAGAAAAATAAAGATTTGTTTGTCACAGTACTTGGAAGATCATCATAGGGTGTCAATTCTCTCTAGTTTTTTTTAATGGTTATAATTTTAAAAGTGCAAAACTAAGATTTTTTTTTCGGATAGCTGTCCATAACTTCATAACTTTATCCAGTTTCGAAAAATTTATTAATGAAAATTTATAGGAATTGGAATGATCTACAAAAAAGGTTGAATAACATTTTTCGATAAAATTGATAGTTTCGTCGAAAAAATGTAAAAATGTATTATGCAATCAACTATAACCTCGAATAACTTTTGAAGTAGTAAATTTATACTAATACTATTTAATATATTATTACTATTTAATATACTATTTAATTTATAAATTTATAAGAGACCTTTTGAAGAACGTTCAATTTTCTATAAAGATATGTAATAATCTTTCTACAGTAATATTCCGCTGAAGAGCTATAAAATTCCAAAATTAAAAAATCTTATGTTATTTAAATGGGAAATTGAAATCTAAATATTAATATTAAGAGCTCTAACTTTCACAGTATTTTTTTTTCGTCATTTCTAACAATATTTTCGATACCTTTAAGAAAAAAAAATTGTCGAAAACAGTCTCATATATGTATTCCTCTTCACACAAGAAACGAGATAGAACGGAGTGAGTAAAACTGGAGTGAGACAAAGGGATGGACTCTCACCACTCTTATTTATTATTAAATTATTAAATTATTAAAGCAATTATTAAAGCAACACTAACCAGCACCAAGTTAAAAGTTAAATTCATGGGTGACATCTCAGAGCTCTTTGAAATTAAAACTGGTGTGAGACAAGGGGATGGACTCTCGCCACTCTTATTTAACTGTGTTCTAGAAAAAGTAATACAGGAGTGACGTGAAAAAAACTCGGCCCTGAATATTGACCAGCCCGTTAAACTGAGGACAACCAACATCAAAATTGATTGTCTGGCGTTTGCTGATGATCTAGTATCTAGTATCTAGTCTAGTAGATATATTAACGGCACAAAAATAAATTGAAATCCTGAAAGAAACAGAAGAATAGGTAGGACTCCAAATTTTCTTTGAAAAGACACAATACATGACCTGCAACAGACTAAGAACACCATTTCTAAAAACAAAATATGGTAACATCAGACGAATCTCTCAATTCAAATATTTGGGTGAAATAATCATAGAAAATGGATTGGAAAAAGCGGCCAATAAGGGTAGAAGTCAAAAAATGAAAACGGCATTGAGACTTGCACAAATTATTTACAACCAAAGATACATATCTAAAAACACAAAACTGAGACATTACAACACAGTTATTAAACTAGAATGTCTATATGAGGCAGAAACGCTCATTTTGAATAGAAAGAGAGACATCGGGGACATTGAAAAGAAGGAAAGAAAAATCATAAGAAAAATCTTAGGCCCCAAACAAATAAATAGCACGAGAAAACTAAGAAATCAAACAATACACAGATATACATAGCGATATGAGAAAAAGAAGACTTAAGTTTTACGGACACATAAAACGGAAGAATCCGAGTAGGCTAAGTAGACAAATAGTTGAATTTTATGAAAATAGGAGTAGAGCTAAAGTAGAAATAATTAAATGGATTGCTGCAATTAAGGAGGATATACGATTAGCAAATATAACACACAAAGTGAAATTCAGGATAGAGGCTGTTTCAGACACAAGGTTAACATTTGGAAGGTTGGCCGGAGAGAAAAATGTAGGAAGACTGGAACAACTTGGTCTGACGAAAAGAAAAAAGCTCATAGCGAAAGAATGAAATTAGTATGGGGGCAAAGGAAGGCTAACAACAACAAACACCTCTAACTGTACTTCGCGCGGTCCACCAGGGCCCATACGTGAATAATATATAAATTCCTCTTCATGTGGTGCTACAACCTATTAGTGAGCGTTGACATCTTACAAACCTTCGCTTGCAACCAGATCGCCAGATATATTGGTTCAATCCAATCTGAGCCTGAGAACGAGGCGTGCAAAGCAATAAAATTGGTGGCGTAGTGTTTGATCACTAGACTTGTTTATTACTCAAAATAGAAAAGTCGCCTCCAAAAAAACCATAAGCCAAGCGATAAGCTGATGAATAATGGACAAACCATCTGCAGCACTGTTTGGCTTGCCAAGGTAACAATGTAAAGAAGTTTGAGTACCCTTTGATATAATGGACCATGTAAAATCGAAATGTTTAGGCTGATATTGCCACATTAAAAGGACGACGGAAAACTAGCGCTCAGAGGTATGGACTGGACTGCAGTACAGTTTTCTTGTGCGTTTTGAAAATGAGTGACTACAATTTCAAACAACGGTGCGTTGTCAAGTTTTGGTTCACATTTGGGCACTATGCGATGAGAACTTTTGGAAAACTTCAACAGACCTATAAAAATAGTGTTCTGTTAAAGACCCAGGTTTCCATACAGTTTAGGACATTCTCAGAAGGTTAACACCTGATTGAAGATGAACTGATTCAAACATTATAAAGCAGAATCGACTAACTTCGATTGTTTCCAAAGCACAACATTAGAATGTTCTTTACCTTCTTGTATATATTAATGCGTACAATTTACAGTAATGAGATATATATTTTTTGCCATTTGTTTATAAGGTGATATCAAACAATACACGGTTAAAAATACGCTTATATGACCGTATCTCCTAGACGCAAAAATTACCAAACAATTCATAAATCTAAAAATGGAATAATGACCTTCCTTTATTTGATTTTTTTATCTTTACTGTAAACAAAATGAAAATAAATTTTTAGTGTCTTATTTAATGACATCAAGGTATTATGTGATTGTAAAATAAACATATCTGGCTGTAGTACTATTCAAATAATAAAGTATCGGGACAGGTTTGCAAAGTATCGGTACCGCATCATATATTCAGTTTCTTTAATGCTTGAAATTGGTAAAATTATTATTGCTGCATTTTGGAAAGTTTCTGAAAACAAAAAAAATAGTTTTTTAATTAATTCGTTATCAACCTTAATCAGTTCTTCTGTTGGAACCTTTGGTGTGAAATACTAAACTTGAAGAGATTTACCGCTAAACACCAAAACGCTTCTTTTGAACTGCTCGACGCACGTTTCGCTAAATATGTTAGCATAATCAGGAGATGATTTAATCTAATTCACTCAGCAAATCTAGTTCAGTAGAAAATTCAATTCACCAAACTGCGACAGAGCTCTGCGCAAAACACTTCACAATTACACATATCTAAGAAAAGATGTAAACCACACATTAAACCACTCAAAGAGATAAGAAGGCGAAATATTACAGCTGGTCTTTGTCGTTATGGACCTTAATATCTCTAAATTTGAAATGCGAACATCCCGGATGATGGTTGGCAAAATTACCAACAACGCCATTTTAGTCTTAATAAAATAAATACGATAAAGATTAATAAATCTCATACCTAGGTTACATAATTAGATAGAAGAAATATGAACTACTCCAGATAATAATAGAGAGAATGATCGAAGGCAAAAAAGGCCTGGTTGGAAAACTCTCTAATACATAAAGCTCATAATTGAAACGAACATGCTTAGTAGTAATTAGGAGGAGGAGAAAGAGTATGTATTGATGGGTTCTTCTCCGAATATTTTGGTATCATTTGATGAGACATGGTTTATCATGAATTTGGATTTCTTGAAGTTGATTTTCAAACCTTCTCTCTGAAATACTACAGATGGTTCTTCCAGGATTACTATAATTTCCAATAGATGACCAGGACCACATTGTCTGCTAAACGCAGCTCACCGAGTTTTTCGCAGTCTATTGCTATACCTTTAGTGTCCCAATTTAGCATTTTGAAGGCATATTCAAGAACAATTACACTGGGAAACAATTTGAAAAATAATTTCTGTTGAGTTCGATATTTAAGCTGTTTTATACGTAAATTGACATGCTAATTCCAAAACTTTATTTAGTTTTTTTCTATCACGTCAAGTTTTTTCTCTACAGTTGTTGCGCATCCGACTAAGCTTGGCGCATCACAGAAGTCACTACTGCTCTCCTACCGTCGAACCTTCTTCGACCTAGGAGTGGGGGCGTGAGTGATGTTGCGTCATCCAAATCTAGTTCGGTCAGTTACCATGAGTTGCTAAAGTAGGCTGGTCTGTGTCGCTCTGATATAGTGAAGTCAAAGTATACATACACAACTACAGATTTTCGCTATGTCTGCCTCTGGTAGTTCTCGTCGTAAGTGCCTAAACAGCCCTGATTCATGTTGTTATATATGTGGCAGTTTTACCATCCCCATGCAACGGACTAATATTAGTACATTTGTCAGACAAGCCTATTTTGCTTATTTTAAAGTGAAAATAGGCGACCAAGACAAATTATGGGCCCCTCATAAAGTGTGGAAGCAGTGTGTAGAGAGTTTACGAATGTGGACGAAGAGAACACGTAATAAACTTTCGTTTCGTATACCAATGGTATACCGAGAGCCCAAAGATCACTTAAGTGATTGCTACTTTTACATAGTGAAAACATCAGGATTCAACAAGAAAAGCAAACATAAAATTGAGTACCCTAGTTTACCGTCAGCTATACGCCCTGTGCATCATTCAGCTGAAATTCCAGTGACGTTTTTCAAGAATTACCTTCTTTAGAAATACAAGAAAGTGAATCATGTGAAGATCGAAGTGACTCCACAGACGAAGAATTCAAAGCTTCCAATGATTCTGTTCGTAAAGGATTCAATCAACATGAATTAAACGATTTAGCACGAGATTTGGGAGTATCCAAAAAAGCATCGGAATTATTAGCATCAAGACTGCACAAAAAAATTTGCTTGACAATGGAGCTAAAGTCACTTACTATCGATCCAGAGAAAGTGAATTTAGGCAGTACATCAGAAATAATGACAGATTTGTATATTGCCAGAACGTAGAAGGTTTAATGAAAGAACTGGCCATTTCTAACTATATCGCAACTGAATGGCGATTGTTTATAGATAGCTCAAAGCGTAGCTTGAAGTGTGTTCTCCTACATAATGGAAATTTATACGGTTCAGTTCCAATAGGTCATTCAGTTTCTTTGCGTGAAGAATATGGCGACATAAAGAAAGTCATTGACTTGTTGCTATATAACATGCACCATTGGATCATCTGTGTTGACCTTAAAATGGTCTGTTTCCTTCTTGGCCAGCAACGCGGATATACTAAGTATCCCTGTTTTTGTGCATGTGGGGCAGCGGAGCTCGAGAGAAGCATTGGGTGCAATCGAACTGGCCTCCAAAATCCGACCTAAGACCTGGTGATCCAAACATTTTAAATCAACCGCTTGTCGACAGAAAAACATTGTATTTCCGCCTTTGCATATAAAACTAAGTCTCATGAAACAATTTGTTAAGGCTTTGTCAATTGAAGCAGACTGCTTTAAGTATATCATTTCGGCATTCCCTAGCCTGTCATATGAAAAGATAAAGGCTGGTGTGTTTGATGGTCCACAGATTCGGCAACTCGTTAAAGATGAAAATTTCACTGAAACAATGACCGAATTTGAAAGGAATGCTTGGTTGGCTTTTAAAAATATTGTTAAAGACTTTCTTGGAAATACACGAGCCCCGAATTACATCGAAATTGTTCAACAACTCTTGGAGAGCTTTAAAAAGCTTGGTTGCAACATGAGCATCAAACTGCATTTCTTACATAATCATCTTGCTAACATCCCAGAAAATCTTGCTGGTGTTAGTGATGAACAGGGCGAGCGATTCCACCAATATCTAAAGGTTATGGAAGCGCGGTATCAAGGTAGATGGGATGTCAGTATGATGGCTGACTACTGTTGGAGCATCAAGCGAGAACGTCCGCAAACTGAACACTCCAGGAAAAGCTATAAGAAGAAATTTTTACCATATTATCTTTTATTTATTTTTTGTATAAACACAATTTAACTTTTAATAATATGTTAACCTCTGTATGAATAAAATATTCTAATCTATTTGGTCAGATCTCACCTTATTTCCTTTCGTATGTACACTTTGAAGGTAAAATGTGGGGTATGCTGTAGCTTAAGAACTTGACGTGATAGAGAAAAACTGAATATTTTTGAATTCAGAGATGAAAAATTAGTCAAAAACAAGTAACAGATCCAAGTCAACAAAATTGCTGTTCCCCAGTGTTATAAACAGTTTTGGAGGTAATGTTTCTCCCTGATGGACTCGACGTTTCAGACTTCGAAGTTTCTTTTACGTTTAAAATCTGGTTTGTCGGTTCATCGAATTTGACTGTCATTGTAGTATTCTTGTAACTTACACAAAGTTGGTAACCTTGTGTATGGTAGTGCATGAGCGATGCATGAAGTAATGAGTGCTTCTTTAATGCCCGTGCGTTGGATACTGTCAAATACCTTGTGAAAATGTACAGAAGCGAGAGCTGTGTGACTATTGTGTTCGTAGAACTTTTCTATCAACAGCTTAATGATGTGAAGATAATCGTTAGTTTCAAGGCGTTGGCGAAATCCAGCCTGTTCTTCCAATCAATAGAAATCTAATTTGTTTTCCAATCGTGCGGTGCGTGCTCCCCGTTTTCACTTATATGAAGAATGAAGACCTATAATCTAATCTCAACATCAACACACATATTGAGGGTTGGGCTGAGTCGAATGGAAAGAACAATGCTGGACATAACCCTCAGAAACAGAATACGCAATGAACATACATGCCAACGTATCGGTATTACGGATGTCGTAATACGTACTCGTATAGCTGCTGTAAATCGTATAGCTGCTGTTAATTTCTGAAATCGAGACCAAAGACTGATGAACGTAGCAGAAAACCGCCGCCAGCACGATGGTCCAATGATATTAAAGGATATCAAGTAGCTGGCTACAAGCAGCTCAGATCGAGGGCGATGAAATCATCTAGGGAAGACCTATATCCAGGAGTGGATGCAAGAAGTTGGATGATGATGATAATGAATGATATGACACTGCAAATGGACTGAAGGCAATCACTTTATATTTATCTGAGAGACGCTCAAAAAATTTGATAATAAAAATCTCCAGTTTCTCGGCCGTGCACAAGAATTCTCGCAATATTTTGAAAAACAGTATATTATTATTAATTTGCAGTATACCCCGGATAATTTCACTTTTCTAAATCCAGAGATAGAAATGAGATAATATACAAGTTAGAATATTAGTATATACTAACATAGTTGTATACTCCAACGCATGAACTTAAAACCTGCATGAAACAACACATTGTCTTTTTTTTTAATTTAAGTAAAAAATAAATAAATTTTATTCGATTACTGCATTACTTTGTGACATAAGTACCACTTAGGATTGTTATCACGTTATCACATGGCTGCAAAACAAACATTTTTATTTATACTAAGACTAAGTGATTATTAAACTAATTTTCCGTTTATTTTTTCCAGTCATAACAAAGGCTATAATCCCTGGACGTTATCCTCGGTTACAGCGACAGGCGAATAACACAGGTTTCCACCTCCAAAAATTGCATTTTGGAGGAATACCCATCAGCCGTCCTCCAGGTCCAGCAATCCGGAGGCCCCGTTCACAGGGTTCGATTTCAACTCGTTTTTTTCCAAATAAGTTACCTGAGAGTGCATATGAACATTTTTAAAGGTACAAATATACTTTTAATATGATTTTAATAATAAGCTTCGAAAAATATTAATTGTTTTAATCAATCAATATATATATAAATAAATATATATAAAATTGGGTTTTAAATACGTTTTCATATAAAATTACATACAACAGTGCTGAAGTGAAATGACAAAAAATAATAATTCCTAAAAACTAAAAATTGGCGCAGCGGGTACAATAATTGACTATACCCTGGATTATACCTCAGGGTACTCTTATTACT
Source organism: Cosmopolites sordidus (assembly GCA_031761425.1). Taxonomy (NCBI): domain Eukaryota; kingdom Metazoa; phylum Arthropoda; class Insecta; order Coleoptera; family Curculionidae; genus Cosmopolites; species Cosmopolites sordidus. Next base: position 806,593 of record JARFXV010000068.1, on the reverse strand, counting down.
CTCTTACTTCTTATTATTATCCTTATATTATTTGTACCAGTAAAGGACTTAAAGGGTTCCCCATTATCAAACGTAACTTGAAAGCAGCTCTAAAATGTATTGTTTCATTATTGAATTAGTTTTATTTTTGAAATGTAATTTGTCGTATATAGTAAAATGATTTTAATGAGGTGATTTGATAATTTGATTGAAGGAATGATCAAATGAAACTACTGGTCTAATTGGGTAATTATCTTTGGGTAATTTTATAAGCGAATATAATTTTGGTGCCTGAGGATTCATCATTATTAATTGTTGTTTCTCGTAATCGCTAAAATAGACGAATATTTTATTATTTGTTTTATTCTTTTTTGAGGGCTATTCGTAGGATCAGAATTATTTGTGTGAAATTTCCCTGATTTTTTAAAAATTATTATATCCAACAATGGACTTACCCTTATCTGCTCTTATCATTATGATGTTGTTTTCTTTAATTTTCTTATTAATCCTGTTCTCTATATGGTATTCATAGATGTGATTTTTTTCCTAATTTTTTAAATTGAAGACTTTTGATTCTGTGAGCCAATAGCTGTTTTTGTGATGTATCCGAATTTGATTGAACGAGTTCGCATCTCCACTCCAAGCTGTTCTCTATTACGTTCATTATCTTTGGGCGTTAAGTTATATTGATTGAATTGTTAATTTAAACATTGCAAACAATGTATATATTGCTTTTAAAACAAACAATAGTCTTGGACGCCTCAAACAAAAATCAAACAAATAAACTGTATAAATCAGGAGTTTATTTAACTGTGTGCGGGATGTGTCCAAAAGTCTATGTTGAACAAACAGGAAGATCTTTCTCTATTACTTAATGTTAAAAAAGTATACTTTTAATGATAATTTTTAAATTTTACATAAGAATAAATGCAAAAAATTTAATCTTTGAGAGAGTCTAGAAATTAATAAAAGAAAAAATTTGCATATTTTGCTAAATGACCAGCTAAACTTAAATGGTTCACCGGTATTAAACTTATGTTGCCCTCCTAGACGTTGACAAAAAATGGATTTCCCCACTATCATGTTTTATGGAATTATTAGGGTAATGGACACTTTAGGTTGTAAATACTTTTCTCACTGTTAGTCTAGCACAATTTGTACTTGAAAAAGGCACTGTGTGTTGAAACAATTATTATACATCTAATTTTAAATATAGTGGAAATTTTTAGAATCAATCTTTGCTTATTTATTTGACTCTAAAGGTATTATACTTCGGGAATACATTCAGTAGGATCAAAATGTTACTAGTAAATGTTATCTAGGTGTTATGGAACGTTAGTGGATGAGAATCGTTCGAGTGTGGACCGAATATCGAGCGCCTGGAAGTTGTTTTTTATTGCACGATAATGCACCATTTCACAGGACTGTCGTTGTTTGTGAATTTGGTAAAAACAAGTCTGTATGTTTCAACATCCTCCGTATTCGCCTGATTTATCTACGCGTGACTATTTCCTATTCCCGAAACTCAAACAGGACATAAGAAGAACATTTTATGATACTGTTACACGAGTCCAAGGAGTTGTGACGAGGGTAATTGAAGGGATTCCGAAAAACGACATGGAAAATCTATCCTAGCATTGGTTGAACGTATCCAGCGGTGTATTGATGCGATAGAGATGTATTTTTAATTTAAAAAGTTTCGTAATTTTTCCGACTTGCTATGTGTACAATGTATGTCCCCTTCATTTGCATTTCCTTTTCTTAATAATATTTATGGGTTATTGATTTGATCTCAATTATAGTTCTTTATTGGTAACTAGTATATTCGTATACTGGTATCAAATAATTTTAAGTTACATATTTTTTTCCATTTCAAATGGAAATATCCATTCACTTATCGACCATATGTTCCATTTCAGACGTCAAAAGAACCATGAAATTAATAACCAATTGGGGTCCACTTATCGTAATAAATTATATAAATTAGAAACCGTTATATTTATCTTTTAGATCTTCTGCTACTAATGGTCTCTTTCGCCGCGAGAACTGCCCACAGCAAAGAATCGATCACTGTTTTTTTTCCCCAACCGCATAAGTCATTGAACTTATTCTTTAGCTAAATGTGAATGATAATTTGTTCTGTATTAGTTTGTCGGGCAGAAGGTGGCAACGGAGCCATTGTAAACATAACAATAACAGTTATTACTATGCTAAAATGGAAAAAAATGCCTGTCTTTGTATGTGCTGTGTGTATATTGACCTTTTGTGGACTTAGATCTTTTTTCATTTCGTTGTCGCTTTTCTACAGTGACTTGTGACAGCTTTTTTTGTTATAATAATTTACCGGAAAGAAATAGAAGTTATTACGCAATGCCTGCAATATAATTTTACCTTTTAATATTCCTATTTAATACAATTATTACACATAAAGGGCGATTTTTATTAGTGTGTCTGAACCTTCCGAAATAATGGCAACCAATCCAATGGTTAAAACATTTTTTAAACGCATTTTCTGGAATCGACTTCAGTTCTCGACACGAATCCATTTTTATGTCTTCTATCGACTGAAAACGGGAAAAGAAAGATGTCGGCCGAAGCCATATCAGGTAAATACGGTAGTTGTTCGATGCTTTTTGTTGAGTTTTTGGTCAGAAATTCGTTCACAACGATAGCCTTGTGAGATGGTGCGTTGTCGTGATGCAAAAGCCAAAAGTTTTCTTTCCACAAATGGTATTTTTCGACGAATTTGCTCTCTCAAACGCCCCATAACGCTCAGATAAAAACTTCTTAACATCACCTTAACTTTTGATCGACTTTGACGTGATTTTTTAGGTTTTGGTTCAGTTGGAAGACGCCATTCCGAATCTTGTTGACTGGTTTGCATGTTAAACTCGTGTACCCATGTCTCATCACCAGTTACGATGCGTTTTTTGAATGTGCGGTCGGAATTAACTCGTTCTAAGTTTCTGAAGAAAATTCAGGTCTTTCGGCACTAGTCAAGCGACAACGCGTTTCATGCCGAAACAATCGTTTAAAATGTTATGAATTGATTCGTGAGACACAGAAAGATCAGCGGCTATCTTTCTTTCATTTTAGCGATGTTAAGTTCAGCTGAAGACGTTGATGGCCGACCAGAGCGAGGCAAATCTTCCACCACATCTCGACCACTTTTGAATGCGCTGTACTACGCATATGCACGTGTTTTTGATAAAGTCGATTCACCGTAAGCCTTCTGCAACATATTCAGTGAATCGCCATACTTGATACATATTTCCATTTGCAATGCAAAATTTAAGACAAATTTTCTGATTTAAAATGAGCTGACAAAATCAAGCACTGTAAACAAACTAAATGACAGATGACATTCAAACTCCGCATCAGTATGTAGGACAGTTGTACCAACTTAGCGATAAAAAGAATTTTGACAATCCCTTTAAGCGGGCTTTTCAAATGATCAATTCTCGGTACTTTTTTGACAGAATGTATGTCCAACAGTTTGGAATATTCAAACATTTTATTTTTTATTGATATTAATTCTCTTTTACTCGTTTACTGGTACTGGTTTCTTATTGGTACCTAATAAAACTCGACACGAAATGACCAACGTGCCTATAATTGATTTATTATTTTGGAGTTTAGAATATTACAATATATCAATTGCCTTCAAAAATAATTTAATAATAAAAAGAACCAGTTTCAATAAAACTAATAAGTAATTTTTTTTTCCACGGGTCTGTAGGAGATATGGCATGCTGTCGACCATGCCATTCTCAATTTTCAACCATTCTCATATCTCAAAAAATATTTTTTCAATTTCAGTATTGGCAACACCAAGCGATATACATCTAACATCATTGCATCATTGCATATCGGCCATATTGTTTTCGTTGTGGCGTCGAACTGTTTTTTTTTTTTAATTTGTTTTTGATATTTTTAGTGTAAATTCCATCGATCCGTACTAAGAATGTAGTTAACTTAAAGGTAAGTATACTGATGATGCTGACATGGTTAGCGAAACGTGCGTCGAGCAATTCTAAAAAAGTGGTTTGGTGTTTAGTCGTAAGTCTCTTCAAGTTTAGTGTTTCACACCAAAGGTTCTAATAGAATAATTGATAAGCATACAAGGCTTGTAATTTGTAGTTTAGTAGCGTAATTTATCTACAATCAAAATACGCGAAACGATTGCTTGCATTTGTAGGTTATATCTTATTAGATTTGTTTTTATGACGTATCCACCCTGGTGGTTAAAATGAACCTCAAGCAGTTGGATAAAATGGATCCAATTTACCGTATCGTCCAAAACTGTACCGTACCGTCCAAGTTACCGTACCCATTCTTTCTTATTACAAATGGCTAATAAAAAATATTGTAAATGGACACAAGAAGATTTGCAAAATCCCGTACATGATTACAGAAATGAAGGTATTGGTCTAAATAAATGCGTAAGATTGTCGTACAGGCACTACACTAACGTGAAGAGTACTAATTTTCAAACTTTCTAATAACACGATCAATAGCCTATTCAGGATCACCACGATAAAAACGACTATGGATCTGAATTGCTCGTTGAGTAGCACCAGACGATAGCGATTTTGTGTAATAAAACTGTACAATTTACCGCATCGTCCAAAACTGTACCGTACCCATTCTTTCTTATTACAAATGGCTAATAAAAAATATTGTAAATGGACACAAGAAGATTTGCAAAATCCCGTACATGATTACAGAAATGAAGGTATTGGTCTAAATAAATGCGTAAGATTGTCGTACAGGCACTACACTACCGTGAAGAGTACTCATTTTCAAACTTTCTAATAACACGACCAATAGCCTATTCAGGATCACCACGATGAAAACGACTATGGATCTGAATTGCTCGTTGAGTAGCACGAGACGATAGCGACTTTGTGTAATAAAACTGTACAATTTACCGTATCGTCCAAAACTGTACCGTACCGTCCAAGTTACCGTACCCATTCTTTCTTATTACAAATGGCTAATAAAAAATATTGTAAATGGACACAAGAAGATTTGCAAAATCCCGTACATGATTACAGAAATGAAGGTATTGGTCTAAATAAATGCGTAAGATTGTCGTACAGGCACTACACTAACGTGAAGAGTACTCATTTTCAAACTTTCTAATAACACGATCAATAGCCTATTCAGGATCACCACGATAAAAACGACTATGGATCTGAATTGCTCGTTGAGTAGCACGAGACGATAGCGATTTTGTGTAATAAAACTGTACAATTTACCGCATCGTCCAAAACTGTACCGTACCGTCCAAGTTACCGTACCCATTCTTTCTTATTACAAATGGCTAATAAAAAATATTGTAAATGGACACAAGAAGATTTGCAAAATCCCGTACATGATTACAGAAATGAAGGTATTGGTCTAAATAAATGCGTAAGATTGTCGTACAGGCACTACACTAACGTGAAGAGTACTAATTTTCAAACTTTCTAATAACACGATCAATAGCCTATTCAGGATCACCACGATAAAAACGACTATGGATCTGAATTGCTCGTTGAGTAGCACGAGACGATAGCGATTTTGTGTAATAAAACTGGATAATTTGTAAACGTTCTTCTAACGTGCAACGAACCATGATTTAATTGCAAACCTTTCAGAAAATAACAAGACATGACAAAAATCAAACCAATATGGCCGAAATGAGCTGTTAAAGTTCCATAATCCCTAATTGTAGACTCTTTATAATAAATGAATAATAAGTTTTACAAAAAAATAACGAGAATCAGAAAGGTGTATAATGTATTTGATTCGAGGGAGGTCATAAAGGAAACCATTTCGAATTTACGGGCTTGACCTTTACACATAGATGTGAAATTATTACAAGTTTTAATAGGAATCGACAATGGCCTTTGTTTAAATTATCAGGTTTCCTCATTGTGTTTTAATACCTCCACGATAGGTAGTTTGTCGAATTGAAACGTGCTTAACAATAAATTCAGAATATATCACAACTGATTGTTATGGGTTTCCTATTGAACAATCACGAAAAGATTATTTGAGTTAATTCGCAGAACAAAATTTATTGGCGTAACGAAATGCAAAATAACTAAGAAAAATGTATACTGAAATGTATACAACATCAAGGTTTACAGTTTTCAAAATTCGATTAAAATAACACCACTGGCTACCATAAATGTTTATTAACAGTGAGCGAAACTTAATGGTGCACATTAAAATCAGTGTTTACAATGCCATCATAATTTCCAGTGTTCTATACCAGGTATGTAATTATGAGACCGGAATTTTTGTATAGAACATACACGTTTATTGTATGAAAATAATACAAAATTCGAAATATTGCCCATCACCCACTTTTCTCACCTGTTTGACAATTTGTGGATGCCAAAAAAAATGTTGTTTTTTTAAGGCAAACCAGTTCTCGAGCCATTTTCGTAAGAAGTGAAGTTTTTCTGGGGGTTTGTTTGCTGTTTTTCAATGGGCGAACAATCTTCTTACCGCATGTTAGAGGAATATCCATATTCATTAGATAGAGGTGACGAAACGTAAGATAAGATACACGTGATTGAGGTCTTGAGTTAATATCAGAATATCCAGAGGCGGAATTAGACATAAACGATTGTGGATAATTTGAACCAGAATTAGGAAAAATCTCCTGCAAAGTTGCTAACATTAGGACCCTGTGGATATGAAACACGTCGTTGGTTGGAAATTTGCAAATTATCTCTTATTTGTGAAATAGTGGGGTTATTTCTTATTTCCATCATAATTCGAAGAACTTCTGCTCGAAATTGTAGCGATTTGACTTCATCGAAAGTATCTAATGTTGGCAAGAAAGATTCAAGAAATGCCCGATTAACATTGTCTTCAGATTTTTTATAATTATTTAGAAACTCCATCAGCCTTTCAGGAATATCTTGTTTTTTTTGCGCTTCTTTGGTTCAGCGTTTACCCGTTCTTCATAAACCGAATTCGTTTATGGAATCTTCAATTTCAAAGATAGCATCCACGGTTTGACTCTTTTCCCCGTGAAAGCTAATATCAGTTTCATTTAGTTCCAAACTGTTATTTAAAAACGTTAGATTTTCAACACAAATGTATTTTGTGTATGTCTTGGCAGTTTGACCCGATTGTGAAGCCGAAAGTTTAGATTTATCTCTGCTGCTTATTCAGGCATCGCTGCTGAATCACTTTAACTGTAAAAAAAATACATTATTAAAAACCTTGGATTACATATAGAGCATGCTCACCGTAAGCTTCGACAAATATTCGATGCGATTCTGCAGCAATTTCCTTCAAATGGTAATATAAAATCTATGCTGTCCGCAAATCGTAGTTTCCAGGCATACAATACGACATGTTCAACGCTTTAATACAAACTATGCTGTTGTATGAAACTGAAAATCTTTGTCAGATGTTAACAAAAAAATGGGACCAATGACGCCGTTTGACGGTTGGGGTTTGACAGCTAGGGCCATCTATGGGTAAATTTCGGTTTCATTTTCAGCCCTGGAATAGAGCTGAATCCTGGGTTCTGAAGCAGAGGCAAATAAAACAGCTCGAAAGATTTCATCAAGGCTACCTCGGGAAGATCTTGAAAATAAAATGACCAGAGTATCACACTATTGTGGAGGTGCAGCTATACCATATAATTCCAGGTTATAAAAGCTCAACTGAGATGATTAGGTTTTTGGCAAAGGATCTAGGACACTAGGATACCGAAGCAGATTCTCTATAGTGAATTAAAAATAGAATACAAAACCTAAACTCAAAACTGTGTCAAAAGTGTCCGAAATAGAAAAGATGGCAAATGACAAAACCAAAAGGCTTGTGGAGACATTCAGGAGCTGTGCAGCTCCATGAGGAAGGTGATCGCATGCAAATATGTAGTAATCGGACGGAGCTTTGGTGAGTAAGTCGAATGCGAAAGTATTTCCCAACTAATCGCCTGAGTCGTTTCCTTGACCAGTTTTGCTGTGTGTGACGGTGCACTATCATGAAGCAAAATCACAACACAATCTTTTTTGATATTCTGGTCGTTTTTCACGCAAAGCTTGATTCAAATCAATTATTTGTTATCGGTTGCGTTCAGTATTAACGGTTTCGCGAGGTTTTAACATCTTATAATAGATCACACCGTCCACGTACCATTAAAAGTAAAGAAACTTTTTTAAAATTTTTTATAATCAAGAAAAAAACCATTAAAAACAAAAATTTTTTTAGCAGCAGTTTTCATAGTGAGACAAATTTCGAAAAATTTTATTAAATTCAATAAATCAAATTCAAAAATTAAATAGAAATGATATCACAACTGCCATACGAGGTGTGGCACTCGATCTGGCATCACTGTCACTTCCCTTTTGGAGTGGTGGCATGCCAAAATTTGAGTTCGAGTCTGACTTCCAGTACGAGTTTAACCTCCTTAGAAATACTTGATAATCTGTAGCTGCCTAGAAATACTTGGTGGTCTGTACAACAAGTCAACAGCTTCAACTGTTAAGGAAAAATTATAGAGAAAAATGGAAAAATAAATAAAGAAATAGATGAAAGAATAAGTAAAATTGGAGGAACATACAGTGCACACAAAATACAAGATATATAATCTTGCCAGTTAATCTTGAACAAAGGAATCATAGCAGTAGAAATTCCTTAGAAAGTAGTAGATTCCTTGAGGATTCCTTGAGGATTCCTTGAGAGATTGAGGAAATCAGAAATCGAAGGAAGAAGAAATTGAATTAGAAATTCCTCAGTATTAGAAAAACTAAAGATAAGATCACTAGAAGTAATTGAAGAGAGACAACATAACAATACATGTAATATAATGTCAACAACAGTTAATGTATTGTAATTGTACCCTGCTCGATACCGCAATGTATAAGGCCTTTCAGATTAAATAAAATAAAATGTTTTCTCCTAAAAGCTGTATTTTTTGCATGACCAAATGTTCGCTAAGGATAGTCTAGTCATTTCTAAGCAACATTTCAAGTCACTTTAGTAAAAATCTAGTCTGAAAAAAAAACGAATTGTATTATAATGACAAAAGCCACCAAAAAATAATAAGGAAGAATGAAATGTCAGTTTACGTATTAGTTACTTACTAAGTTACAGTTAGCATTCAAAAAAAAACCAGAGTAAAAAAACTAAATTTTAAGCTATGTAATTACGTGCCATATCGATATCCAGCAACCGCAGCAGCAGGAGCCTGCAGGGTCACGAGTTCAGAGCAGCGATTCTATTTGAAACGTCGATGAATGCCTCTTTGACTTTCTGCGAAATGGCCGTCTTCCTGTTCCGGATAATGTCCGAATTCAGATGCAAATTAAGACTGGGGTGAACGACAGAAGCTTGTTGTTTAGAATATTGAAATATACTGCTCATCATCAATTTTAACTAAGCTTATAAAGCAAAAAAAGAGAAAAGAGAAATAGAAAAGAAGAATTATTCGATTATTTTGAAGTAAAAAATATTTTCAAATGAAGAAGCAAAAAACTCTGTACAAAATCAATGCTGATATTGTAATCTTGGAATTTTTTTGGATCGGTCTTTTAATTAGCACGAAGACGTATGCGAGAGCGCACATAAGGATGGCCGCACACTGCAGACTCTTGATCGACCGATAATTGGATCGGTCATTTAATTACCATGAAGACATATGCTAGTGCGCACACGCAAAGAGTGTGCACAGTTCGTGTGCGATCTTCATACTAATTAAAAGGCCGATCTAACTATCGGCCTAGATACTGGAATGAACTGATAGTTTGGAAACGATGATCTGGTAGTTGAAACAGAAAAGTTAGATTTCAGAATTAATAATAACAAAAAGAAAATAAATATCAAAGAAATGGGCAGTTGCGTGTATTTTGTAACCCTAGTGAATAACATATGCTAAAGTAGACCTGAAACTAGCGACAGAATACTTAAATTTAAGAATATATCAAGGAACACAAAAGAATAATAATTTTGAAGACATTTAATAAGAAACTAAATATAATTACAATATGTAGGAGAAAAATACTGAGAAGGAGACGGAAAAAGGAGCGAAGGATTGGAAAGACGTATATGTTTAATATGAATTTATTTACAATGAATGAAGTACATTAAATGCATGGACTATAAAACGTCGGTAATAGAAATGGTTTGGAAATTACCGTAAGGAAAAGAATGAAAGGGAGACGACCCAGAAAGAGACGAAGGCAAGCAGTCATCGAAGATATACGAGGTGTATCAATTAAGTAATGAGACTGATGGCGTAGAGTTTGATCTGGCAACAATGTTAACTTCCCCTTTGGAGGGGAGGCAAGTGAACATCCGATGGGTTTTCAATGCGAGTTTGAACTTGTAGAGTCGGTAATATGGTAACCGTACAAAAACGTTGGTCAATACTAGAACAGGCAAATATTACCAATGAGCTTATTAAAGCACTTCCAAAAATATATAATACTAACACAACAAAAATTAACGTGTAGCAAAGGGTTTCTGAAGAAATTACAGTCACAAAGGAATACATATAGCGATGTTCCCTTTCACCAACACTTTTTAACATTTATAGAATATACCCATAGACTCATAGACATAGAGACACATACATAGAATAGACACTTAAAATTACATAGAATAGACACTTAAAACGCATAGAGATTCCTTTGATCAGTAACACCACGTTATATACGCTATCCTTTGGAGACGATCAGATTGTAATAGCACATATGTCCAGAAAACTAGTGGAAGAGTATACAAAATGGGGCTTGTAAGTAAACGTCAATAATACAGGATGTATGTGTATTGGAAAATCATGGCCGGATATAATTTTGGGAGATGGGAGTGCAATTAACTATGCGAAGAATATACATCCCTGGGAGTGAGAGTAACATAATATGAGACTTTGGATGAGGCCATAAAAGACAAAACACGCAAGGAAGAAAAGCTATAACTATGATGTGGAATACTGTGGTACCAATCAATATCTATAAACAACCAACATCTAATATACAACACATTCTGAAAAGTATTGTTACATACGGCAGCCAAGTGTGACATATAAAGCACAGAGAAAATACTGCTAACAACCAAAATTGTTTTCTGGAGACGGTCAGCCGAAAATTCTAGCAGGGACATAGTAAGAATGAAAAAATTCGAGAAATATTGTAAAAAAAAATATTCAAACCAAACAATTGGGTTTTTACTTTATTTTAAAACTTTGTCATAAATAATATTGATAAACGAAAAACTTTAAAAAAATTATTACAATTAATTATGAATGAATTATAATTTATGAAATAAAAAAATGCCTCATTCCTACGAACGCGACGCGATTGGCTGCCATGTTTGTGACGTCATTATGGTACGTCCATCATTGGACGCAGTCCAAAAAATTCTGACACTACATATATATACATATATATACATATATATATATATATATATATATATATATATATATATATATATATATATATATATATATATATATATATATATATATATATATATATTTATATATTGGCTTGAAAATAAACCTGAAAAAGAGTCAGGTTATGTTCAATAACTTCGCTCAGGACAGAAGAATTTCAGTTCTAGGAAGGGATTTAGAGATTGTGGACAGCTTTATATATCTTGGGCAGAGGATTTCCATGGAGGGGAATACCGCCCAGGAGGTGGATCGGCGTGTTAAATGTGGCTGGCAGGCATTTGGTAGGCTCAACATAGTGTTTAAGAGCAGACTCCCACTTTGTCTGAAAAGAAAAGTATTCGATCAGTGCATTCTACCCGTTATGACATACGGAAGTGAAACCTGGACATTCACATCGCAATCAAATCAAAAACTTCGGGTGGCACAGAGGGGAATGGAAAGATGTATGCTTGGCATTACAAGACGAGACAGAAAGTCCTGCGCATGGATCAGGGAACAAACAAAAGTGTGTGACATCATTGGAAGAGTAAAACAGTTGAAATGGAGATGGGCAGGCCATATAGCGATGCGATGGGACGACAGATGGACCAAGGCAATCCTAGAGTGGATACCGCTTGATCGCAAACGTCCGCGAAGAAGACCGAAAGCACGCTGGATTGATGACATCGTTAAGTATATTGGACCCGAGTGGCAGAGGAAAGCCCAGGATCGTGAAGGTTGGAAGCATGCTGAAGAGGCCTTCATCCTGCAGTGGATCGATGCGGGCTGATGATATATATACATATATATATATATATATATATATATATATATATATATATATATATATATATATATATATATATATATATATATATCATCATCATCATCATCAGCCCGTATCGATCCACTGCAGGATGAAGGCCTCTTCAGCATGCTTCCAACCTTCACGCTCCTGGGCTTTCCTCTGCCACTCGGGTCCAATATACTTAACGATGTCATCAGTCCATCGTGCTTTCGGTCTTCTTCGCGGACGTTTGCGATCAAGCGGTATCCACTCCAGGATTGCCTTGGTCCATCTGTCGTCCCATCGCCTCGCTATATGGCCTGCCCATCTCCATTTCAACTGTTTTACTCTTCCAATGATGTCACAGACTTTTGTTTGTTCCCTGATCCATGCGCAGGACTTTCTGTCTCGTCTTGTAATGCCAAGCATACATCTTTCCATTCCCCTCTGTGCCACCCGAAGTTTTTGAATTGATTGCGATGTGAGTGTCCAGGTTTCACTTCCGTATGTCATAACGGGTAGAACGCACTGATCGAATACTTTTCTTTTCAGGCAAAGTGGGAGTCTGCTCTTAAACACTATGTTGAGCCTACCAAATGCCTGCCAGCCACATCTAACACGCCGTTCCACCTCCCGGGCGGTATTCCCCTCCATGGAAATCCTCTGCCCAAGATATACAAAGCTGTCCACAATCTCTAAATCCCTTCCTAAAACTGAAATTCTTCTGTCCTGAGCGAAGTTATTGAACATAACCTGACTCTTTTTCAGGTTTATTTTCAAGCCAAATGGTTCGCCAGCCCTTTGCAGTTCTTGTATGCGTCTTTGCAGCTCCTCTGGGTCTTGTGAAATGAGAATAATATCATCTGCAAATCTAAGATGGTTTAAGTTTGCACCATTGATCTTTACCCCATCCTGTTCCCAATCCAGTTTACGGAATACTTCTTCAAGGCCAGCCGAGAAAAGAATAGGCGATATTGCGTCACCCTGCCGTACACCTCGTTCTATATTAATTCCCACTTCAAGATCATCAAGGTGAATTGTGGCTGTAGCTCCATCATATATCGATTCTAATAGGTTTACATAGGCTCTCTCTACACCTTGGCTAAGCAGTGCATCCATTATCGCATGCTTTGAGATGGAATCAAATGCTTTTTCGTAGTCGATAAAAGCCAAGCACAGTGGCATGGCGTATTCGTTGTGCCTTTCTATGACCTGCTGTACAACCTGGATGTGATCCATTGTACTGAATCCACTTCTGAATCCTGCTTGTTCTCTTGGTTGTGCGTCATTCAGTTTTTTTAATATTCTTTTAGAAATTATCTTAGTGAAAACTTTGTACATCATTGATAGGAGGCTTATTGGACGGTAGTTCTTTAAATCTTCCTGTGCTCCTTTTTTATGTAAAAGGATCACTTCTGCATTTTTCCATAAGTCAGGTACTTTTTGTTCTTTGAGGCATTTTGAGTATAATTTTGCCAGTGTTTTATGTAACGTCCGACCACCAGCTTTTAGCATTTCGACAGTTACACTATCCTTTCCTGGAGCCTTGCCGTTCTTCATCAATTCTATAGCATTTGTTACTTCCTCCACTAGGATATCTGGTATTATATATTGTTCTTCCATGGGTATTGTTGTCCCTGACTGGCTCTGATCTTCATATAACTGGGAATAAAACCTTCTGACAATCTCTAACATTTGGGTACGCGTCCTGCACACTGTGCCATCCTCACGCTTTAAAGCATATATTTGCGTTCTTTTGTTTCTCAGCTTCTGTTTAGCTTTGTTAATTCCTTTGTTTTCTTCCAGGGTTTTTTTTCCAGGGTTTTATATATATATATATATATATATATATATATATATATATATATATATATATATATATATATATGTAGTATTAGATTTTCTTGGACTGCATCCAATGAGACAGCAGTAGCTGAGTGTCATCACACACCCAACCGTTGGGTTCCACAATCTCATGTGGAACACACAACAACCGGCGTCTCCGCCTAAATGAACATTTTTGTCTAATCTACATATATACTACATATATACGCCATCCGACGGGAAGTCGACGAAAACATGGGTTGTTGGCTGTGGATAGGGTCTCCCAATTCTTGATGGTATGGTGTATGTCGGCGCCCTGATGAGTCTGAACCTCGAGAGACGAAACATATGTCATCCAGTTGAAGGGATAAGTGGGTCTCCTTCCCGGTCAAGCAACCAACAAAAAAAAAAGAATATATATATATATATATATATATATATATATATATATATATATATATACTGTGAAAATTATTTATTGTTGGTTACCAATTTAGTTCAGTAATGTGTGACAAAGGGTTCATAAAAGCTAATTCTGATAATATACCTGCTGTGGATATTTTTATGGTCACAGATTTTTCAAAAATGATATTCGGTTCAATTCAACTGAAGTTCGAGGTACTAAAACATGAATGTGAATTTTTTTAAAATAATAATGTAAATGTGAATAAAAAAGAAAATATTTCTATTAAATTATTATTAATTTAAATTAAATTAAACTAAAGCGAAGGATTGGAAACATGTACATGTTTAAAATGAATTTATTTACAATGAATGAAGTAAATCAACAAATAATAAATAAAATAATTGCTGTCAAAGATATAAGTTAAACCTATAGAACAATTACTAAGATCGATAAATTGTTTTATTTACCCAGAAATCCGATTCTTTCCGAACGTATTTTCGGAATTTTCGCCGTTAGTGGCGTTCGTTTTACCATTGTGAGGTCACATGCGCTCGGGTTTGTTTCGGGAACTGTCGGCACGTCATCGGTACTAGGTTTAAAAATGTATTTTCAATTTGAACATTTTAATTTGAACATCACATTAGACTCTTAATTTAATAATATTTGCAAATACAAATAAATCCAGCTGCTAGCTATCTATAATGCATGACCAACCAGAAATTTTCCAAATAAGAGAAGGTTTCTAACTCATTTTTTTTTCAGTGGAAGACTTGGTCACAAATGTTTGTATTCTTCGACCATCTACAAATGAGATTATCTAAAAGTATAAGAGTTTTCATAAAAGATTACCTTCCAAATCGGTAGTCGAATTTTGATCTTGTCCATTCGCGCTTCTTTGAATATTATTCTTATCCTACAAAATAGACGATGTTGTAGGGCTTTTTCATTGTTGCTACCCTCGGATGTGTTGCTATATATAGATTCTTGGTGGACACGTACGAATATTCCTTCCTACAAATTTGGCACATTAATTTGTTTTCCCTACATGAATTAAATAATATAAAGTATAAAAACAAAAGCAATAATTCATTCTGAACTTACCTTTGAATTTCCATATCTTTACGTAAAGATATATGAGTATAACATCGAAAACAGCACCCAAAGCCTAAATAACAATTAAAAGAATTATATTTTCAAATCACCGGCAAACCAATAAATGCAGTCAAAGATATAGGTTATACTTATAGAACAATGACTAAGATCGATAAATTGTTTTATTTGCCCGGAACTCCGGTTCTTTCCGAACGTCTTTTTGGAAAGGGGGAAAAGAACATTTTGGTATAACTTCCAAATTATTCCTAGCTGATCCGATATTGCCGTTCGTGTTTATGTTTCTTACCATTGTGAGGTCACATGTGCTCGGGTTCTTTTCGGAACTATCGGCGCGTCATCAGTACTAGGTTTAAAAATTTATTTTCAATTTGATGTATGCCAACGTACTGTACTAAGGCAAATTTCATGAATGAACGCGTTTCCCGCCGCAAATACCAACAGAATCCGGACCAGTTTGTCGGTGGCCACACGACAACCGATGCGGTATTGATTCGGAGGCGGTCGATGCCGCCGTCACCACTGCCACTGCCGCCGCCTAGAAAGAGAGAATTACGCTCCGGCTGGCCGTGCGTCAAATTCGTGAAGGAAGGCGACGTTGCCGAATTTCCGGGGAAGACTTAACCTACATTTTTTACCCCGTAATTCAGCTCCGCTTCGTTTTGTCCCGTATCGATTGACGGGGCGTGTGAGTGTGTTTGTGTGCGTGCGAGTTTTCCAGCCGTTTTCCGCATTTGAAGGGCGTTTTTAGAGTTGCCACATTCGGAACGTTTCGATCTTCATAAACCGGAAAGATGGAATGCGTTATAAATAAACAGAATATGACTTTTTTAAGAATAACCACACTGGTAAACAACAAATAAGTTTTTTTTTTTGGAATTTGAACAAAATATGGTGTACCTTAAGTAAAGTCATATTATTTTTGCTGTTACTTTATTAAATAAATGATAGTTATCGATTTTCTGTAGAAGTTCTGTGTAAACACTTGAAGAACTATGATGATAAATTAGGTTGCTGCGCAGTATATTTAGGCTTTGCAGATGGTATTTCGATTCTCTCCAAATCATTGGCACTGCAAACCTCATTTTACGATTTATACATCTCAACCAACCTGATAACAATGTTAGACAAAACTAAAAGACATTTACCCTAAACACCGAAATAATTTTTTAAAGTTCTCGACGCACGTTTCGTTAACCATCTTAGCATCATGATAAATCTCTTTGAGTTTAGTGTATCACACCGAAGGTTCCAATAGAAAAATTTAATGTTAGGCAAGTTTTACAACATATTTGAGGGGCCTATGCCTTGTCTTGTATCCTACATGATAGCTTACCTATCAATGTGTAGTGGAATCATACTTTGTACACTTATATTATAAACAGGAATAAACAGATCTTAATGACTTATGTTCGTCAACGTTCACTGCAGATACATGTCATGAATTGATGAAAATATTACAGATTGCAAAATAGAAATTTGCGTATGTACACAATTTCTGTTTACAGATTTGCTTTCATCGTATCAAATTGCACCGTAAAATTGCTGAATGAAAATTTTTTCTCACGATGGGTATGGTCCGGTTCAAGATATTTCGTTGCTTATCGTCGAAATGTTAATTGACGCAATAAATTTCAATAAAAATATTTCTAGTTTCTTCAAAGGTGCCAGAGTTGGGGTGGTTGAACTTAAAAATAAAATATTGTGAAAATTATTATCTGCTCATCCTTAATGTAGAATCTCAGCTCATGCTGGTCGATATTCCAATGCCAAGTTGAAAAAGCAATTCAGCTCCTCTCTCCTTAATATAGTATTTTACGAACAACGTGACACTCTGCAAGAGCACGGCACGTTGTCCCAGTATAGCAATCGATTTTGAGATAACCAAGCTCTCGAGGTTCTTTGAAAATCTCTTACTTATCAGACCTTGTCACTAGGGCACTAAGAGTACTACATCTACCTTACTCAGTTTCCACTGTTTCTTCAAGTCGTATGCCAGATTTTCATTTTTCCATCTCGGTTTTTCTAATGTTGTGAGAGAGCGGCACTGCGATGTCAATTATAAAAACACTTTTCTCCTTTTTGTTGATGATAACAATGTCTGGCCAGTTATAATCAACCGTTCGATCAGTACTGATTCGTCTGTACCAGTAAAGAATGATATCGGATGATTCAAGTACAGGAGAAGGCGAGTACTTAAAATATAGAGGTGCGCTTTCCAATAGCAAGTATTTTAGTGCAATTTGCTGATGTATGGTTTTTGCCAGCTAATAATGCCGTCCTAAATAAGCATTAGGAGCAAGGGTCGGGAAACCACTAATATGGTGCTCAATTGTTTCCCCCAGAGTACCGCATTTCCTGCACTTATTTACTCGGTCCAAGTGCAGTATATGCCTTTCGTAGTTATTTGTTCTTGTTATCCTATATTGAATAGACATTGCGAAACCTTCTGTTTCTGGGTACAACAGTCCATTGGTCAGCCACTTTAGAGACAATTGTTCATCAGTGGTGTCATCTTTGAGTGACTTAAGACTTCCATGTAATGTTTGTCCTTTCCATTCTCGAACGCAATTTGTGAGTGTTGTTCTGCTATCAATACGGTTTTGTTTATTGAAGTTTGGTGGAATGAAACCCCGGTCCTCATTTGCAATCAACTTCATTGGCGCACTGTTTGAATGAATGAAGTGCTTTCTCATCCTTTTTTTCTTGATTGAGACAGATTTTTTACGTTCACAAGGCGTTTATCCCCAACTTTCTTGGTATATGTAGTCTTTTCGTAGATGAGTTTGGATGCAGGCATCGGAACTTTGTTAATGTTCGGCGTGTCAACCTATCAAGTTCATCAAGGTCAGTTTCTGACCATTTAACAATGCCAAAAGAATATGTCAGAGTTGGCACTGCCCAACCGTTGATCGTTCTAATGAGGTTTCCACTGTTCAGTTTGGTGTTTAAAAGTTTTGTAAGTCTCTTTTGGCATAGAGTTGAAAGGTCCTTTGGCTAGTTGTGATCGAGTTTTTAATTTTGAGGTATTCCTAAATATTTTTATGATTCTTCTGGTGCCAGTTGTTGTATGTTATGACTCTGTACCTTTCCCTTCTCTATGCCAATGGTAGAACATTTGTCCAGTCCGAATGACATTCTGATATCCCTACTAATTGTTTCGACCATTTTTATCAAGGAGTTTAATTTTTCTCTAGTTTCTCCATATTGTTTAAGGTCTTCCATATATAGTAGATGAGATTCTTTCTTGGATTCCTCATGTTAAGTTTATATCCAATATTGCTGCTGTTCAGTAGTGTGGACAGAGGGTTTAAGGCGAGACAGAACCAAATTCGAGAAAGAGAATCTTCCTGAAAAATTCCCTTATCGATATTTGTAATAGCAATGCATTGTTGATCTACAAAGAGATTTGTTTTCCACTTCCCCATCAGGCACTTTAATGACTTAATAATCTGGGGGCTAATTTTATAGAAATTCAGAATTTCAGCCAACCAATCGTGCGGGACACTATCAAATGCTTTTTTGCTAACGTCCCCTTTTTTATGCAGTAGGTATGTATTATTCTTTAAATGCATTTGCAAGTACAGGATAAGCGGTTGTAAAGCTTTTACTCTAAAAGTTATGAAATCCATCTGGTCCAGGCGCCTTCCAGTTATGAGTCGTCCTGACAACAGTTAAAATGTCAATCGCTGTAACCCCCAGCCCAGATATGTAAATATTTATACTCCGTATGTGGGAGGGCATTTGTCTTCTCTTGAATGGTTTTAATCCAAGGAGCCATTTTTTCGAAGCCATCCGATTTTTTCCAAACTGATCTCCAATAAAAGAAAGACACATCCATATTCTTATGTTCTGACTTGCCGTCACCTTCTGCTTCGCGTTCTCTATAAAATTTCTTTTGACCATTAGCAAATATTCAATTTTGATATATTCGCTTTTCTAGTTCATTATATCTTGCTAGCCTGGCCCCTTTCGATTTAGCTTTCTGCTTAAACCGATTTTTTAAATCTAACAATTTTTCTGTCAGGTTAGGATCTCCGAAGTCAATGCCAGATTTATTGGCAATTATTTTTGCTTTCCTCACAACTTTATTTGACTGATTATCAGAAAAATACTCAGATAATGTCAACTTTCCTCCGGAAATCATTGATATTGTTTTCAAGGCACGTTTTCCAGACAGGTGTATTTTTCTGGCTACTACGCTCGATCGCATTGTTGGTGTAGGTCTTTTGTCCTGAAATTTCGATGGCAATCACCAATGAACAATATAACGCAAGATGTTTATTGCTTCGATTTATTATTTCAGATAGATGTGATTCCAAAACGCTGTTGATCTGCATTAGAGTAATACGTGACTTTGCAATATTGCGCAGCACTGGAACGTTGGGCCTATTCAATAAATTTGACCCAGCAAAACGGGCCAAATTGCTTTAAAACTTCTCTCCTATGTTAGTAAAGTTACGTTCCGAGATTGATTCTTCAATGTCAGTCGATGAGGCTTTTGGTGATACATTTCGGGTTTGTTCTACTTGTTGCTCCTCTGTATTCGAATTAAGAACGTCTATAGTATCTTCTTGTTGTTGATATGTAATGTTTTGATGTAGTTCGTTACCGATTTCTCTCTTGATATTCATTAATTCTGTTTCAGTTAGATAATTTTTCTTCATAATTAGATTTTTACGGTTTAAGTTTTGCTCCGACAGCTGAGTTTCAGGGAATCCCCTTTTTATATTTTTGGTGGAGTGCATTTCTTCATCCAGGTAGCGGCTTATCTCCTCACTGGTTTACGTAGTAATAGGTACGCATCAATATTCATTTCGCGTGTCCATCTGATACGCGCAGTGCGTTCGGTTCTAGTGACAGTCTTCCTTATTGGGGGCGAGCCAGCAAGCACCGGGAAATTTCGATCTTCTACTCCATTACTAATTTCCGCTCTATGCTGATTTTGTGGTGAACTCTTTGGTGTGGCTTGACTTAGATGATTTAATTGTTGTTCGAGTGCATTTTTCGTTGCCATTCTTGTGGTGCTATAAAGTTGGGAACAGCCACTCACTCCAGATTCCCTAACCCCGGACAAATTCTCCCGACGGTTCCGAAAGGTTCTTGCCCGCAAAACCCTACCGCCTTGTGTAATACTATTACATATTTTATTCTCCATAAATATATTTGGGTTCAATGGAAAAATGGTCACCCAAAGCAGAGCCCTGATTTACCATAGGAAAGCTATTTACTACCGGAGGGCGCTAGGTGTCCGGAGACATCGTTAGAGACACTTGTGCCATTCAGCTCCTCAGCACGATGGATTTCCACCTTGAGCTTGGGGATTCTTTTTTAGAGGTTTACTCCTCTCAGCGCGTGAAGGTGGTGGCGCCACTCACCAAGCGGATTCTCCGCCTCCTGCTCTTTTATTATTATTATTCTGCTCATCCTTAATCTATAATCTCAGCTCATACTGGTCGATATTTCAATGACAAGATGTAAAGCCAATTCAGCTCCTCTCATCCTAACATAAATTATTATTATCATCGACTTGGTGTCACTCTCTCAGCTCAAAGAACTGGAAACCGTAAACCGATTCCTCCCTCGCGATTTTGGAGTTCGGCTCGGAGCCAGGGGATAAATTTCATTATAGCCCAGTATTCCGTTGGCATTAAGACAGAAATTTTCGTCTATGTGGCAGGTTTGCAACAATATAGCTTGTCCCACTTTTATAACATTTTTATTTAGTCCGCAGTTTGTTAAACTTTTGTAGAACCTGTCGCTCACCAATCCCTGTGCGGAAATTACAAAAGGTTCGATGTTGACTTTTTCACGTTGCCAGATGTTCTTCAGTTCATAAGAAAGATTCTCATACTTAGAAACTTTTTCCACCTCCGTTTTATGCATATTGTGAGACAGTGGTATGGCAATATCAATAATTGTTCCCCGCTTTTCTTTTTTATTTATTAAGACTATGTCTGGTCTATTGTAGTCGACAGCCCTGTCAGTTATTATCGGTCTATCCCAGTAGAGCAGCACATCGTCAGACTCCAGAACAGCTTGAGGACTGTATTTATAATACGGCGGAGTAGATGTTGGTAAAAGACCATGATTAAGTGCCAGTTTTTGGTGGATTATTTTCGCAAGCTGATTATGCCTTCCTAAATATGCATTTTCTGCTAAAGTAGGACATCCACCAATTATGTGCTCAACAGTCTCCCCTATTTTGCCACACTTTCGACATACATCTTCAGTGTTTTCTTTAAGGATATATTTCTTGTAATTATTGGTTTTGATGACTTTATCCTGGATAGCAATAACAAAACCCTCAGTTTCGGGATATAGTTGATTCTCGTCTAACTAGGATTGATTTATTATTTTTTTTTACGAGTGAACACCCAGATCTCCGAAAAAAAAAGTACTCGGGATTCGAGTACTCGTTCGGATACTCTTCAGCTTTTCCAGTCAAGAAAAGATCTCACCATAGATGCCGCTTGTATTACTACTGCCTTCTGGATCTTCATAATAATGTTGTACGGAATACCAAATGTACGTTTTTGGTACTACCCCCATAGATGATATTATAACAGGCACAATTTCGCAGACCTCAATTTCCACATCTTTATAATCTCATTTTTTAAGTTGGTGTATTTTTCCAATTTTTCGTGATGTTTTTCTGTCATGTTGTTGTTGTTTGGCACCGCTTTGTCAATGAGTAGTGCTTCTTTTGTTCTTTTGTTTAGGACAGTGATATCAGATCTGTTGTGGACAATTTCTTTATCCGTTAATATTGCCTTATCTCAATACACGCGGTATATGTGGTTGTCTATGACTGGTTGAGGTTTAAATCGGTAGTAGGGAAGGACGATGTCAACTGGAACTCCATATTCTTTAAAGATTTCAAGGTATACTATTGTCGCGTATGGTATGTATTCGTATGGTTTCTTGTTGCGTGCTACATTTCCTACACTTATCTGTAGTATGGCCTGCCTCCTTAACGATATATTCAACGATCTATAATTCCTGGTGTTAGTGACGTTGTCCTGTATGCTCAAAAGAAAACCCTCTATCTCAGGAAATATGGTACCTGCCGTAAGCCATCCCACAGAAGCGGCAGAATCGACTATTTCACTATGAATGGCATTGTAAAATCTACCGTGCAACATCCTGTTGGCCCAGCTATTTAATAGCTGATCTTCAGTATCAACACGCTCTTGTGGAACATATTGTTTATTTAATATATTAAACGTTTAATGGGGTTAGGTTAGCATCATCTTCAATAACTGATTTGTGGAGTGGAATATGCTGATGATTGTAAAAATATATTCTGAGTTGTTCCAGTTGTCTATAGTGGAGGTTTTTTACGCTCAGAATGCCTTGATCACCGTTTTTTCTATGTAAATGGACTCGTTCAATCGCAGCTCTAGGATGATGCATGCGAAATTTGGTTAGTGTTGTTCTCACTATTCTGTCGATATTTTCTAATTCAGTGTTTGTCCATTTGATGATGGCAAAAGAGTACGTCAACATAGGAATCATAATATTTCTGTCGGTCGTATCGGATTTTGAGTATCCCTAGCGTTCATCATCTTCAATGAGTGTACGAAGGTTACTATTTATGTATCTATATATGTAAAGATTTTGTATGTTACTAAAGATTTGGTATGTTACTATATATGTAAAGATTTGTGCGCGTTGGATTCCTTATAATTTGACAATCGCTAAAAAGAAGGCTCGTGTCGGTTAGTGTAAAGAAATGTTCAAAAAACACAAGAGTGGTGCGTCAAAAGCCGTATCTAATATCTGCACAGGTGACAAATCTTGGATCTATGCATATGAGACTGAAAATAATAAGTAGTCGACTGTATGGGTCTTTCAAAATAAGCCAAACCCAAGGAAAGTTGTTCGCACAAGAAGCACTTTGAAGCAAATGGTCGCCTTTTTTTTGGGATAAATGGGCATGTGGCTACAATGCCACTAGAAAATCGTAGAACGGTCAATTCTGAATGATACACCACCATTTGCCAGACCTGTTTGACGAAATAAGAAAAAACAACCAGCTACACAGGATCAACAACGCGAGCTCTCACACATCGGATCGAAACTCAATATTACACCGGTCAAAACATCAAATTGATGAGTCATTCGCCGTACAGTCCTGATTTGGCACCCAATGGTTTCTTTTTGTTCCCGTCAGTGAAGTATATGGTCAACGATTTTCGACGCCAGAAGAAGCTGTTGATGCGTTCAAAATGCATGTTTTGAAGATACCTCAATCGAAATGGAAACAGTTCTATGAAAATTGGTTCAAACGTGTGCAAAAGTATATCGATCATCGCGGATAATATTTTGAAAATTATTTTCACTGATAAATATTTGTTTTTACTTATTATTCCGGAAACATAAATAGCAACCATCGTAGGACCATGTTTAAATTCGACAACCCGTATTTTACAACCAAAACCGAAGGGAAAATAATTCAATGTGCAGTGAAGTCTAATACAAAAACTCTTAGAACTTCAACTTATCAATTTTTCAAAAATTTGTCAGCACAAACAAATAAGCAAGCGCATGCTTCTCAAACTTCGCAGTGCGCCGAGAACTTTTAGACGAACCCTCATATGCATTGAAATAACAACTTAGTAATATCAATTCTTCTATTGGAACCTTTGGTGTGAAACACTAAACTTGAAGAAATTTACCACTAAACATCAAATCAAACCAAAACATTGATTCAATCTAGAATAAATCATCTCCTGATAATGCTAACATGGTTAGCGAAACGTGCGTCGAGCAGTTCAAAAAAAGTGATTTGATGTTTAATGGTACATCTCTTCAAGTTTAGTGTTTCACACCAAAGGTTCCAATAGAAGAATTGCTCTTCAAGTTTAACTTAGTAATATAATTACAACGAGTATATAGTGGTGGTCAATAAAATAAGAGTGACGGAATCTCATTAATATATTTTATTTAAACCCATTTTTACGTTGTTTCTAAGATAATATTAATTTTCCAGAATGAATTTATTTAGCATTTAAAAGGCGTACATGGCGTTAGTCTGAATATAAGCAATTGAAGGAGTAAGTGGAAATTTAGGAGTAAGTGGAATTTTAGTAAAATTAATTGGTATTTTTTAACTGACGATAATTTTAAAATTTGGTTTATTTAATTAATAGCACTAGTTTGTGAATTATTTTCAAGAATGTACAGTTAATAGCTATTCATAAATTGTTTGTCATTTTTTTTATTTAAATTTACATAACCCTTTTTTCCATTTACCAACAGTAATCATAGGCTCAATCAGCATGCAAATAAAGTCAAGTAGTTTAATAAGAGTTTTTAACATAGGAAAAAATGTTCAATAAAATATAATAATACACTCCTCAGAAAATTGAAAATTGTAATAAACAGAAAATCATAGAATTAGATATTCGATCATGAAACGAAATCATTTGGTACGTCTTCTTTTTTGTGTTGGGCTTTCACTTTCCACTTCAATAATAGTTTCATAAAATCCTCTATGTTCTTCGATAAAGAGTCACTGATTTTTTTTTGTGATATGTTTCCTGTCTTGTAATGAATTCTGGTGAATTCAACATCTGACGGGGCATATAATTTTTTGATGGCTTATTTTTAAATAAGGAAACTTTTTTGTATGTTTCCCTATATAGGTAACTGTCAAACTCTTCAATACGTATCCATTTTATACCATCTCTAAATGTAACGTTTTCATTCGGTAAGTTCTTTTTTTTATTCACCAATCCCATTTTAGTTGGTAAGCTATCCACATCACGAAAGTACTTTTCCATATCGTTAACCGTCGACTGTTTTGTGCAGGCAATTTTAATGATCTGTCTATATTGTTTCGGTGTAAATATGGTACTGCGTTTTCTTAGAATTTTTTCTATACGCCTAAAATTTCTAAGTCTAGATGTCTGTCCTACCTCTGTAAATTTGTGAAAACAAATCACATGAAAATACTTGTTTTGGACAGAGCATGAGTCGGACCATACTGTAAGATGTTTTCTTTTTCTCACATTTTCACAAGTTTGTGCGAAATTCCATAAATCGCTTACAACTTCTGCACTACTTCTACCGGCCACATTTTCAGTCCAGGTTTGCATTATAGTTTGATGGCCTTTAGACGTGATCATGTGGATGCCTAAGTAAGTAATGGTCTGCTATAATTCAACTTTTATGTAACATTTGTTTTTGTTTTTCAAATATTTTTCTC
Organism: Cosmopolites sordidus; assembly: GCA_031761425.1. Taxonomy (NCBI): domain Eukaryota; kingdom Metazoa; phylum Arthropoda; class Insecta; order Coleoptera; family Curculionidae; genus Cosmopolites; species Cosmopolites sordidus. The sequence continues at coordinate 780,882 of JARFXV010000068.1, read as the reverse complement.
GATGATTTTTCAGTTGTCTTTAGGCGTTTTAGGCATGAAACCCTAGTTTTACGTTTTCTTTGTGGGTCATATTTGATTTCCCAGAATCACATTTACGGCAGGTATCACTCATCAGATGAGTAAATGACAAACAGAACTTGATCGAAAAAAATTTCTCCATAAGTTGATTTTTTTTATTAAAATTTTGTCTGGTTCATTCTGTTATTTGCATTTGTTTGCATTTGTTTTGTTGTTTTCAATATATAATCTATACATCTGCGACATATTCAAATATGGTGTCAAATACCTTTTATGTGGCTTACTGTTTCTGGAATAATGAGACTCTTCGGTGGGAAATTGATTAATATGATCTATAATAGCCTGCTCCACAGCATCGCTCATCTTATATGGCGTTGTCATATGTCGTCCACGTGCATCTTGAGACGGAACTGATTGTTCAGACTTTAGTTTACCTTTAATGATGTCCACTTTTTACGGCTAATTTGGTACAGAGCAGAAGATGCTTTTTACATACGTAAATTTGTTGGTTGTCCAAAATGAGTGAGTATTGGCCTATAACTTCCACTGGAGTGATACTTCTAAATAATAATGAATTTTTTAAATTTATATCAACGCTACAAAAATTATCAAAGTATTAATCTTCGTTTTTCTTCGTTAAATTTAACACTGCGTTTTAATCTGCACGTTTCTGTACATAAGTATCTTCGAGCAAATGCTTTCAGAAGCAACAACTTTCTCCGAATAAGAAATATAACACCTCCCCGTTTCCCTACAAATTCCTGCAGCACGTCTTTTCCAATTCTCTGGATAATCGGTCCGCTTTCTTGAGATTTTTTATTTTTATTTTGGCCATGTAGTATTAATTCAAATATTAGCATAGTATTTTTGATATTTCATGCAAGAGAGCCCCTTCTACCAGTCTGTATTTCCTTAGATTTGTAGAAAGGCCAGTCACATATGCACATAACTCTTTCATCTACGACAAAACAGAACTTTTTCAGAAAATGACACTTAACCCCTTCTTCCACTTACCCCTTCAGTTACTTTATTTATAATCATACATTGATCAGAGAGATATGTTAGAAAAAATTAAGTGGTAAAAAAAACAAGACTAACTTTTATTATAAATCATAAAGAAAAACTAAAAGTTGTAATTCGCTAAAATTGTTTAGTCTATATAATTACCGAAGCTAATTAGTTTGTAATATGGGCCATATTCTTAATTACTGATTAGATGTCGACATGCTTCTTGTCGAGATGTCAATCAAGCTATCTATTCAAAACCAAACTGTCTGAATTTCTTACTACAATATGTTAATATGTTTCCTCTGGAACCACTGCTTTACCACATGGGCCGTATGTTTTGAGATCATTTCCTTGTAGTTAGACCCACTCTAAAGGCATATTCTCTTCAGCGTAAGGTAGCGTAATTATCTCTAAGATTCCTTAGTAAATTTCTTTTGTGATATTTTCTTTAATTCAAAATATTGGACTTACTCCGTTACATAAAAAGCACCCCATACTCAAATTACGTAGATTGAAATCCTGACTAATACGTCTTCTCACATATAACACTGGAGAACAATTTGAAAAATGATTTCTGCTGAGTTCGATATTTAAGCTGTTTTATACGTAAATTGACATGCTAATTCCAAAACTTTATTTAGTTTTTCATCACGTCAAGTTTTTTCTCTGCAGTTGTTGCGCATCCGAGTAAGCTTGGCGAATCACAGAAGTCACTACTGCTCTCCTACCGGCTAACCTTCTTCGGCCTAAGAGTGGGGGCGTGAGTGACGTTGCGTCATCCAAAACTAGTTCGGTCGGCAACAAGAAAAACAAACATAAAATTGAGTACCCTAGTTTACCGTCAGCTATACGCCTTGTGCCTCTTTCAGCTGAAATTCCAGTGCCAGTTTTTCAAGAATTACCTTCTTTAGAAATACAAGAATGTGAATCAAGTGAAGATCGAAGTGACTCCACCGACGAAGAATTCAAAGTTTCCAATGATTCTGTTCGTAAAGGATTCAATCAACATTAATTAAAAAAAAATCATCGGAATTATTAGCATCAAGACTGCACGAAAAAAATTTGCTTGACAAGGAGCTAAAGTCACTTACTGTCGATCCAGAGAAAGTGAATTTAGGCAGTACTTCAGAAATAATGACGGAATTGTATATTGCCAGAACGTAGAAGATTTAATGAAACCATTGGCCATTTCTAACTATAACGCAACTGAATGGCGATTGTTTACAGATAGCTCAAAGCGTAGCTTGAAATGTGTTCTCCTACATAATAGAAATTTATTCGGTTCAGTCCCAATAGGTCATTCAGTTTCTTTGCGTGAAGAATATGGTGACATAAAGAAAGTCATTGACTTGTTGCAATATAACATGCACCAATGGATCATCTATGTTGACCTTAAAATGGTCTGTTTCCTTCTTGGCCAGCAACGCGGGTATACCAAGAATCCCTGTTTTTTGTGCATGTGGGGCAGCAGAGTTCGTGAGAAGCATTGGGTGCCATCGAACTAGCCGCCAAGATCTGACCTAAGACCTGGTGATCCAAACATTTTAAATCAGCCACTTGACGACAGAAAAAACATTGTATTTCCGCCTTTGCATATAAAACTAGGTCTCATGAAGCAATTTGTTAAGGCTTTGTCAATTGAAGAAGACTGCTTTAAGTATATCATTTCGGCATTCCCTAGCCTGTCATATGAAAAGATAAAGGCTGGTGTGTTTGATGGTCCACAGATTCGGCAACTCGTTAAAGATGAAAATTTCACTGAAACAATGACCGAACTTGAAAGCAATGCTTGGTTGGCTTTTAAAAATATTGTTAAAGGCTTTCTTGGAAATACATGAGCCCCGAATTACATCGAAATTGTTCAACTACTCTTGGAGAGCTTTAAAAAGCTTGGTTGCAACATGACCATCAAACTGCATTTCTTACATAGTTATCTTGCTAACTCCCCAGAAAATCTTGGTGCTGTTAGTGATGAACAGGGCGAGCGATTCCACCAAGATCTACAGGTTATGGAAGCGTGGTATCAAGGTAGATGGAATGTCAGTATGATGGCTTATTTATTTTTTGTATAAACACAATTTAACTTTTAATAATATGTTAACCTCTGTATGAATAAAATATTCTAATCTATTTGCTCAGATCTCACCTTATTTCCTTTCGTATGTACACTTTTAAGATAAAATGAGGGGTATGCTGGAGCTTAAGAACTTGACATGATAGAGAAAAACTGAATATTTTTGAATTCAGAGATCAAGTCACAGATCCAAATCAACAAAATTGCTGTTCCCCAGTGTAATTTGCCATCAGATTTAAATAAATCAATTTTGGTCTCGCTAACAGAAATGTCCTTCCAATTACGTTGGAAATCTTCATTACAGTTTTTTTGCAAATTTATAACGACATAGGTAGCAAAAGGATCCTTTAAAGCTTCGCGTACAATATGGTTATCCATTTTTACTCGTTTTTTTTTTGGACGGCCTATATTTTCTGGTTGTTTTTGGGTCGCATGTGATTCTTTGAAAACTTTAGCATTTACATATGGTGCCAATTTGATTGCATTCGTAATAAGTACATAAGATTTGTTTCGGCTTCTCAATTGCAAAAATAAACGTCTTCCTCCGACAGTATAGTCTCTAGCGCGGTCCATGTTTACTTTAGCTGTCAGTAAAATCAATATATTGGTATTTGTATACAATTAGTGTATACAATTAGAACACTTTTACTTTTTTCACCACTGAAATCCGAACCATTAGAAGGATAAATTCTATAACAAAATGCAATAAAATGCGACAGTTAATACAAGGTGCATATCATGGAAGGCCAGTCATTCAGGTTCGCATGGAAAACAGGAAATTTTAAAAATAGCTATTTGTAGTGGCGCCATCTTTTGACGGGGGTAAACGTTGGAAAAGTGGATCCTTTACTAACGTTCTAACAACATTTCATGGCATTCAGATCATTAGAAGTGAAGTTATTGCGCTTAAAGTGCCTGTGTGTTTATACCATGGGTTGAAAAATGAACATCGTACAAAGAGCGAATATTAAATTTTGTTTTAAACTTGGTAAAACATTCACCGAAACGTTTCAGTGAATGAAACAAGTGTATGGTGAGGATTGTTTTTCTCGAGGCAGAGTCAACGAGTGGTTTGAACGATCAAGAAGGTTGTAAGGACGTCAGGGACGACGAACATCATGGTCCGAAAAAGTATATGATTACTCAAAGTAACATTGAAATTATTCATAAATTTATAAATCAACCAAAATCTTCATTGCGATACATGATAATAGGACTGAATATGTCCAGAGATTCAATTCATCGCATTTTGACCGATCATTTGGGGCTTCAGAAGGTTTGTACAAGTTTGCTTGCGCAAATTTGCTCCGAATCCCACGTTACAGCGACTTGATTAAAAAGGGGAACAAGGATGAAAACTTCAAGTACGGTATTCTTGCTGGTGTTTCCAATATGACCAGAAACCAACTGTCAAAGTGCCGAATGGAAGCACCCGAGCGGGCCAAATCTGAAAAAAAACCATCCCGAGAAGTCAAAAATTAAACCAATGTTGATTTGTTTTTACGATTCGGAATGATCGAACGATCAATGTTGTGTTTTATATTGGTCTTATTAAGTAACTGTTGTCGCGTATTAGCCGTGTGCAGCCACAATATCAACAAGGCAACTGGCGCTTGTTGCTCGATAATGGGCCGTCCTATCTCTCGACGCTCATCACTGATTTTTTTTACCAAAAATGGCTTTTTAACCATTCACCATATTCACCGGATTTGGCTTCCTCTGACTTCTACCTCTTCGAGAAACTTCATTTGCCGATGAAAAGACAGTGTTATGCTCACATTGAAGCCATTGGAAAGGCGTCGATCGCCATCCTGAAGGACATATCTTTGGCCGAGCTCAAAAATTCATTCGTCAACCTAATTAGCCTTGCAAAACGTTATATTGAATGGCAGGGAGACTATTTTGAATAAAAATAATGATTTTTGCCAAGAAAATTAATATTTGTGTTTTTTTAAGTCCTTTTTTTTTGTGAGAGGCACCTTGTATTAGTATATTATATTGTTTATTACTGTAAATAAATTAGAAAAGAAAATTTGGTTTTTAAAAGTTTTTTTTCTACCACTCTTATTTTATTGGCCATCATTGTATGTACATACATCAATTTATAAGTCTTAAACAACAATAAGATTTACATAGATCGAAGCGTTTTTTCAACGTCACCGAACTAAAGATTTATACAATTGAACGGCAAAAGGTTAATGAGAATTTCGAAACATCTCATTAAAGATAAACATCAAGGGTTTTGCCGCATGCTTTTAATATTCGACGTTGTTTGTTTAAATAAGTAAGTCAATTACATGCCAAATTCTTTTACGTTTGAGGTCATGCCCGAAAAACTTTCTCGATTATCTTTCGTCATATTAATTCTGTTTATTTAATATTCTTATTCGTGGGCACTTTTTTTCTTCCTTCAATGTATATCAATATATCATCATATTGTCATCATGTCAGTTGTATTACAAGGTATTGGTGAAATTTTTAAGTATCAATTTGGTTAAAATGAAAGAAATTTCACAACGCCATCTGTGTTTTATTTAGGAATTAAAACATCTCAATTTGAAGGGCCCATTAAATGCTTCGCTAGAAGTAAACCATATTTTTCCCGCTTCAGATAACTGAAATGCATCCATTTCTCATTCCCAGTCATAATGATCGAATAAATAATATGACAAAAGATCAAGTGAGGTCGGTTTGATCTTGAAATATATCTTCCCAAGCTACTTGTCGGTCATGTCTTAGGGCTTCCAATGTTAAAAAGGGATAAAGTAACAAATAGTCTTTCCACAATATTCCATCTGTGTTCTATATGTGAAAAATTTAGAGATTTAACTTGATAAGATAAAAGATAGACTCTGAAGTGCTTCACTTCCATTGCTCTACCGAGGCAGTCGTTGTCTCGTTGTCCAAAGTATTCATTAAAGCTCCAGATTCATTCCATTTCAGTTCATTAAAGTCCAAGGTTTTCCCTATATAATACTGGATTGATCTCCGTACAAGAGTCTAGAGCAAAGGTGTCCAAACTACGACCTGCGGCCGAAATCTGACCCACCAGTGTTATCAATCCGTTCCTCGACTAACGAATTTAGCAAGCGTATGTTTATTTGGGGCGCGTACTCGGTGACTAGGTGACTTTAGAAATTATAGATGATGGCAGGAAAATTAGAACGGTTTTGGGCCTTGGAACTTACTGGATCAGTATGGCCCTAAGACTGGAAAGTTCGGAGACCCCTGGTCTAGAGTACAATGGACATGAGTCCCTTTCTATTATGTGTTTTCTAACCAAAATCTAATGCGCGAAGAAGTGAAAATTTGGTTTGATGGATGGTTGGCCTCAAAAAAATAAAAGTTCTTTTCGCGCGGAATCAATGCTTTGACAGAAAGATGGGAAAAATAATAGCTAACAATGTCCAAAACTTTGATTATTAAGATAATATATTACTGTTACGGAAATAAACGTTCAAATTTTGCGAAAAAAATCAACATCATTAACCGAAACACCTGTAACATTAGGGAATAGGCGGCATGGTGGGGTAACTGAAGCAGGATAAGGAAATCTGCATTCAGTGCCATATTGGCTCGTGTGTCTTTGCACTAATAACCTAAGATATGTCCAAGAGTCCAAAGAAATTTTAATTCAGAGCAATTTGATTGACTTTCTTGGGAGAGACAGAGACTGGCAACGACAAGTGGAGTGAGAAGCTGACTTTCAAGGGACAAGAGAAAAATAAAAACAAATCAGTTACTTTGTTGAAAGGAATAAAATGATGTAGAAGATTGGCTTTCTAAGGACTAAACCTTACCAAAGACCAGTGGAGTAAGAAATAGGCTTTCAAAGGACTTAAGGGAATTCAGAAAATCAAAACAAACGAAAAAATCAAACAACGTAAAGATAATGATGTCAGACAAGGATTATGGGTAGTTTTAAGGAACATCGTTACAGGAAGGAGCGAAATCACAGAGAATCTTATTGTAGGAGAAAAAAACTGAGGTTAACAGCACAGCAGAATGTTAACATTTTTCTCTTAATAAAGGCTTATCCACAGCCCATCCAGCAATTGATATAAAACGACTCTCAATATGAAAGTCTCTGATTTCTGATTAGTTCCTGAAGCTAAATACGAACGTTAGTTCGTTTGATTTTTTGATTATAAACAACCCTTACTAAAGCTAGTAAACTTCAAGACATTTACCAATAAACACGAACTCACTTTTTAAAACTTCTCGACGCACATTTCCTAAAGCTGGAAAGATTGAAGATCCCTAGTCTAGAGTACAATGGACATGAGTACCTTTTTATTATGTGTCTTCTAACCAAAATTTAATGCACGAAGAAGTGAAAATTTAACTTAATGGATGGTTGGCCTCAAAAGAACAAAATTTCTTGTGGCATGGAATCAATGCTTTGACAGAAAGATGGGAAAAATAATAGCTAAAAATGGTCAAAACTTTGATTATTAAAATAATGTGTTACTGTTACGAAAATAAACGTACAATTTTTGCGAAAAAACCAACATCATTAACCGAAACACCTGTAACATTAGGGAATAGGTAGCATGGTGGGGTAACTGAAGCAAGATAAGTGAGTCTTCGCACTAATATCCTAAGATATGTCCTCTTGGACTCTTGTCCAAAGAAAATTTTATTCAGAGCAATTTGATTGACTTTCTTGAGAGATACAGAGACTGGCAACGACAAGTGGAGTGAGCTGACTTTCAAGGGACTTAATAAAAATAAAAACAAATCAGTTACTTTGTTGAAAGGAAGAAAATGATGTAGAAGATTGGCTTCCTAAGGGCTAAACCTTACCAAAGACCACTGGAGTAAGAAATAGGCCTTCTAAGGACTTCAGAAAAGGGAATTCAGAAAATCAAAACAAATCAGTTAGTTTGTTGAGAAGAAGGAAATGATGCAAGAGAGGGCTCTCTAAGGGCCAAGAATTGTCATGCACCGAAAATTCCGTACTAAAACTTTCCTTAACTGCTAACATGGTAACATGGTTAGCGAAACGTGCGTCGAAAAGTTTAAAAAAGTGATTTGGTGTCTATAGGTAAATATCTTCGAGTTTAGTGTTTCACCCCGAAGGTTCGAATAGAAGAATTGATCTTAAAGCTAACAATATTACAAGCTTCCTTTTAGCAATCATGTAGTAGTACATGATATATAACTAACGAGAAATCAGTAATGAAAGAAATATCAATTACACTAACTAGTAAATAAACTATCTGAAATATTTTAACCAAAAAGTTATATTTAGTTTTATATGGTCATACATGATCAACCACGCCCCACAAATACAGAAATCCATATAAATCATGACGCGAAAACAAAAAAAAAAAAGGGAAATTACTCGCAGAGACACCCTGCTCTGCAGAACTGGTTCGTAATTGGGTTAAAAATTAATCAATCAATCAAGGGCATAGGCCCCGAAATGAAATCGTTACTTCGTTCCCAATTCCTAAATAAGGAAAATCTGGTTAAACAGAAACAGTAGCAGGCGTAGAGATTGCGCCGTTGCCAAGAGGCATTCCGATAATAAATATGAAAGGCGGCGTTGTCAGTTTTATTCATTCAATATATTGGATTGTCCGGAGAGATCGTAGAAATTTTGTAAAAGAAAGACAAACGGAAATAGTTTATGAAAATTTTTATTAATGCATTATATAATTACCAGTATCGTTTACAAGTTTTTCTTAACGTAGTGATATGTACCTGTTAGGTGAAATAAACCTATGACAACTTAGCAACCATACTAAATCGCGTTAAATATGAACATTATCAGTGGGATATTTGTGCGGATTTAAATGTGATGGGTGTATTGCTAGAACTTCAAGGGATTTTACAAAATGTTGCTGTTGTTGCGTTGTCAGTTTTATTCATTCAATATATTGAATTGTTCGGAAAGATCATAGACAAGTTTTAAAGGAAAGACAAACGGAAATAGTTTATGAAAATGTTTATTTACTTATCAGTTTACCCAGTTAAAATATTTATCTAGTTAGTTTAGTTATACAGTTACCAGTTTTAGTTACATTATATAATTACCAGTATCATTTACAAGTTTTTCTTAAGGTAGTGATAGGTCCCTTTGATAATGATAATAGTAATAATGCCTTTTTGTTTTCTTTTTGTATTTGTATTGCCAAAAAAATAACAACAGAATACACATTTTTATAGAAATTTGGACGATTTCCCTTTTGTTGCTATTTCTTGGCAATGTTCTGGCATGATTCTGACGACTGCTTGAAAACAATCGATTTGCAACAGTAAAAATAATAAATCAACTTAACTGATGTATCACGGATGGTGATAGTGGAACGTCAGAATCATGCCAGAACATTGCCAAGAAATAGCAACAAAAGGGAAATCGTCCAAATTTCTATAAAAATGGACTGAAATGTTAAGGGGAAAATCTCTTTAGACACCTCAAAATGAGTCATTTTTCAGTGGTTTTATGTGTTTTTAAAGGTGATACAATAATTGTATTAAAAACTAAAAATATATTTTTTTAGTTTTTTTTACAAAACGGCGACTCAGTAATTTGTCACTCTTTTTCTATTCATCTGAAATACAAAAAAAAAGAATTGTTTTCTGTTTCTGATATATGCACGGAAAGGATAAACCTATAAAACTATAAAAAAGTATTAAATTAGAAATTTTGTAAGCTTTTAAAAAAAAATGTTCAAATTTTGTACTAGTTTTTCGACATCTTTATCCCAACAAGTAGTTTATTTACACGAAATCTTTAAATCCTTAGACGCATCCTTCCGATAATGATATAGAGAAAAGCCTCCCAAGATTTCAGCCAAATCGATTAATAACTTTTTGAGTTACAGAGCGAGCAGTTTTTGAAAACACGATTAGTTTTAGTGACTTACCGGTCAGTCAGCGATCCCAGGTGCTTATAAATATCTTCAGCCTCTTCGAAAAGCTGGTTTTCTTCAACCTGCTGCTGATTTTGCCTCGGAAACTGCTCCGGTTAATCCATGGTTAGTGATAATATCCTTAAGAAATAGTCATATAATAACCATGAATGATAAGATGATATGATAAGATCATATTGCAATTGAATAGCCCGGTTTTTACTTGCCAATATTTATATTTCAACCTCTAAGGTCTGGATGCGCAGTAGCCTAACGGCCTAACGCCTCAGAGCTCAATCGAAGAAGTGTATTCGTCGTGTTAACCACTTAGGTACTGTACATTCGGGGAACTCTTCGTTCTGTGTCTCTGTTAGACAGTGACCCACCCACTCTTTCGTTTGCGCATCTCAGAGGCCAAGATGCTGATTAAGCTGTCTGGGTCGCGATATGCGGGCTCCTGCGCGCTCGATTGTATGCGATAATTCCGTAAATATTCAATATTTTTATTTTTCCTCTTGCCGGTATTTTGAATTTCTAAAATGATTTCCCCTCGTAAGGGAAAAAAATAGGCAAAATTATCGTCCTGTGTGTATCAGACTCATCCAGGAATCCTCTAGCATTCCCAAATTCACCATATGGGATTAATTTTACTAAAAATAACATCGTGGTATTCAATCCTCCTCAGTATTCGATAGATTTGACTCCGGTTCACTTACTGGCTGGTTTAGTTATACCGAAAATAAATCAGGCAATGAAAAGAAAATCATTCGACACGATTTTGGACCTCCAGTTGGCTTAGACCGCGATTTCGGAAAAATACCATTGGTACTTCAAAAATGTTTTTTTTTGCTTCGGATTTCTCTTTAATAAATGATATAAATCATTAAGTCAAATAAGTTTAATATTATTTTATACAAGGTGCATCTCACGAAAAATAGGGCTTTAAACAAATCACAAATACTGCAGAAAATACAAATCCAAACACTGTACAAATAAAGCAAAAATCATTATTTATATTCAAAATATATGTCCCTATACGTCAATAAAACATTTTGCACAGTCAATTAGGTTGACGAATGAATTTTTGAGCTCGCCCAAAGATATGTCCTTCAGGATGGCGGTAGAAGTCTTTTGGATGGTTTCAATGGCGACATAACGATGTTCTTTCATCGGGAAATGAAGTTTTTCGAAGAGGTAGAAGTCACAGGGAGTCAAATCAGGCGAGTATGGTGAATGAGCGTCATCAGTGATGAGCGTCGAGCGATGGGACGGAGCATTATCATCCAACCAGCGCCAGCTACCTTGTTGACGCTTTTGTGGGCGCATTTGACGAATGCGCGACAACAGACCCGTCATAACACCAAGATAAAATACAGCATTACTCATTTGACTAGATGAAATGAAGTCTTTGTGCACAGTTCCCTCAAATTCGTAGAAACAAATCAACAATATTTTGATTTTTAACTTCTCGAGATGGCTTTTTTTGGAATTTAACTCGCTGGGCTGCTTTGACGCTTACCAGTAACAATGCTGTACTTGAAGTTTTCGTCCTTTTTCAGCTCTTTAATCAAGTCCTTGCAATGTTGGATTCGGAGCAAGTTTTGGTCGTCAGTGAATTTGTGTGGAAAAAAGCCATGCATAAAACTTCCGTCCCACCATAAGTCCCAAATGATCGGTCAAAATGCGATGAATTGAATCTTTGGACATGTTTATTTCCATTTCCATGTATCGCCACGACGGTATTGACTATTTTTTAAATATTCACACACAATTTCAATGTTACTTCGAGTGACCATGGAGTTTTTCGAACCAGGATGTTGGTTGTCCTTGATGTCCTCACGACCTTCTTTGAATCGTTTAAACCACTCGTGGGCTCTGCTACGGGATAAACAATTCTCACCATACACTTGTTTCATTAATTATCTGTTTCGATGAATATTTTACCAAGTTTAAAACAAAATTTAATATTCGCTCTTTGTACTATATTTATTTTTCGACCAACGGCATAAACACACTGACAGTTTAAGGGACCCAAAACGGTCGATTTGCAAAATCAAAATTAATAATTCAACATATCTGTCGGATTACGCCAAATGAAGAATCCAAGCAAGTTTCGCTTGCTAAGAGCGCAGCTAAATTCGTGAGGAACTCAAAACGGTCGATTTGCAATAGCAAAATTATTAAATAACTTATCTGATATATCACGGTAAATGACCAGAACAATATCAGAACGTTGTCAAGAGACGATCAGATCCATCATCAAGTTTCCAAAAAAAGGGACTGAATTTCTTCAAAATTATCGTCCTGTGTGTGTATTAGATCCAGAAATCCTCTAGCATTTCTAAATTCACTATACGCGATTTCTATTACTAAAAATTACATCGTGGTGTTCAATCATCCACAATATTTACCAGAGTTAACTGCATTAAACTCCCCGGTTTAACCCAAACTAAATCTGACCATTAAAATGGGCATGAAAATGATTCGATACGATTTTGAACATCCAGTTGACTTAGACCGCGATTTTGGAAAGAATTGCCAAAAAAATATCATTAGTACTTTCAAAAATGTTTTCTTCGCTTCAGAGTTCTCTTTGCTAGACGGTGTAAATCATTAAAGGCAAATTAATCATTAATCAAGTAAGCAATTCGCTAATAAAAACGTGAACATCACATGGCGCAAGGTTTGGGCTTTATTGTTGGATAAAGCTGAATAAAATCTCTAGATGCAGTTCTTCGCTGTATGTTTTTGCATGGTGTGACTCTATTGTCATGCTATATAAATGTATGCTCTTTTGTTTGCAGCTTTAAGGAATTACAAAGAGAAAGAACAGTTTCCTTTTTCATTTAAATGACAATGTCACGCAGAGCGAGTGTCGAACGGTAACCATAACAAAAAGACCACCGGCTTATTCTTTAATTTTCACGCCTGATCCGTTTAGAAAAAACGAACTATACCATTCCTGCCTGAAACTGTTTAAATTAACAACAATAGCAGGGAAAAAAGGAGTCTTGCTAGATCAGGGTCAATGGCTGTGATAGCGTAGACCAGATGCAAATACAACTACTATAAATAATTGTGAAATCAAAACGAAAAAGAAAATCATCAAAGCTAATTGCAATATAATGTTTCTAGTTCTTGTTGAAGTGTTTCTTATTTATTCGAAAGCTATTTTTATAAAGCTATTTCTTCGATGAAAGCAGGAAGTGAGTAGGTACCTTATTTTAATAAAACTGCAGTTTTATTTTTATGTTTTTGAATGTTTAATGAAATCCACTACATTCCCCTCTCTGTTACTTTAATAAGGATCCTTCTGTTCCTATCCGAGAACAATAGATGGTATTGTTCATGTCGTAGACTTTAGCATAAACGCCGTAAGTTAATGCCTGTTATGTCTATTAAATATGTAACTATGGTTAAATAACAGTTATCGAAATGTATACATACACAGTCTGGTCTTCCTGATGTGAAATGACATATACGAGGTGTATAAGAAATGACACTGCTGGCCTAGCGTTGTTACGAAAATGCCGTGCTACGAAAACTTAAACAGGTCTATGGAAACAATATTTTGTCAAGAGCCAAGAAGTGGTTTACGGCATTCTCAGAGGGTTAAAAAAACCTCACCACTGCTAAAAAAAAAAAGTCAGAAAGAGCAAATCGAAGATCAAAAGCATACTGATTTGTTTTTTGATAGCCAGAAGATCGTTCACAAGGAATTTGTGCCTCAAAGTCAAACGGTAAACCAACATTATTTCCGAGAAGTTCTTGAAAGACTTTGAAAAGGGATCATTGATGTAAGACCAAACATCAAGAACACCTGGTTGCCTCATTGGCACACAGAGATTTCAATTAATGAGTTTTTGGCAAATTAAAACATCAGTGTGGCTGCGCAGCTCCCTTATTCATCAGACATGAGTCAATATGCCTTTTTTCTTTTCCCAAGATTGAAAATACCTTGCTGCTATTTTGGGACATTGCTCAATATTCAAAAGACCGTAACCGATCACAAAAATCCAGTTCATGAAAATAATCGAACCACCAAGTGTCTCTAGGGTGTTCAAACTCATATTGAAGACGCATCACATGTTGGAATGTATCCCTTCCAAAGGGGAAACCAAATCTAACACTACACTCCCAGTCTCAGTACTTTATGTTCACACCTTGTAAGACGGTATTCTTTATAATTGCAACATAGCTTTAACACATGGGCAGGGTCGAAACCTTGTGGATACCCGAGATCATGTTCGCAAACTTTCCTTTAAACACCAGTTTCGCTTCTGGGAATACCCAAAAATTGCAAGGAGCTAAATCAGACAAACCTGGGGAATATTAAGAATCACGACTAGTTCAGAAAAATTTTAGCAAAGAAAATATTTTAAAATTGGATGTATCAAATACAGGATCGTTCAAAGGGTTGTTAACTTCTTGAACTGAAAAAAAAAACAAGACATCAATTTTAAGAAATGTATTCTTAAAATTTACAAACATTCTTGGAAATCTATGTTCTGAAGATTACGTTGTCTAATTGTAGTCTGTTTCTGTCCTGGCACTGCTGAAGCCTACCTGTGTCTCTGCAGTTACGGCTTCGATTTCTTGTCGAATATTCTTTAGATGAGTGGTTGTGGTATACTTGCATTTTCAGCAGATTGAACCGTTTTTACTTTCTTTGGCGCGCTTTTACCTGTTCCCATCTACTGTTTGAAGTACTGCTTCATCTATGGCGTAGAATGGTGAATCCACATTTCCTCTATTGCTATAAAATTTAGAAGAAACTCAGCAGATACCCAAAATATCGGGTAAAATGTAGTGGGAAGTGTGGATCGAGCTATTTGGAAAACTTGTTTCTTTTACTTCATGACTACAAACATGCAATTAGATGCGCGTATATGAAACTTGGTACCGTTCCATCTAACGAATCAAGCTTTCTGCTTTCTGGCCTTAACCCTCTATCAGTTGGGCTCGAGCTAAACGCATGAAACTGACTGAAGGAACGGTCAGAAATATAGAACAATCACGGGGGTAATCGCAATCAAACTGAGCTCGAGCTGACGTTATGCTGGCAGCTAAAGAAACGGCAGAGGACCCTCATGGAGTGCGAATTAGAAAAGAGAAGTGTGGATAACCAATGGCACTACGATATCCGAAAAGCAGCTGAATGAAAATGGATGAGTTATGCGCAAGATGCACAAGACAGAGACGAATGTAACGTTAAAAAGGAGGCGTATGTCCAACATTGGATGCTCAACACTAAATAGATATTTATTTCTCTAATCAACAGATTAATTACATTATCGGGAACGTTCGAAGAGATTTTTCTAAGAAATAGAGAAACGTAAATAGTTTGTTGACAGCAATGGTATTACTAGTCCCATCTGACATATACATCGCAAAGTTTGACATTGTTGACCATATACCATTTTCCCATACGGATGCTTTTGCTATAAAATCTTAGTCAAAAGAAGGGAATTAAGTCGTGATTTACTCCGACTTACGACGTGGATTATCTCAACAACAGTGCATCGATTAACTCACTTTGACTTTTGGGGATGAAGTACGATCTAAAACCACTGTATATCACTGATTTAGTAAATTCAATCGTGGTAGTCTGTTTTTTTTTTAGGATAAAGTGGCTACATTTCTACTATTTACACTACACTACCATTTGTTTGCCAGAAGTCTTTGAAGAAATAAGAAAAAACAACCAGCGAAGCAGGATCATCCTTCACTATAACAACGCGAGCTCTCACACATCGGACCGAACAACTCAATATTTAACGGGTCAAAAGCGGTCATAATAATGCGTCATCTACCATACAGTCCTGATTTGGCACCCAATGATTTATTTTTGTTCCCGTCCGTGAAGAATAAACTACAACGATTTTCGACGCTGGAAGAAGCGGTTCATGAGTTCAAAATAGATGTTTTGGAAATATCTCAATCGAAACGGACAAAGTATTATGAAAATTGGTTCAAACATATGCAAAAATTTATCGATTATCACGGAGAATATTTTCAAAAACAATAAAACCATTTTCAATGATAAATATTTATTTTTATTTATTATTCCGGTTACATAAATAGCCCCATATGAAATTACAATTATTTAAAAAACAAGGCAAATGTTCTCCAAGTAAAAATTGTCCAATTGTCCAGAATTGTCGAGGTTTCTGGCCTTAAACGGCCATCAGGCTCGAGTTGAACGTAGGGAAGCAGCTTTTTCACAAAACATGTTAATAGGTTGTTTTTTACCTCTTCTTGCGTATTAAAAGATATCCTATTTAAACAATTTTAAAGAGAGCAGAATAGAGGGTAGTGAGCTCCGGTGAGTAAGTTGATTGGGACAAGACAAGCATTTTCTGGGTCTTGTTTGAAATGTTTTGTAAACAGTACTAATTGTGAACAGTAAAGGTCGGTGTCGATGATTTGGTTGCGTGAAATAAGGTCAAAGTGTATGAGTCCCTCCTAAATCTAACAAATGCAAATTTTCCTCGGTTGAAGGCCGTCTTTCTCCATACCCCCTTCCTTACACGTTGTTGTACAGGATCAATATTTATAAATGGAGCGTCAGAATGTCCCATTTGCCAATGCCACTTATCCAGGTTAAAGTATCTGTCCCTGATCGAACAAACCATTTTTGCCCCATGTTGTCCACCACAGAACGTCCTCCATAAATTCTTTATAAACATAAACTTTTTGTGTTTGGTTTGGACAGCGTTCTTCCCCTTTTTGAAATAAAAAAAACTTAATGTGCTGATTTCCAACGACTCTCATACATTGTAGAGTAACAATTAGCAAAAAATATCCGTTACAGCTATAGAAAAACCCCACACTCGGCGATTCACTTCAAATCGAACAAAACCAAAAAAAACTAATTAATAGGTTATTTATGGACTAGATCTAGAGCGAAACAAAAAAGATGTATTCAGTCACGCATTACAAAATCCCCATACAAAAACCAACACAACATCGGTTAAATATGTTCATCCGCCATGGCATCGTTATTCAAATATCACCCGAAAAAAAAATAAGTAACAAAAGAAACGAGAATAAAGCAAAAACTTGGATTTATAATTTTATCTGATGCATGCTCGCATATCTATCCGTATATTGCAGCCATTTGCATTTACGTTTAGACGGTTTCTGAGAGAACGCCAAGAGATGCAACCGATAGAAACATGGTTTTTAACTAGCAAACATCTTTGATATGCTGACGGTAATGCATTGATGCTTATTCAAACTGTTTCTTGCTCTTCTTGCTGAAATATATTTGCAGGCCGTTCAACGAAGGCGTCATCATCCTTTAAATATCTGTTTTCCATTGCATCTCTGACACCCTCACTCCAGGAAATTAAATAATATCATTAATAATAACTATTAATGATTTTAAACTCGAAGAGATTTACCACTAAACACGGAATCACTTTTTTTTAAGTTTTCGACGCACGTTTCGCTAACCATGTTAGCATCATCAGGAGACTATTTAAAAAAGGAATAAAACAATTTTTTACTTTATCTATCACTTTTATTTTTAAACAAAATTTGTGTGACTATAGTTTCGTAAACGATTTTACATTCTCAAACACTACTTTAAAACTTAAAACTTAAAGTAGTGTTTGAGAATGTATAATCGTTTACGAAACTATAGTCACACAAATTTTGTTTAAAAATAAAAGTGATAGATAACAAAATAAAAAATTGTTTTATTCCTTTTTAAAAAATGAACTATGACAAAGTAACGGACAAATCAATCAATAATTTTTAAGGAGATTATTTCATTTAATTCTAAAACTAAACTATGTTCTGTTTATATAAGAACACTAATTGCTAACCTACTACCTAGGAAGCGTACTAACAACTTAATGAAGAGAGTAAGAAAAGGATACTAGAAATAGAAAAGAGAACAAAAGAAAGAAAAAAAGAATAAAAGATGAACCGTGAGGTTTACTGACCCTTATATTAATAATTGAAAAAGTTGACTGAACGGAATAGGTCCTTTACACCGGTTCATGATTTTCTTATATTTTTCATATGCATCCAAAGCCCTATTGTTATTTACACTTTTAATCAGTGGTAAATTACTAATGTCTATATTGTGGTCATGTTCGATTGCATGCTGGCCAACACAAGATTTTACATTTCTCCCATATCTAATGTGGACAATGTGTTTTTTATACCTCGTTAATGTGGATCTTTTTATTTGCCCAATATAGTTTCGATCACAATCTTGACAACTAATTTCGTAAATTCCCGACTTTTTATGCTGATCTACTTCATCCTTTGGATTACCCAGACTTCTGTTAATTTATCATATGGTTTGTACACAGCCTTAATTTCCACTTTTTCAAAATACTACGTAGCCTTCGTGTTAATACCTCAATTTACCATACAATTTAAATTAGCCATCTTACTTTGGATGCTATGATTCGAACCCTTTGGAATATATCTCGATGATGATGATGCTAACATGGTTAGCGAAACGTGCGTTGAGAATTTTAAAAAAGGTGATTCGGTGTTTGGATGTAAATCTCTTTGATTTTACTGTTTTACACCGAAGGTTCTGAAAGAAAAATTGATTAATGATATTATTTAATTTATTTTAATTAATAAATAACACTGAAACAATTACAATATATTTAAAAATAACCAAAATTCGCATGGAACCAAATCAGTCGATTATGGAGGATCGTCGAACATTAAAATATCGTGCAATACAAGATATTTCATTCTGGAACAGTGCGTTTAGAAGTAACCAGGAACTCATCGATAAACGTGGTGGAAACATTACCGACGCAGGATCATTCTTCACCATTACAACGCGAGCTCTCGTACATAGCACCGAACAACTCGATATTTCAGCGGTCGAAACATCAAATTGATGGGTCATCCGCCATACAGTTCTGATGTGGCACCCAATAATTTCGACACATGGTCTATCGAGATGTTTTCAATGTTAACAAGCTCGTGTACATTCAGTCATTTTTATAATGATTTTGTCCAACTATTTTTACTGTCGAAAATAAAGGAGAAACATTTTTTTAAAGTGAAATCTGCACAACAAAAACAACTCCAAATTCAATTCGCGACGAATAATTAAATACACATGTCTGAAAAGACATGCCACCTAACGAATCACGTTTGACAAATATTACAGTCATTTACTCATAGGTACGCCCCTACCTTCCATTCCTCCTTCAGTCTTTTGGAATTCCCCAACCCCGCCTCCTCAGCTAAAGAGTTCGGGCATGATACTTCACAACCTTCTACTTGATACTTAAATCTCCTTGCCTCTTTATTACTCGATTTATCCGTTTTCAAGGCATCAGGTCTCATATAGTAAGCCTTTTTCTGGTCTCCCTCCTATATATTTTACGGAGTTTCCTATGCCACTTAAAATTCACTACCACCGTCCCAATAACTTCATTTACACTAATGGCTCCAAGTCCAAGAATGGAGTAAGTTCGGCCCTTGTGCACGACAAACCAACGTGCGGCTTCCGAATTTATCGTCTCTGCAGAACTCTTAGCTATTATGGACACCACCTCATATACCCCCTCCTATTCCCGATGTATTTGGCTAAGCTTGTCTGACTTTCCTTCAACCGCTTGATTCTTCCCTATCTACTACTATAGTTATCAACAATATTTCTATCATTCCGGAAGGTCAATTTAAAGTGTCTGCTCTATATTGGATAATAAACGAGCTCATTCTTGCACCAAAAAAGTCCTAAAAGAGGACCTTCCTATCTTGCCTCTTCATCATTATAGAGATACCTACTCCCCCATCTCACTAATTATTCAAAACATTGTCCAATTCGACTAAGACACTTTGGGGTACTTTGCCAATCTATACGCCGTCAAACCCAAACTTTTTGAACGTCATCTCCCTCCTCACCTTGAACGTCACCTTTTGGTAAAAGTAGAATAGGCTAAGGATCAGATACTGCTGCTTCTCCCATAGGCACTTCATTAGCAGTGACCCTCCATCGGTATTTACCTCATACGGTGTTCTTTTTGTCCGGTCGTCATGTCTTGCTAGAGTGCCTCTTGTTATCTGCGCTTCTTAAAGACATGGACTTCCCGTCCATTTTATTCACTCATTACTCCGATTATCTTTTTGCATTCCTTCTTACCACTGATCTAGCCCGATGCTCTTACCTTTACACACTTAATTTTCCTCCCTGAGGCGTTAATCTATCGTTAATATATTAGTTCATGCATTAAAAACTCTTTTTCTTCCATACACCATTTAAAATACTCATAAATGTGCTAGTTCATACTTGTACTCACGTCTATCATTTGCTACTATCTATTTCCTCATCATACCTGCATCTTTACTATAACACTCCCCTATTGTCTGTTCGTCTATGTCTATGTTATATGTTTACTCAAGGTGATGAATTAGGACCGAACCCACTGATCCTACATATTATGTTCACGTACAATATAACACTAATTGTAACATCATATCACTTACCTTCAACATATCACAAACTCTTTACAAACTGTCAAATATCTTCGGTTGCTGATGCGGATCTAAATCGAAAAAATGCAAATTCAAATTTATTCTTGAGCCGAGAACTTCTCGATAGCGTGAATAAGTAGTAGCTTAAAAAACAAGAACATTAATAATTTTTCAAGGCATGAAGTTCTTCCTCAACGATATATTTGTATTTACGAAAGCGGCTATTATTTAGAATACGATATATTACGATAGCGGCTATTGTTTGAAATGAATGACTAGGGTCAAAAGTACCAACCTTATAAAGCTTAAGTTTGAAGTTTGACGACGCTACGTTATTTAGTATTTGTTTGGCAGCCATTAATAGTGAACGCTCCCAATGAATTTGTAAACATGAAAATAGAATGGTCCTCGTTATGTGATAACAATATTTTCATCTGAAAAGTCTCAGTCCAACCGATATCAAAGCCCATCTAAAGTCTACTCTGGGGGAGTCTGCTCCTTCGTTTACAATAATAAAATATTGGGGGTAGAGTTTAAACGAGTCCGTACGAGCTGCCAAGACAAACATCGCAGTGGTCGACCAAATAAGGTGACCACATCAGAAATGGTGAAGAACATCCACAAAATGGTATGGGATGACCGTCGGCTGACAGTGCGTGGGCTAACAGACATGGTAGGCATTTTAAAAAGTGCTATTAATCGCATATTGAATGCAAATTGGGATATGAAAAAGCTTTGCGCAGGATGGGTACGCGATTACTAACAACTGATCAAAAACAGCGTCGCGAGGGTATTTTAATCGAGAGTTTGGCGAAGTTTCACATGCATAAAGCCGAATTTTTGCGTCGATTCATAACCATGAATGAAACATGGATCCATTACTTCACACCTGAGATGAAGGAACAGTCAAACCAATGGACTGAAAGTGGAGAATCAACTCCAAAGAAGGCGAAGACAGTCCCGTCCGCAGGCAAGGTCATGGCGTCAGTTTTTTTGGGATGCGCGTGGGATAATTTTCATGGATTATCTTCAGAAAGGAAAAAGAATCAACGACGAGTACTAGACGAACATATTGCACAGTTTAAATGATGGAAACAAGAAAAAACCGGCTGCATCTGACGAAAAAGAAAGTTGTTTCATTAAGACAATGCACCAGTTCAAATATCCATTATAGCGATGACCAAAATCAATTAGTTAAAGTTCGAATTGCTTTCTCACACACCATATTCGCCAGATTTAGCCCTCCCGGATTATTTTCTGTTTCCAAACTTGAACAAATTGCTCGGAAATTTGCCAACAATGAAGAAGAAGAGTCTGTGGTTGACGGCTATTTTGAGGAGCTCGACGATTTCCACTATAAACAGGGAATCGAAGCTATTGAACATCGCTGAGAAAAGTACATAGGAGACTATGAAGAGAAATAAAGATATTTTTTCCTAAATTTATTGTGTTTTCTTTGTTAGGTCGGCTACTTCTGGGACTACCCTCGTACAGCAGCTCTATAGGCCTATTAGATACTTGGCTTGGCTGGCTATTTGTCGCCGTATTTCTCTATTCGTAGCTTTCCTTTTCCAGGCTGTAATTATGATTCTCTGTAGATCCCTCTCTATCTCTTCTCCCCATCTTGGTCTTGACCTTCCTTTCCTCCTCTTGTCAGCAATGCTATTTTCCAGTAATATTTTTGGGATTCGATCCTCCTGCATTCTAAAAATATGCCCATGCATCTCAGTCTTTAAGATTTCACAATGCCTATGATGTCTGGTTCCTTAAAAAGCCCTTTTAACTTTCGCCTTTCCCATCTGGAATCAATTTTCCTACCTCCAAATATATTCCTTAAAATTTTGCCTTCCATACTCCCAACATTATTTCCTATTTGCAAATGTAACTATTGGTATTATAGCTTTTTTATAAATTCTTATTTAAATTGCGAAATATCATCTTACTATAGAATAATCCCTTAAGGTAGTGAATGCTTCGGTTTCCTATCATTATGTTCTCTTGCATTACTTTTTCCCTTAAAAGTCTCTTTTTGGAACTTACGTTGAAAAATAAAGTTGTTTTAATTGCCTCTTCTATTAAAAATAATTAATTATGTTCACTCCTCGTATATTCCATCCGTGTTTTCATCAAATATAATTAAACCACGAAAATATAAATCGTAGCAAAGCTTTGTTATCGCGTGGCGATACAAGTCAGCAGTAAAACTTATCAGTTAATAAGGTACGTGCCTAAAATATCAAAGCTGGTATGATACGAACTCAACAGTTATTATATTCCAACTCTAAAATCGTACGGTCGATCTCTGATAAGTTGACGTTTTTATTTCGTTCGAAACAACTTCATCTAACAGACTTTTATTATAATCGGTTCGTTATACCGTAAAATCCAATTTGCCAACTTTCAGTCGGGTCATTTTTCTTCGCTGCAGGAACGGTCTGTAAAAATGCGAAACGCGATGCGTCGATGGCGAACATCAAAGTGACCTATGCCGACAGTGGCGACGTTTCGACCGTCGACCTGATCTAATTTATTAATCGAATAAGGCATATCTGATGATCGTTTGTGCATTTAAACATATGCGTCTTTAAATAGCTCTTTAATGAGTCATGCGTTCATTGCTGGCTAGAAGAAATAAATTCTCTTACAAGCAAAGCAATATACATTCAAGGATTTTTCAAATTGAGAGGTTTTTTAATTCATGAATTAAATACAGAATTAGCGTTGATTTCAAAACACTTTCTATTGCTAATGATATTTAAACACGAAAACCAATATCTGCCAAGTGATCACCTCTTGCAGCTCCACAGACGCCCACACTTTTATCAGGATTTTAAATGATATTTTGGCATAATCGTGGCTCTATCTCACCAGTGATTCAAATAATGTTATTCTTTAGTTTAGGAATCGATTGTGGATTGTTCTTATAGATCTGGCTTTTCACGTAACCCCAAAGAAACTATTCCAACGGGATCAAATCACATGATTATCGTCACCATTTAACATCACCCTTTTTTGCAATAACTAGTCCAGGAATTTTTTCCTTCGATAAATCAATTGTTTCATTAGCAGAGTGAGGTGTAGCGCCATCTGTTGGAACCACATATCATCCAAATCAATATTATTCAATTCAGCTCTAGTTATCATTTCACAATATCGAACACCATTTACAGTCACAGCTTCACCAGTTACACCTCCTGGCCATAATGCACACCATACAGTAAGTCGTTCAGGATGTAAAAATTTTTGTTTATTGATATAGCCGCCAGTTTCAAAATGTGCATCATCTGAAAAGGTGATTTATTTAAATTATTTTTGTTTTAGTTGTATTTAGTTGTATTTTTTTTAGTTAATTTTGTAATGTTTTGTTTTGGATTTGTTCTTTGATTCAATTGACAAATCAGTTCCTGAGTTGTTTGAACCTTATATTCCTTCAGAGCTAAATCCTTTCGTACAATAGGCCATGTTGTGGATTCACTGAGTCCAAATTGTTGTGAACGTCGACTAATGGAATTTTCTGGGTTTCCAGAAATACTTTACGTACCAAATCAATATGTTCTTGTGAACGACCACTAGGACTATATATTGTTCTTCTTTTGTTTCTTGAAATGTTGGCACAATTCGAGTGAGAGTCCTTTCAGACGGATGATTGTGCAAACTATAAGTTTCACGCAATTTTCTAAACACATCTTTCACTGAACATTAATTTTCATAAAATATTTCAAATGTTACATTATCTAGGACCCCATTTTTTCGGGATAAATGATAAATGTATCATTTGTGAAAAATTGATCCAAACCTAAACAGATTCACAACCGTATATACATACATATACAGGGTAGGGTTTTTAGGTACGTTCTTCTATCCTCAATCTCTGTCGGACCCATTTGTGCCTTTCCCAGATCAGCTCGGACTTGTGTTATATCTATGGTACTGTTGACTTGACTCCTTGTATGAATGTAAGAATTCTGTTGGTGAGTCTTGTCGGTGGGTGTCTACTGATGTATCCATAAAATTTCAACCTTCTTTTTCTTATGTCCGCCGCTACGTTGGACATTCTCACTGTGGTCTTTCGAGAATGTAGTCTGTATCCTTCCTCTGTCAGTTTTGGGGCGAGAATTTTCCTCATAATTTTGCGTTCTTCTTTTAGTATGATTTCTATGCCGCTTTTTGTATGAAGTGTAAGTGTCTCGCTTGCATATAGTATCTCTGGTTTGATTACTGTGTTGTAGTGTCTTATTTTTACGTGTGTGGATAGGCATTTCTTATTGTAGATATTGTGTGTCTTGCCGTATACCCTCTTGATCTTCTGTTACCGAGCCTTCTGTGCTATCTTCTCTCCTCCTGTGGGTTCAAGGAGCTCGCCCAGATATTTGAGGTGAGTGACCCTATTTATTTTGCCGTATATGGTGTTCAAATTTTGGACATTCTAACTTTGAGCAGAAGAATTCGGTTTTTTGAAAGAAGATTTGTAGGCCTTTTTGGACTTTTTCTGCACATTCCTTGAGGACTTCGATCTGTTTGGTTGCCCTTTTTTCATAGTCTACGAGTATGGCTAGATCATCTGCTAAGGCCAGGCATGATATTTCTATGTTATTTTTGTACTTGTACTTTTGTACTTTTTCAGTTCTTTTTCCCATTCCCTTATGACTTTGTCCAGGACCAGGTTGAAGAGAAGTGGGGACATCAGGAATTCGGAATTTTCTCCCATAAATTTCACTTTAGAGGTTGTATCAGTCAGTGTCGAGACCTTTTGGGGTCGAGTCCTTGTTCTTCTAGGATGTTGAACAGAGATTTTTGGTCGATGCAGTCGTATGCTTTCTTGAAGTCCACGAACGTGCAGATGATTGGGACATTCCTAATAGCTTTGTATTTCAGTATTATTTTTAAGTTAAATATTTGTTCAGTGCATGAGCGACCAGGGCGAAAGCCTGCCTGATATTCGCCAATTTTGTGTTCTAATTGTTCTTGTGTTCTCTGGAGAAGGCATGCTGAGAGGATTTTGTAAGTGACTTATAGTAAGGAGATTCCTCTGTAATTATTCACATCTGTTCTGTCTCCCCTCTTGTGCAGCGATTGGATAAGAGCACATTTCAATTAATCTGGTAATTTTTCTGTTTGTCAAATGTCCGTGATAATTTGCATATGTTCCTGCAATGAATTTGGTCCGAGGTTTTTCAATCATTCCGCGATGATACGATCTTCACCGGATGACCTGTTATTCTTTAGTTTGCGTATGTGCCTGTGGATTTCTTCCTGTGTTGGTGCTGGTGATTCTGAGTGGGTATGGATACAATTTTCCTTGGGGAATCTTGTGTCGCGTTCGGTACAATTGAGGACATCAGAGAAATAATGTGCCAGCTCCTTACAATTCTCCTGATTGTTTAGCGCTAATCTCCCATTCCGCTTTCTGAAGCAGAGATTTTGTGGTGTGTATCCATGGATTTCTATAAAAGTCTTTCGTGTTATAATTGCGGAAATTCTCCTAAAAATATATGTCTCAAATCGAACAATGAACCTAGTTAATTTA
Organism: Cosmopolites sordidus; assembly: GCA_031761425.1. NCBI lineage: Eukaryota > Metazoa > Arthropoda > Insecta > Coleoptera > Curculionidae > Cosmopolites > Cosmopolites sordidus. The sequence continues at coordinate 754,931 of JARFXV010000068.1, read as the reverse complement.
GTAAAAAATAGGTTCATTGAGTCGTGGTTTAAAAATTGTCACCTAACTTTGATACCTTATCTTAAAAAGTATATATTACACTGTTCTGGGCAAGTTATTTCAAAAGATGGCCCATTTAGTCAAGATTTCAAAATGATACAACTGGCACTTTCCACAAAAAATGTTATTGCTTATTTTTTTTGCAAAAGGACCATATTTCAATAAACTCATACCATGATAAAAAAATAGTTTTGTGTGCTCAAAAATGGACTTCACCAGTGTAAGTGAGATGGATAGATGTTATGACAAAATTATACCATAATTGGCATTTTTCTTTCCACTTTCAATCGCGTCAACTACTTGGATTTACTCCAAAATGATTTGCAGATTTTGCTAGAAGATGTACCACTCAATATCTACAGAGAAATGTGGTTTCTACAAGATAGTGGCCCAGCGCATTATGTACTGCGCCCCTGTACAGAATTATTTGAACAGAGAATTTCCCGAAAAGTGGTTCTCCGGACCTAAACACTCTTGATTTATTTTAATGGAGCTGCATAAAAGAAAAAGTATATTCAAATCCAATACAAAATCAAGTCGAACTGCGTCACAGAATTATGACTCGTGAAAAGATCTTTTCTGAGGCGATGCAGAGCATGTGTTCGTGCCGAAGGCAAACAATTTGAGCATTTGTTTTACTTTTAAAGAAAAATATTGTGATAAATAAAAGTATTACAATAATTCCTTTCAGTTAATTTTGACTAAGTTTTATCTTAAAAAAATAATCAATTGTGAATTTGACTCACACACATTGCCTTTGGGTTGAGCTTTTTTGAAATAAGGTTCTCTTTTGCGAAAAAAAGGCAGTAATATTTTCTGTGGAAAGAAAAATTGCCAATTGTATCATTTTTGAAATCTTCACTAAATGAGCCATCTTAAAGTTGAATGTCAATCTGTCTATCTCTAATTCGTCATCGAACAGCGTTACCATCTATCTCACTCTATCACATTTGTCCATCTCACTTACACTGGTGAATTCCATTTTTGAGCACGCAAAAGCATTTTTTATAATGATATAAGTATTTTAAAATGTGGTGCTTTTACAAAAAAAAAAAAGAAATATATTTTTTGGTGGAAAGAAGTGCCAATTATTGTACCATTTTGAAATCTTGATCAAATGGATCATCTTTTAAAATAACTTGCCTAGGGTAGTGTAATACATTTTTTAAATAAAAATTTATCTTTAAAATAAAATAATGTGTCAAAGTTAGCTACATAATTTTTTAAACCACGACTCGATCATTTTTTTTTATTGAATTAACAACTTTCATTGTTTGATGTGTAACTGCGATTAATAGCATGGTTATTTAGGATCACGTTATAAAAAATAACACTGAAAAATTGAGAAATTTGTGATCACAATATTTAAAGATATAGCATAGGGTGTCGAATTTCAAGATTTTCAAAAATATGCCTATTATCGCCAGAACTGGTATAAACTATCACGCCAGAGCTAAACTGCGCCTATAATTAAAAAAAATATATATAAAAAAATAATAAACGAATGTCGCAGTTTAAGGAAATTAATGATTTCGTTTTAATACTTACCAATTTGTCATGTTGGTTGTCCACATTTATAAGTAAAAGGTTTCGGTATTAACTGAAGATTCGGTTTAATACAAAAAATATATAATATAAATATAATTTCTGTTTCCGCATCGACTGACTGTTTAGTGCAACAATTTTGATTCTCTTCCCGACTACGGAACAGCCTATCTAATGATTTATTATGGTCAATTGCGGTGCAACAAAGGGGCATATTATTTTGATTTACGATCTTATTACGCACTACATACCTCAGACGACCATTAATAAATTATCTCGCTCGTATAGCCGCGATCTTTTGTTTTTATACTTTAAAAACCAAGGGTCACAACAAAGTGTAAGGTCATTCAAATTTTAGACAGGGTGTGCAAGTTTCAGTTTTACAAGAAACTGCTCATTATCTTCAAGTCATCATTCAATTCAGAAACATCTATCAACTTTGAGAACTCACTTTTGGCGATGGTGATCTAAAACCACTGTATATCACTGGTTTAGTGAAGTCAATCATGACCTTCGTTCGCTCACGGATGAATTTAAATAGGTCGTCCAAAATGAATTGTTGTACCAGAAAACATCGATACTCTGCACGAACTGATAAACCAAGATCATCATATGACATACCTTGAGATTGAGGCATCCCTGGGCATTAATATGAGGAGCATACAGAAGATTTTACATGAACATTTAGCCGTGAAAAAGATTTGTATGCGTTGGATTCTGCTTAATTTGACAATCCATCAAAGTAAGGCTCGTGTCCATTGGTGCAAAGAAATGCTCAATAAATAGAATCGTGGTGCGTCAACAGCCGTGTATAACATCTATAGGGATGACGAATGTAGGATCTATAAGTATGAGACAGAAACTAAGTATGAGACAGAAGACTAAACAGCACTCGATTGTATGGGTTTTTCAAAATGAGCCAAACCCAACAAAAGTTGTTCGCGCAAGAAGCACATCGAAGAAAATGCTCGCCTGTTTTTTTGGGACAAATGAACATGTAGCTACAGCAGCATTAGAACGATCAATTCTGCATGGTATACAATCATATATTTGCAAGAAGTACGCAAGCTTATACATCGGACCGGACAACTCAATATTTGACTGGTCAAAACATCGAATTGATGGGTCATCCGCCCTAGTGTCCTGATTTGGCACCTAATGATTTATTTTTGTTCCCGTTTTGTTTCCGTGAAGAATAAACTACGATTTTCGTCGAGAAGAACGGTTGGTGCGTTCAAAATACATGTTTTGGAGATACCTCAATCGGACTCGAAAAAATGCTATTAAAATTGGTTCAAATGTATATATCAAAGAATATCGCAGAGAATATTTTGAAAAACAATAAAACCATTTTCAATGATAAATATTTGTTTTTATTAATTATTCCGGATACATAAATAACAACCATCGTATATATTGGTATTGGACCCGAGTAGCAGAGGAAAGCCCAGGACCGTGAAAGTTGGAAGCATGCTGAAGAGGCCTTCATCCTGCAGTGGATCGATACAGGCTGATGATGATGATGATGATATATATATATATATATATATATATATATATATATATATATATATATATATATATATATATATATATATATATATATATAGTATTTTTCAAAACAAAAATAATATAAATTTACAAAACAAAATGTAAAAAATGAGTTATATTTTTTTAAATAACGATATGTTCAATATATTTAAAAAAATGTGATGTAAAGATGAGATATTTAAAGGGTCTTAGCTCGATTCTTGTGAAATATAAAGGAATGGTACTTACACCATAGATGAACAATAACAAATGTTACCAGAAATTGGCTTTAGCTTTTATAAAATGGTTATTATGAGTAACAGACAATACACATATGAGATGTTGGCTTAAAAAAATATATATTTTTTTGGCAACCATAAAAAACCATAAAGTGTTGTATTTTTGAAATACCATTTCCAATTTACCGATTTCGAACTGTTCTATTTTAATATTAAATGTACTCTAATCGAGTTAATACGTTTTAAATTAATTTTTAGTTTTGATTTAATTAAATCGTCTGGCGAAAGTGTCATATTTTGTACGCCAAGAGTTAATTGGTATAGAGGAAGAAAAAAGCGTGCGGGTACCAGGCCTTTCCATGTTTTTAACCCAGATTCCCGATAAAAATGCTGATTTATTGACACGACATATACACACGTACACACCATCGACTTGTTGCCATTTAAAATATTAACCGATACGTGGAAGTCAAACTGAAATGTTCACACACCACCGACAATCGTAACGTTTGGGTCAATGACTGTACCGTAAATCGATTTCGTTTGCCCCTAAACGTTTTCGTCGTTGTCATCCTGATCTACTGTTTATTAATTTTTAAAAGCTTAATGATTGATCAAAAAATATGTAATTTTTGTATTGATTGCTATGATTAAAAAGCAAGCTGAATTTCAAAATACACGAAGTACGAGGAGAGTCTCAGAAGTACCCGGCCTGACGGATAGATGGCGGTTAATGTTTGAAAACAATGACTATGGTAGAAACTAAAATGCGTTTCAAGATATATTGTTGACCGATTGGCAAAGTTGCAAGAAACGTAAACAGGGCCGGGCCTAATAAAATAACAGGGAAAAAGATAAATTTAATTTTATATCTGGTTTAGTAGTTTCGAAATATTTTAGTTTAGTTCGCATTCTTTTCTTAAACAGTGCAGCTCTATGCTTTGGATCTTATTTTTTGTTATTCCAAAAGTGCTAAAAATGTGGCGTTCTTGGTAAAATAATGATCATTGTGCCTCCGCTAGTACTAATTTTAAAAGAAAACATTTATCACCCGATGCTAAGCAAATTGTTAAACAGGTGTATGTTTCTTTATTGAATACACGAAAAGGAAAGGGAAGAGGCACTGTTTTCTTTTACGCTCTACTTTAAAAACCCACGAGCCGCCACTGACCTACATTGCATTTATTCCAACAGCGACTAAGAAAAGATGAAACCAACATTCTTTGGAACAGAACTAGCCTCCATATCTATCTTGATGAAACATGATTCGGTACACATACGATGACAGTAAAAGGATGGGTAGATACATCAAGAAAATGCCAAGCCAAAACCCCAGAAAACCATGGAAAAAGAATTATAATTTTACATGCTGATTCCGAGGATGGATTTGGAAACTAAATTCTTTACGGCTGTCCTCCGAAAATATTAAACATTCATCTTTGAACTACCATGACGAAACCATAGCAGAACTTTTTAAAGATTGGTTTATAAATAGCCTTTTGACCAATGTGCCTATTAGAGTAATTGTAATGCACAATGCTAGTGCTATCATATCCGCCAAAAAAATTAAGTTCCTAATGCAAATAACTAAATTGGAAATGCAGAACTATATATTAAAAAACGATGTATACTTCGAAAATATATACAAAAAATGTGACCTTCTAGAAATATTAAAGAAATTTAACAAAATATGTATCTGATACCATCGCTACCAATATGGGACATGCGGTTTTACGCCTTCCCCCGTATTACTGTATTTTTAATCTAATTGAGCACATGTGGCATCAGGTAAAATACTCTGTTATAGCAGAAAACATTTATCCGACTCTAAGTGCAAGTGCTGCAATATTAATTAAGAAGGTTGTTGATAGTATTCCAAAAGAAAGTTGGATAAATTCGATTAACCGTTTTATTAAAATAGAAGATTCCTGTGTATCATTTACTAATAATATAGAATCACTTATTATTAATGTAGATCAAAATGACAGTGAGAGCGAAATCGAATTAAATGTGTAATTAAATTTAAGTTATAATTTTTATTGTACTAATTGATAAATGTATTAATTTCATTATTTTTATTCTACTAACAAATTCAATACATAATAAATATAATACATAATAAAAATAATAATTTAACAATAATTAAGTTTTCCCAAAATTATTCACAAGTTAAATTACTCTGGCACTGGCCTTTTAAGAAACTAGAAATATTTTTATTGAGATTTATAGGGGCAATTAACATTTTCTCGAAGAGCAACGAAACATCTTGAAACGGACTATAGCATTTACGTAGTTATTTATTGAAATTATATTATATCTTGTAAACAACCACCGTATTCACCTAATCTGGCCCTCTCTGATTACTCTATATGCTTTAAAATTTCAAATTTCAATAAAAAAAACCCCACTGCAAGAAAATATGTGGCATTAAGGCCACCGTAACAATAGAACTAAACGGTATAATTAAAAAGGATGGTCATAACAAATAGGTCGATGCCTACCGGATGTTCAAAATCGTGTCGATACGCTTTCATCGCTAGTATCAGTTTTAGGAATAGACACATAGAGACAAAACAGACGAATATAAGCTAACGATACATTTTAACATAAAAAGTAGTATTTGTTGTATGACTTGATACTTGTGGAGTTCGGGGAAATGCACTCATGTTAATAAAATCATATCTAAAAGACCGAACACCACAGGTAGTGGAGAATGATTTTTGCGGTAGAGCTATTGTGTCTGATAAGGTTTGTGTGACAAAAGGCGTTCCTCAAGGTTCTATATTGGATCTCCTATTATATATTATTTATACAAATCAACTTCCACACGGTACACTATGCGGATGACTCAGTATTGATTTTTAGCGAAGATGATCCCGACTTGATGCTCGAGAGTGTTGGGAGATCGTACCGAATTCTTGATGAATACTACTCTACTGGGGATATTGTCTTAAATGTGCCTAAAACCTAGTCCATTGTATTCAGCAATAGAAAGAGTAACAGTATTACTTTTGTCTATAAAGACGTCAAAATTCAGTCTTCTGAACAGGTGTGTTTTTTGGGCCTTGTGATTGATAGAAAGCTGAATTGGAGAGGGCACGTGGAAAAAGTTGCTACAGGCTTGTTTCGGTATTGCTACGCACTGAGAATCATAGCTCAGAATGTTGGTTTTGAGGCTGCAATGTCAGCATACCATGCCTAAGTTCAGTCGAGGATAAGATACGGTTTGATTTTCTGGGGAAATTCTCCAGATATAGAGAGAATATTTGTACTCCAAAAAGGTCCATAAGAAGTGTTTTTCAAATGAAGCATTACGAAAGCTGCAGTAATGTTTTTATTGGCAAAGGAATTCTGACCCTTGTCAGCATGTTTATTTTGGATTCGTACACTTTTGTATTTAATAATAGAGATCTCTTTGGGGAGGCTATCGCAAAGCATGGTTATATAACTAGGTATAAGTCAAATTTCGTGAACGAAAGATGTAATTTTAGTTATATACAGAAGAACGTGCAGTCTAGTATTATGAAGATATATAATACTTTTCCGGAGTGTGTCGGGATCTGCCACGTGATCAGTCTGTGAGAGCGATTAAAAGATTTTTGTTGAGCAAGGCTTATTATTCGTTAAATGATTTTCTTGGGGAAAACAACTATGTTGACTGTGTATTTCTCTCCTCTTCTTTTTTTTTCCAGTTCCCTTTTTTTTCTTCCTCTCTTTCCTTCTTTTATAGTGGCTTATGTTTAAATATTATATTTGAATAGTAATTCATTTTTTTCTATTTTTCTAACGATGTTCAATGCCTTATGGTTTTGGGACTATTAGTCCGAAAGTACATCCGATCTTTTATGTCCCGTTTGTTGGGAACGTGCAGACGTTTCGCCAAGGTCACACTTGGCATTCTCACTGCTTGTCTGAAGACTGTCTTCAGACAAGCAGTGAGAATGCCAAGTGTGACCTTGGCGAAACGTCTGCACGTTCCCAACAAACGGGACACAAACGATCGGATGTACTCCCGGACTAATAACCTACCGTATTCTTATATATACAATATATATATATATATATATATATATATATATATATATATATATATATATATATATATATTGTTATTTACTATATAATTTTGATAAAAAAGATATATTTAAAGTTAAAACGAGAATTAACCATCTCCTGATGGTTACATAGTTACCGAAACGCGCGTCAAGAAACGTGTAAAGGAAATATGTGATGTTTTGTGAAAAATCACAGGATGAAAAGAAATTTGTGACTATAACTAACTTTTTTTTTTTGTTATTTTCAGATAATCAATGAACAGATTTTTTCCGGTGCTGAACTCATCATCATGTCGAGTCTGTTCAACCGAAATACACATTGCATCTCTATTTCTCAAGATTGTTGTGCGTATACCAAAAAAAAACTATTTTCACACAAAGAAATAAAATGTGTACATAAACGATTATCTATATAATTTTTAATATCTCGTACAGACAATGACGTGAACGTAAAATTTGTCTAGTGACAAATCATTCATGACATTCCACGCTTAAGAAAAGAAAGAAAAAAAATGTTCCTCATGTATAAAAATAAAAATTCTGTAACTAAAGTAGCGGTAAGAATTTTTGTAAATAGACAAACAACAAAGTATTCCACACGCAATTGAAGAGAAACCTTTTTACCTCCATAACTTACACATTAATCTTGGAAAATATAAATTAGAAAACTTAATAAAATGAAAAAAATTCCAAGTGGAATTTATCGTTCTGTTAATATACTTTTTTTAAAAAATGTTTGATATTAAAATTTTTCCCGTTAGACTTATCAGGGTTTTCTCAAAGTCGAAAATAAATGATTCTGCACAGTATTTCAAAAAAAGTTTCTAATTGCAGACTATAAAAAATCAAAGGTTACAGATATTAATGTTCTCTTTATATTTCTACGTAGTCCCCTGTCAACACACAAAATGATTGAACTGTTTAATGGTTAATTTTCTTTTTATGAAAGAAACAATTAAGTTCTAATGTCAAATCAAGCGAATAAGGAATATGAGCCATCATCTTGAGTTTAGTGAATAACTATATATTCCTATGTTATTTTCCATAGACTAAAATAGAACAGTAAATCACTAAAAGTGAATCAGTAAATCAGTGAATCACTATTACTATCAGTGAAAAACAAGGTATATACGAACGAAATAAAAACCATTACAATCAATGCTTTTGACAACGAGAAACGGGTTTATTTAAGGCGACAAAGTAGTTGAAACATCCTCTTTAAACATCATTTCTCGCGTAGGTCTCTTAAAATATTTCTCGCGTAGGAATTTGTCGAGCTGCTTGAAGAAGTTGTGGGTGGTAGACGAGAGGTCAGGCGAGTACGGCGGATGGTCGAAAGTTTCTTAGCCCAACTCATGCAGCTTTTTAGACGTGATCGTTGAGACGTGTGACCGAGCCTTGTCATAGAGGAGAATTGGTCATTTCCTGTTGACCAATTCCTGACACACGCGCCACAGTTTTCGGTGCATTTCATCAATTTGCTGACAGTACTTTTCCGCTATAATCATTTCGACCGGGTTCAGGAAGCTGTGATGCATACAGACCAACTGCAAACCACCAAACACCCACCATAACCTTATTTTGGTGAATTTTAGACTTTGGGAAGTGCTTTGGAACTATGTCGCGGCCAAATCACTCAACCAATCACCGCCGATTGTCGTAAAAAAGCAGCTTTTCATCCACGTCACAATCCGTTCGAGAAATGGGTCGGTTTTATTGCGCCAAAAAAGGGGCAGACAACACTTCAAACGATTTTTTTGATTTCCTTTCAGTTCGTGCGGCACCCATTTAGCCGAGCTTTTTTAACTTTTTAATACCCTGCGTATAGTTAGAAAGCCTCACATGCGTTACACCTAAGTCAGAGGCAAGCGCCCGAATAGTCGGCGCGGATTGGCTTCGACTAAGGCCCTAAATTGGTCGTTATCAACATCCGATAGCCTACCACTACACTTATTATCTTCAAGGCTCCCATAACCGCTTCGAAATAGAATAAACCACCATTGTGTAGTACGTTCGTCGATGGTTTCAAAGGTTCAAAGCCTGGGTTATTGTTTAAAATATTTTCAAACTTTTCTTTAAGTTTACGCGGAAATACCTCTGGCAATACGGAGTTCATTTTGCGGATTTTACTCATTAACTGAATAGACTCAGTCAATGGCAAACTTTGAGTTTCAAGCTTTTTAATACTCGCAGGTATGAGGAAAAAATTAGTGTTAATCACAGCTATGTTTTTTTATACTAGAATCGTTAAATGCTTCCTTGGACTGACAAACTGCCATAGCATCTGCACTATCGAAGTCATTTATTACACCTTTAATGGCCTCGAAATATTAATTATAAAATAGTACAACTTCATTCCACGTTCTCCAAAGCAGCTCCAGGTGGCTTTTCAGCCTGGATTGAACTGGAAGAAGAGAATTATGGGAATTTCCTTTTTGTCCATGTTGCTTGCATTTAACGCTGGGGTCAAAATTATTTACCACAATTAGATAGAGCGAAATACGCACATTAAAATGATATATAAAGTCAAAGCAATTTAAAACAAATTTATTTTAAAAAATAGCATTAAAATTTAAATAACAAAAACTGCAACTTAATATTATATTAAAGGTATTATAAATAACGCCACACAATTTAATTCATCATAATTTATTTTTCATAAATACTGTGCATAACCAAATTTGTCAATAAAATTGTCAAAATTATGTCTAAAAAAATACAAATTCATAAACAACAGAACGAAAAAAAGAGAAATGAAAAGTTTGTAAAAAAACTGTATGCTATTTAGTTGTTTATAATAACAAGATTTCAGATCTTTTAAATGCTTGTTATATCAGAGATTCCCTATAGTATACTCTCAAAATTTCCCAGAAAACCATCAGTACATTCAGCAATATATATTGATTTTCTGCGAGTTAAAATTCTATTCTATTGCGCATGGAATGTTCTTAGAATATTCTCTTGACGTTATATTTTATGTAACTTGTACATAGAAACTGTAAAAAATTGTTAGATGTTAGGTTAACCAATCTTGTTTAAAAAAAACAATTTTTCTAAACATCTGTAATCAATCTACTCGTGTAAGCCATATTAATTTTAAAGGAGAATAACAAAAAATATTTTGATATAGTATTTTTTTTATTTTTTTTTCGTGCAATAATTTTGTTATATTTTTGCTTCTGTCTGTTATGTTTTTACAAGTTTATCTCTCATTATACAACCCTTTTAGCCGCATACCCATCCTTTTAGATATATTTCGTTTCAAAAAACATAAAACTTGTAAATATATCATATTTTAAATCAATTCTTCATTGAGAACTGTCTTGTTTGAAAATTTATATTTAGATAGAACAATTGTTTTATTCCTGGGTATTTTTTAAATTGATAAAAAAAATACTTGTTGTTAAGGGTGTTTAAAAATTTTTAATATTTAAACTTTTTCTATGTTTCTATTAGTAAAGAAATGTTCATCGAAAAAAGGTAAATACTTATGCATATTCAAGATGTGTTAAAAAAAGGGACATTTTCAATGTAGTTCCGTTTTTTTTTTATCAAAAAGAAAATCCTCATTACTCTCACGATATGTTTCTAGATGTCAGAAAAAATAATCATTAATAATAGTAATAGATGTTTATTCAATTTTATAACTACACTATAAATGTCCTAAAAACGCCAAAATTTGTTTTATATGTTAACTAAATGTTACCAGTAAATGTAGTCGATGGAATATTTTCTTAAAAAAATTTCGTTTCTGACTGACGTCTGTTAAATTTGAATAATTTCGAAAATGAATTATATAGAAATTTTAAGAAAATTTTACCATCGACGTGTTTATGTAAGTTTGTTTTAAAATATATATTACAAAAAAATGTAATGTAAAACACTATCTGTGAAACATCATAATAGATGTATAAAAAAACATATCGGAATTTACCATATATTAGTTTTTTTTCGTTTCGTTTAATTTTTTTGTGGTTTTACGTAAGAGAGTTTTCGTTTTCTAAATGTTTGAAGTGTAGACAATAATTAAGAAAAGTTATATTTATTTTTTAGGTAAAAAAGTAAGAATTGGTGTTAAACAAAACTATACGCTTAACTATTAGTAAAATACTGAATAGACGTAAGTTACATAAAGAAAACTTGCTAGTTGTTCTTTCATTATCCACAAAAAAGAAGTAGAATTGTCAATATTCCACTCTTATTTCTGTACCATATTCCTAGTTGACATAATACTAAAAAAAAGCTTGTGTTTTCTGTTATAACTAACAAGTTCTCTTTAGATCGTTACTTTGTTTGTGTTGTTTCCTACTTTTTCTCTGTTTGTACTGGTATAAATTATTTTTCATTGAAAACCAAAGAAAAAAAATATTTATAGTTTTAGAATATAGCTTAACGAGGTCCTCTTAGCTGTACTACATTAAAAATAAAAAAATATATTAAAGATTTTAATGATGGTGTTTTATTTCATCAATATCGATGTGGAACGAGAACATTCGGCAAAATACATAAAGCAACTTTTGTTTGGCACGTGTATCATGTTCGACAGGCAATAAACTTGCATTACCAGGACATTTCTGAGAATTTTTTATTGTAATTTGATAGCTTCGTTTCTCTAAGACTATTTTGGATTATTTTGCGCAGCTCTGCGTCAAGCATACTCTTCGTCATTTTCTGTTAAACCCGTCTTTTAATAATTATGTTTCTTATTAAGAAATGAACTTGTTTCAAACTGATAATAATTCTCAAGGCAAAATAACACTATAAATACATTTAACTTCTTTCAGATTCGATTGCTGGAAATGTGGATTTTGAAAACTACACTTCTAATATACATTATACTTCAATATCGTATATAGCTTAATTTCATGCAAAAAAAACATATACTTATTGCAAATATATAGAAGAATATTTTTATTTTTACAAGACAAAAAATTAATTGCCGATAGGCCAAAAATAATTTTAAAAAATCGTCATTTGTTTGCTTCTTTTAAATCCAACTCGAGAAGGTTGATTTACAACCCCTCATATGGAGTCATATTAATATTTAGCATGAAATTTCTTATTAGAAACCATTGCCAAATAATCTTGTCCTACTAGATCGGTAATCGGCACTACTGTGCAACCGGCATATAAAGGAAATAGTTATAAATTAATAAAAACAGATCGTAGACTATGCAGATGACCATAACGAAATAATTCGATCGAAAAATTTATGAAAAGAAACATATGATGAAATATAAGCGAAATCCAGTCTAGAAATAAATAAAGACAAAACAAGGGAAATGGAAAAAAGGAATACAGGAAGAAAGCAGAACTGGATAAGTCGTGAAGAAATATACGTATATGGGAAGCAAACTTGGCGAAAAAAACATCACGGGAGACATCAGAACTCGTATAACGAAAGGTAACAAAGTTCCCTGCATTATGTCCTAAGATTTAAACTTATTCAAAGGAACATAAGATTTAGGATCTATAAAACATTCATTCGACCAATAGTCACTTATGACTGCGAGACACGGACCCCCACAAAGAAAACAGAAACGATGCTTGTAGGATTTGAAGGAAGAGTACTCAGAAGTATTTTTGGTGTCGTTGATTGACAATTGGAATTTGAAATATCAGGTATAACTTCAAATTCAAGCATGACATTTTTTTGTGGCTTTATATACGAAACTTTTCGTTGTAACATTTTAAATGTTTCAAGTGTGGACATTAATTAAGAAAAGTAAAAAAAGTAAGAATAGGTGTTTAAAAAACTATATGCTTAACTATTAGTAAAATACTGAATAAACGTAAGTTACATAAGGAAAAAATTCTAGTTTCGTTATCCACAAAAAAGAATTAGACCTGTCAATACTCTACTCTGATTCCTGTACCATATTCTTAGTTGATATAATACTAAGAAAAAGTTTGTATTTTCTGTTACAACTAACAAGTTCTCTTTAGATCGTTACTTTGTTTGTGTTGTTTCCTTCTTTTTCTCTGTTTGAAATGGTATAAATAATATTTCATTGAAAACCAAAGAAAAAAATATTTATAGTTTTAGAATATAGCTTAACGACGTCCTCTCAGCTGTACTATATTAAATATAAAAAAACTATATAAAAGATTTTAACGGGGGTGTTTTACTTCATCAATATCGATGTGGAACGAGAACATTCGGCTAAATACAGAAAGCAGCTTTTGTTTGGCAGGTGTATCATGTTCGACAGGCAATAAACTAGCGTTGCCAGGACATTTCTGAGAATTTTTTATTGTAATTTGATAGCTTAGTTTCTCTAAGACTATTTTGGATGATTGTGCGCAGCTCTGCGTCAAGCATACTCTTCGTCATTTTCTGTTAAACCTGTCTTTTAATAATTATGTTTCTTATTACGAAATGAACTTGTTTCAAACTGATAATAATTCGCAAGGCAAAATAACACTTTAAATACATTTAACTTCTTTCAGATTCGATTGCTGGAAATGTGGATTTTGAAAACTACACTTCTAATATACATTATACTTCAATATCGTATATAGCTTAATTTCATCCAAAAAAAACATATACTTATTGCAAATATATAGAAGAATATTTTTATTTTTACAAGACAAAAAATTAATTGCCGATAGGCCAAAAATAATTAAAAAAATCTTCATTTGTTTGCTTCTTTTAAATCCAACTCGAGAAGGTTGATTTACAACCCCTCATATGGAGTCATATTAATATTTAGCATGAAATTTCTTATTAGAAACCATTGCCAAATAATCTTGTCCTACTAGATCGGTAATCAGCACCACTGTGCAACCGGCATATAAAGGAAATAGTTATAAATAAAGAAAAACAGATCGTAGACTACTAGATTTTTTTGTGGCTTTATATACGAAACTTTTCGTTGTAACATTCTAAATGTTTCAAGTGTAGGCATTAATTAAGAAAAGTAAAAAAGAAAGAATACGTGTTTAAAAAACTATACGCTTAACTATTAGTAAAATACTGAATAAACGTAAGTTACATTAAAAAAAATTTCCAGTTTCGTTATCCACAAAAAAGAATTAGACCTGTCAATACTCTACTCTGATTTCTGTACCATATTCTTAGTTGATATAATACTAAGAAAAAGTTTGTGTTTTCTGTTACAACTAACAAGTTCTCTTTAGGTCGTTACTTCGTTTGTGTTGTTTCCTTCTTTTTCTCTGTTTGAAATGGTATAAATAATTTTTCATTGAAAGCCAAAGAAATAAAATATTTATAGTTTTAGAATATAGCTTAACGAGATCCTCTCAGCTGTACTATATTAAATATAAAAAACTATATAAAAGATTTTAACGGGAGTGTGTTCAACAATATCGATGTGGAACGAGAACATTTGGCAAAATACATAAAGCAACTTTTGTTTGGCAGGTGTATCATGTTCGACAGGCAATAAACTAGCGTTGCCAGAACATGTCTGAGAATTTTTTTATTGTAATTTGATAGCTTAGTTTCTCTAAGGCTATTTGGGATGATTTTGCGCAGCTCTGCGTCAAGCATACTCTTCGTCATTTTCTGTTAAACCTGTCTTTTAATAATTATGTTTCTTATAACGAAATGAACTTGTTTCAAACTGATAATAATTCTCAAGGTAAAATAACACTTTAAACATATTTAACTTCTTTCAGATTCGATTGCTGAAAATGTGGATTTTGAAAACTACACTTCTAATATACATTATACTTCAAGCCGGTCGCGTTGGTGCGGCGGTAAGAGCGTCTGCTTTGCCGAATCCGCGCTGGAGCGGTAGCTGGTTCGATTCCAGCGCTCGGATGATTATTTTTCTTTCTTCTGTCCGTTTATCTTTCCTAAATGTTTGTGATTGTTTCTAGGCAAGAGTGTAAAATCCGACTACGAATTACCTCTCAGTCACGCCAGTTAAAGGCTGGGTAAGGCCGGATGCCTTCTGAGAAGTGTTCTACGTTGGTCACTCGCCAGTCGGTAGGTTTCCTGTGATAGACTTATGGGTAGGCACATAACCAAGGGTTTATAGCCCGAGGGGGGTGCTGGCCTGGGTTTGTCGGAAGCTGATGACCGTGGTTCGGAACCCACGTTAAGCTGTAGGTCCAGTCGCTAAATAGCCTAGTTGCTGATGCGCCTCTAACCCAAACACTTTACTTTACTTATACTTCAATATCGTTTATAGCTTAATTTCATGCAAAAAAAAAACATATACTTATTGCAAATATATAGAAGAATATTTTTATTTTTACAACACAAAAAATTCATTGCCGATAGGCCAAAAATAATAAAAAAATCGTCATTTGTTTGCTTCTTTTAAACCCAACTCGAGAAGGTTGATTTACAACCCCTCATATGGAGTCATATTATTACTTAGCGTGAAATTTCTTATTAGAAACCATTGCCGAAGGATCTTGTCCCACTAGATCGGTCATCGGCACCACTGTGCAACCAGCATATAAAGGAAATAATTATAAATAAAGAAAAGCAGATCGTAGGATATGCAAATGACATTAACGAACTAATACGATCGAAAAAATTGTGAAAAAAAGCTTATGATGAAATATAGGCGAAATCCAGTCTAGAAATAAATAAAGACAAAACAAGGGAAATGGAAAAAAAGGAATCCAGGAAGAAAGCAGAACTGGATAAGTCGTGAAGAAATATACGTATATGGGAAGCAAACTTGGCGAAAAAAACATCACTAGAGACATCAGAACTCGTATAACGAAAGGTAACAAAATTCCCTGCATTATGTCCTAAGATTTAAACTTATTCAAAGGAACATAAGATTTAGGATCTATAAAACATTCATTCGACCAATAGTCACTTATGACTGCGAGACACGGACCCCCACAAAGAAAACAGAAACGATGCTTGTAGGATTTGAAGGAAGAGTACTCAGAAGTATTTTTGGTGTCGTTGATTGACAATTGGAATTTGAAATATCAGGTATAACTTCAAATTCAAGCATGACATTTTTTTGTGGCTTTATATACGAAACTTTTCGTTGTAACATTTTAAATGTTTCAAGTGTGGACATTAATTAAGAAAAGTAAAAAAAGTAAGAATAGGTGTTTAAAAAACTATACGCTTAACTATTAGTAAAATACTGAATAAACGTAAGTTACATAAGGAAAAAATTCTAGTTTCGTTATCCACAAAAAAGAATTAGACCTGTCAATACTCTACTCTGATTTCTGTACCATATTCTTAGTTGATATAATACTAAGAAAAAGTTTGTATTTTCTGTTACAACTAACAAGTTCTCTTTAGATCGTTACTTTGTTTGTGTTGTTTCCTTCTTTTTCTCGGTTTGAAATGGTATAAATAATATTTCATTGAAAACCAAAGAAAAAAATATTTATAGTTTTAGAATATAGCTTAACGACGTCCTCTCAGCTGTACTATATTAAATATAAAAAACTATATAAAAGATTTTAACGGGGGTGTTTTACTTCATCAATATCGATGTGGAACGAGAACATTCGGCTAAATACAGAAAGCAGCTTTTGTTTGGCAGGTGTATCATGTTCGACAGGCAATAATCTAGCGTTGCCAGGACATTTCTGAGAATTTTTTATTGTAATTTGATAGCTTAGTTTCTCTAAGACTATTTTGGATGACTGTGCGCAGCTCTTCGTCATTTTCTGTTAAACCTGTCTTTTAATAATTATGTTTCTTATTACGAAATGAACTTGTTTCAAACTGATAATAATTCACAAGGCAAAATAACACTTTAAATACATTTAACTTCTTTCAGATTTCTTCTTTTCAGATTTAACTTCTTTCGTTTGTTTGCTGTTTTTGGACCTAACTCAAAAGGGTTGATTTGCAACCCCTCGTATGGAGGTGTATTATTATTTAACGCGAAATTTCTTATTAGAAATCATGGCCAGTGAATTTCGTCTCGTTAGATCGATCATCAGCACCAGTGTGCAACCTACAGAGAAAGGAAAAAAATCGGGAAGGAATATACGTATCTTGGAAGCAAACTTGACGAAAAAACACCACCGGAAACATCAGAAATCATATTATGAAGGGTAACAAAGTTCCCTGCATTCTACCCTAAGAATTAAAATTATTCAAAAGATTATATGAATTAGGATCTATAAAACATTCATTCGGCCAGCAGTCACTTATGGCTCGAGACATGGACCCCCACAAAGAAAACAGAAGCAATGCTTGTAGGATTTAAAAGAAGACTACTCAAAAGTATTTTTGGTGTCGTTGAATGACAATGGAATTTGAAATAACAGGTATAACTTCAAATTCAAGCAAAACATCAAGATTTTTTTGTGGTTTTATATAGGAAACTTTTCGTTTTCTACATGTTTCAAGTGTAGACAGTAATTAAGACATTTATTTTGTATTGGTGTTAAAAAGAACTCTGCGCTTAACTATTAATAAAATATTGAATAGGCGTAAGTTACATAAAGAAAACTTGCTAGTTGTTCTTTCATTAACTACAAAAAAGAAGTATAATTATCAATATTCCACTCTTATTTCTGTACCATATTCCTAGTTGACATAATACTAAAAACAGCTTGTGTTTTCTGTTATAACTAACAAGTTCTCTTTGGATCGTTACTTTTTAGTGTTGTTTCCTTTTTATTCTCTGTTTGTGCTGGTATAAATTATTTTTTATTAAAAACTAAAGAAAAAAAAGAACTATAAGAACATATGTATCTAACAGAACTAAGATACATGTGTATCATATTCGACAGTCAATTAAGTAGCGTTGCCAGGATATTTCTGAGATTTTTTTGTATTTTGATAGCTTAGTTTGTCCACCTTAAGCCTATTTTTGGATGATTGTACGCAGCTCTGCGCTAAGCATATTTCTTTTTGTCATTTTTGCAGGAACGGTAGCAGCGGTTTCCGCACCCTAATTTCTTAAGTTGTGTCATTATTTAAGTGAGCAATATATTTAAACTGTTTTTGACGACGAAAAATTTAATGCATTAATGGAAAATATTGTTCAGTTCAGCCTAAAAAGTCTAGTTGATACCGAGGATACGGAGGAGAGAGGATATAAGTACAATATTACTTGTACAATATAATTAGTCACTTTCCTTATTATATAGTAGATATATAAAACGTTGAATTCTCTGATTTTCTTCCCCACTTCTTGCAATGGGAATTCTTGTGTTTCTTTTTTCAATTTTACTTATGTACACGAAATATGTACAGTGCTTTTACCATGTTTTAATTTTAATTTGCTTTAATCTCTTAAATATTCATAACCAAATGTATCTTCTTATAATAAAAATCAGAATTAACGTCAAAAAAATCATAAACAACTCGTGACAAACTCTAAGAAAGCCTCTGGATTCGACTTAATTACAGGAAAAGTCTTACAATAAGCATCAGATTAATATTTGTTGGCCATAACCAATATATTTAAACTTTTATTAGAATAAATTAATTTCTCAAATTATGGAAAGCAACCCAGCCCAAATTGTGAAAATTCCTAAGCCATACAAACAGCTTGAACAGATCAAATCGTACCGACCAACAAGCCTACTGCCAATATTATCTGAAGTACTTGATTTGGTTCAAGTTTTTAAGTTATATAGAGCCTCAAATATAAAATACAAAATTCTGAAAATTACTAAAAATCGACTTTTTTTAAATTAAAAAAAAAAGCTACAGCGGCCGGATTTAATCGTATCAAGTTCAAATTTTCAGGATCACCTTCTTTTCTGAACTACTTTCGCAGAATAAATCGGCAGCCAAATCGCTGACCCACTCCCGCACGGTTTTGTCGAAAAGTAATAGATCTACCCATATATGTACCAAATTCAGTAAAGATTACAAAAATTAAATGGAGTTAAAAGTTAATGGATTAATCAATATATATGTATAAAACTATGGGTTTGACGCTTAAAGAGAAGTAAATAAAATTTAAATTCACATCAATATAAAAAAAATTACAAAAAGAAAATAAGGCATAAACTGGTAAAGATAAATAGACTCCAGCTTTGTATATAGAAGATTGAAAAGATCATAAGCTGAACTTAGCTGTGCTATTTCAGATTGTAGGCCCATCCGAAGTGAAACCAGTTCTAAATGTTGAGTGGGACCAATATCAGCTTTATATTTGTTTTGCAGTCTTTCAGCCCTTGACACAATATCATCTTCTGATGAAGCCAGTAATTTTTGAAGAAATAAACCAGAAAAAATTTCCGTTAAATTTTGAAAAGATGAAAAACGTTCAGTAATTCAACCCTTTACAGTGCTCAAGGGAGGAAAAATACATTAACTTTGAACTTGTGTTCACCATCACAAAACCTGTAATTTTCTGCTAATTCGTCAAAGTGCCTTTTAATCTTTGACTGTCTACTAACCGGAAACATTGCTTCTATATTCCATTTCGCAGCAATCGCTGTAGCTTCTTTTAGCATCTCTTAGCGTATTCAATTTAGAAACACCGTTTTGGGGCTGCTGCTTTTTAAAGATCAATTACCGTCCGTTGAAGGTATTTCCCTGAAATATTCATGTCCGTGAACACTTTAGATAAAAGCATAGCTTTGCCTCTGCTACCTCGTCCATTTTTTTGCTTCCATAACATCAGGGTATCTTAACTTGATTACTAACACTGAGTAATGACGAGATGCCTACTTTGTTTGATTAAGTTTTTTTAGTGTTACCTTAGATTCGCCTGTTAAAGATGTCAATATATCCCATCTGTTAATACTCTGACCGAAAAACACATGCATTGACTGCAATACTGTAAAATAGTTGGCTACATCTCTAATTCCTCCAACCGCGTCATTGATTTCTAAATGAAGATAATGCACTGAATAATGAACATATACAGCCAGCTGTTCAATATCTTGTAATCTTTTTTGTATCCAGAAATATGCTCCTTTCATCACTGCAGCCTCCGTCATACCCTTGTCATCGACAGTTTTTCATACCTAAACCACAAACCACAATTTTCCTGGTGACAATACCTGCAATAACTGATTACAATATCTTTCTACTTTTTTCTCTTTCCAAAACGTTTCCCCCTTGACTTCTTTGATAATCCAGTACAACTTCAGATAAATCCACGTATCGTACTACAAAACTAATCTGGTCTTTCTTAGACAATTATGACTGTCAAATGTCATAATTGTCAATAATGACTGAAAAATACTGCGCTTTATGTATTTTCTGAATAAGTTCAGTTTTAATATGAGAAGGTATACAACTGATAATTTGATTTTGTATGTCATGACTTAAATACTTTGAATGCCCTTTTGGCGCACTTAAAACTTACCTTTAACCTGGAGATAAGTTTGTAACATTTGCAATATATTCCTGGCCTCCCCGGTTTATAACTACAAAACTTGTTAACTTTTTGTCAAATTTGGCAACTTTTTCGTCATCTAGTCTTCTTTTTTTTTTGTTTTTGCTGCACCACTCATAACTTTCACTTTAAATTCAAGATCCATTAAACAATGCTACACAAAAAGTAAAAAGAAACTAATGAAAACTAAAAAACAAAAAGTAAAAAGATACCAAATGAAAACTAATAGTAATTTGCGAAAATTAAACGAAATTGAAAATAACGTAAAACACTGATATTAGGGCCGGTTCTACAATGCAAGTATATACCTGGTATAAGCTATATTTGGAATAAAGTCTGAAACGCCCCTTCTACAATCGCCGAACAAAGCTACTCTCGGTAGAAATCGACAGACATAAGTTATCCCCTTGAATTTGGACGGATATACTCCGAATATAGTTATACTTGCTTTCTATTGGCCAGCTTCAGTTGTCACTATTAATAAACATAACCTGTCCTTCCTTTATATTCGACAGTTTTATGCATTTTTGATTATAACAGTAAAATAAATAATTGATATGGATCCCATAAATATAAACATTTTTGATTCTGATGAAAGTGATTTTGAAGACGTAGTTTTAATTCGACGGCCAAAGGTATTTAAACACCGGTATGAAAAAACATAAATATATTATATAGTTATACGATTTTTAATGTAAAATGCATTTTTTAAGCCCGATTATTTCGTGGAGTTTGACGACCTGGAGTTTTTTAAACGTTTTCGCTTACAAAAACGAAATTGTGCAATGTTTCTGAGTTTTATGGAAGATGAAATTAAATCTTCAACAGATCGTAATCGTGCGATAAAACCTGCAACAAAATTGTTCTTGACATTGCGTTTTCACGCTACGCATAGTATGTTACTTGCAGCTGGAAATTTCGCAGGAGTACCAAGGTAAATTTAGCGAATGCATCATTATGTGCAATGTACATCAAGTTTCCAGAAACAAAAGCAAATCGCCACAAGCTAAAGGAAGAGTTCTATGCTATTGCAAGGTTTCCTCATGTTATCGGTACTATCGACTGCACTCATGTCTGTTTCCTTTCACCAGGTGGAAATGAAGCAGATAGGTGCCGTAACAGGAAGGAATATTTTTCATGGAATGTTCAAACAATATGTGATGCACACCTGCGTATAATGGATATTGTTGCACGGTGACCTGGATTAACCCATGATCAAACCCTCTACTACAACTACTTTGTATTTTTAGATGTAATTTTGTTTCCTTATGCCTGTTTAGCTATGCAGGCAGCTATTTTGTTCGCTTAGAACAAATAAACATTTATTAGGCATTTATTAGGTAAATTGGAAAATTGCTGAAATAAATTTATTTACTTAATTATGTTGTTGATAAACGTCAAAATAAAAGAAAAACGGAAGTACATTTTTTAGCGTTTTATTTTAAGTCTCATGATAATACATCAATTTCTAAAATAAATAAAATCCCTTAATTCCAACTATTGTTTTGTTATATATGATAATAGCTAATTATGTAATATTTACATCTATTAATCAATCATAATTATAAACAAAGAATGCCTGTGTGGTTGGCCATACAATATTTTCATTTCTAACTGATGTTTTTTCTTCCATCATTTTTCTTTCCTTTCTGATTCCTCCAGAAGTGCCATTTGAAAATCAATGAACTCAATCTTTTTTCTGGTCAACTTTTCATACACTTTCCCACTGCGCCCTTGCTGCAACTTGGATGAAACTGATTCGTTTTGATCTATGTAGGTGTTGAACCTATCTTAGTGTAGGTGCTGCAGTGTTTATATATATATATATATATATATATATATATATATATATATATATATATATATATATATATATATATATATATATATATATCATCATCATCATCATCATCAGCCCGCATCGATCCACTGCAGGATGAAGGCCTCTTCAGCATGCTTCCAACCTTCACGGTCCTGGGCTTTCCTCTGCCACTCGGGTCCAATATACTTAACGATGTCATCAATCCATCGTGCTTTCGGTCTTCTTCGCGGACGTTTGCGATCAAGCGGTATCCACTCCAGGATTGCCTTGGTCCATCTGTCGTCCCATCGCCTCGCTATATGGCCTGCCCATCTCCATTTCAACTGTTTTACTCTTCCAATGATGTCACAGACTTTTGTTTGTTCCCTGATCCATGCGCAGGACTTTCTGTCTCGTCTTGTAATGCCAAGCATACATCTTTCCATTCCCCTCTGTGTCACCCGAAGTTTTTGAATTGATTGCGATGTGAGTGTCCAGGTTTCACTTCCGTATGTCATAACGGGTAGAACGCACTGATTGAATACTTTTCTTTTCAGGCAAAGTGGGAGTCTGCTCTTAAACACTATGTTGAGCCTACCAAATGCCTGCCAGCCACATTTAACACGCCGTTCCACCTCCCGGGCGATATTCCCCTCCATGGAAATCCTCTGCCCAAGATATATAAAGCTGTCCACAATCTCTAAATCCCTTCCTAGAACTGAAATTCTTCTGTCCTGAGCGAAGTTATTGAACATAACCTGACTCTTTTTCAGGTTTATTTTCAAGCCAAATGGTTCGCCAGCCCTTTGCAGTTCTTGTATGCGTCTTTGCAGCTCCTCTGGGTCTTGTGAAATGAGAATAATATCATCTGCAAATCTAAGATGGTTTAAGTTTGCACCATTGATCTTTACACCATCCTGTTCCCAATCCAGTTTACGGAATACTTCTTCAAGGCCAGCCGAGAAAAGAATAGGCGATATTGCGTCACCCTGCCGTACACCTCGTTCTATATTAATTCCCACTTCAAGATCATCAAGGTGAATTGTGGCTGTAGCTCCATCATATATCGATTCTAATAGGTTTACATAGGCTCTCTCTACACCTTGGCTAAGCAGTGCATCCATTATCGCATGCTTTGAGATGGAATCAAATGCTTTTTCGTAGTCGATAAAAGCCAAGCACAGTGGCATGGTGTATTCGTTGTGCCTTTCTATGACCTGCTGTACAACCTGGATGTGATCCATTGTACTGAATCCACTTCTGAATCCTGCTTGTTCTCTTGGTTGTGCGTCATTCAGTTTTTTTAATATTCTTTTAGAAATTATCTTAGTGAAAACTTTGTACATCACTGATAGGAGGCTTATTGGACGGTAGTTCTTTAAATCTTCCTGTGCTCCTTTTTTATGTAAAAGGATCACTTCTGCATCTTTCCACAAGTCCGGTACCCTTTGTTCTTTGAGGCATTTTGAGTATAATTTTGCCAGTGTTTTATGTAACGTCCGACCACCAGCTTTTAGCATTTCGACAGTTACACTATCCTTTCCTGGAGCCTTGCCGTTCTTCATCAATTCTATAGCATTTGTTACTTCCTCCACTAGGATATCTGGCATTATATATTGTTCTTCCCTGGGTATTGCTGTCCCTGACTGGCTCTGATCTTCATATAACTGGGAATAAAACCTTCTGACAATCTCTAACATTTGGGTACGCGTCCTGCACACTGTGCCATCCTCACGCTTTAAAGCATATATTTGTGTTCTTTTGCTTCTCAGCTTCTGTTTAGCTTTGTTAATTCCTTTGTTTTCTTCCAGGGTTTTTTGCACTAGCTGCATATTGAATCGGCGCGTGTCCTCTCTGATACGTTTTCTTATAGTTTTGCAGAGCTCAGTGTACTCGACCCTGTCAAAAGGACTACCTGCATTTCTCATTGCTCGCCGTTTCTTCATTAAATCAATGGTCTCACTGGAGATTTTTGTTTTTTTGATATATATATATATATATATATATATATATATATATATATATATATATATATATATATATATATCATTTGATATATAGATATATATATATATATATATATATATATATATATATATATATATATATATATATATATATATATATATATATATATATATATATATATATATATCATTTGATATATAGATATATATATATATATATATATATATATATATATATATATATATATATATATATATATATATATATATATATATATCATTTCTTGAATAATGTTTACCTATATAATTTGAGATTTGCAACAGTTTACTTTTAGGCTGTCTCAATTGGTGTGGATTTCATAAAGTCCAGTTACAATTTGCCTATAATTATTAATTACTTTTATTTTATTACCAATATTTTTCATTTGAGTATACATAAAAGTTCTATATTCGCACTAGAAGATTCATGTAATATCTCCAACTACCTTATATTTCCTTCTACAAAGGC
Source organism: Cosmopolites sordidus (assembly GCA_031761425.1). Classification (NCBI taxonomy): domain Eukaryota; kingdom Metazoa; phylum Arthropoda; class Insecta; order Coleoptera; family Curculionidae; genus Cosmopolites; species Cosmopolites sordidus. The sequence continues at coordinate 729,976 of JARFXV010000068.1, read as the reverse complement.
CTCAGTGATGGGGCTTGCAGTGTCTTTTACAACTGGCAAATCTGTATTTACTATAAAATATATACACAAGACAAAAAAACTGAATGAATAAAAACATATAAAATAACCCATACCAACATCAGAATAATACAATGCCCTTGCCCCAACACCAATCAATTTACCCTATTTCCAACACCATCTAACTTTATTTCTCTCGTTGGGCCCCCACCTGTTTTATACGTATATTGTTTATGTTCCGCATAATCCTTCTTTATTGATTTGTTTAACAAATCCCATGTCCTACGCAACATTTTGGCCGTTCTTCCTGTACCACAAACTGCAATGAACCTTTCTTCAATCAGTTTCCATTCTATATCTTTGGTATTATTGGAAAGGGTGTCTGTTTTCTTGCACTCTGGAATAGAATAATGCGAGGATCACCGGCACTGTTACTATGTAAGACAACTTTATACGTACCGGCAATTTCTTTACTTGCCTCAACCAAATCGACTAACAGAACAATTCCGTCAATCGTGAAATTATTACACCGCTTATTATCCATTTAATAAAATGAAACAATATTTTTATAAATCGAATAAAACAATTTTATACTTTGTCATCTATCACTTTTTTAAAATTTTGTGAGTATAGTTTCGTACAACGAAGTTACATTCTCAAACACTACTTTAAAACTAAAGTATTAGAGTTGTTTTCCCTATGTACCTAATTTTACACTTGTATTGGGGTTAATTTTTGTACAATATTTTAAATAGTAGGGAATTCCGGAGATCTATCTGATCATTTAATAGATGTCTAAACGGTTTTTTATTATATTTACAAATTCCAATTGCTTCTAAATTATTTAATTTTTTGCTTTTTGGCGCTGTAATATAAATCGTTTTACGAAACTATAGTCACGCAAATTTAAAAATAAAAATGATATATAACAAAGTATAAAATTGTTTTGTTCGATTTAAAAAATAAACATCACAAAATAACGGACAAATCAATCAATAATATTTTTTATAATTTCCAAACCGTTCACGTTAGGTTAGGCTTATAAAATATATAATTTCCCACACCTTCAACTGACAATGATGATCCAATCCCACCTACTATTCTGATGTATTAGAACTACTACAGCCTTATTTTAGATATAACTCAAGGCGTTGTAAGCAACAGGCCAACACCAGATATCCTGAGAATAGTACCTGGTATAACCTATTCCGAGTATAACTGTTCGCCGTTTATACTTGGCACAGTAACCCCCCCCCCCCACCCCACCCCGCATCGTATCCGACCTTCGGGCTCATATACGGCCCTGTATATATATTTTATTTTTCTATAAAATTTTATTTTTTTATTGTTGCGCGGTCCCCTAAACCCTGCCTGGATATTCGCCTTGTCCTTATTCTTTTTCCAAAAAAAAAAAAACAAGAATAAAGACCTAATATACACCAATTTCATAATTATTTGTATTTTTGATGTTTTTTTATTGCATTTTATATGTTGATAATATTAGCATGCTTAAGGCGACGCGCGTCAAAAAACTACATAAGAAATACTTTTTTTAACAGTTGACATTAGGAACCATTTGTATGATTTTTTTTTCCTAAAATGTATAAAATGATACGCCTCTGTCTGACGGATTTTTAACTGTTGCTTGTAATAACTACGTCCCTGTCCTTCATTTAGTGCCCTGGTCGAAATAATTGCATTTAATTCACGCACCCATGGTCGTTCGTCGTCGAGCACTCACTCTCACGCCCGTCGCGGTCTCGCTTTAGATCACTCGAGATCGTACAGGCTAATTTTAAATGTCACAGATTTTTTTTCTTCGTGCTGAAAGATTTGCTTGTTTTTGCATCAACTATTTTTATGTCGATATAAACATTACTTAAAGTGTCTTACCAGGAACGTTCCAATATTTTTTGATCAAATAACTAAATAATGGGAAACAAAAAAATATGAAACATATTCTTGAACAAAACAATTGATACATTTTTTATTGTTTTACTTTTATGTTTCAGTATGTGATTGCAAGAGCTCATTAATTCTTCGTATTCTATTAAGTTAAGCAGTATTCTTGTAGTCAAGTTAAAAAAGGCTAAAATGCCACCGGTTCGTGGTTGAAAAGATATGGTGCACGAATATCTTTTCAGACAGATTCAAATTTTCATGAAATAACGAGATTATACATTGTTCCCTCTACTTTTATGAGCTCATGAATAAAATGGTTTGAGCATCAAAGTTATGCACGCCTATTAGGTTCGAGTGGTTTTATATGCCAAGGGCATGAGAGGTAGGAAAGTTTCAATAATTATTGTTTATCGAACTTTACTTGCAATGGGTATGCGCATGCAATGAGGATGATAAAAATTTTAACGCACTTCTCTAAGAAGAAACACTAATCCAGCCTGTAGTCACATATAGGGGTGAAGGGCCCTATCCAAAAATTACCAAAATGCTTTAGGTATATTTGAAAGAAAAGTCTTGAGAAAGATTTATGGATCATTTCTGAAAATCACATGGAGAAAGAGGTATAACCATAAACTTTAATCACTATATAAACACCAGAGCATCATCTCATACATAAAACTGTACACGTCTGAGATGGTCATAAGAATGGATGATATTAACCAAGCCAAGACACCTTTAAGGCAGTGCCAGTAGGTAGATGTGAACGAGGCAGAATATCTCCTGCAACTTAACTTTACGGTTTTGCAAAATAATTTTTTGAATTTTTCTGATGTTTAGTATAACCACCTTATTTGGACCTCCAGAGCGATCAGCATCGTCGGTAATTGTACAGCCACGTTTGAATTCAGCATACCGATCAATTTTAGTTGATATTCCTGTGATAGAGTCCGGGTAATGTTTATCAAGCCATTATTTTGCAACGGTATTTTACTTCATCAAAAAGCAATGTTTAATCGACACACGAAATTTTGTTTTCCATTATTTTGAAAATAACAAAAGTGGCGTCATTTAAAGCACAACAACTCAGAAACTACTAGACAAACGGTCGTGAAATGTTGACACATGACATTTGAAGGTTGGCACAATCGACTACTGGTAAGGATTTTTTTTTTCGTAAGTGACGTCATCAATACGTCAGCCCTGGGACTTATTAAGTGATGTGTTGAAGGGAAAGCAGAAATAGGTATCCCATAAAATATATAAAGCCCTTACGCTATATGTTGTAGTACCATCCTACTGAAACGAATACGCCACAGGGTCTCCTAATTCTTCTCTTTTTTCTTATTCTTTCTTTCTTATATGGAGGCCACTGCATGTTTCAACCATCTTATGAATTTATGCCTTATGTCCAACAGTCGATAGTCTAACCTGAGTTCTTTTTCTGATGGAATCGAAAACATCGATGAATATAGGGGAGAAGGAAATATAAGAGAATTCTGCAGGGAGATATAATTACAAAAAAGGGGTTTTCAGCTAAAACCAGCTCTTCGCAGGAACAAAATGGAGAACAATCGCGGAGGGAAAAAGACAAAATTTATAGATGGAGAAAACATTTCAGCGAGCTATTAAGCACCCGATGAGGCAAAAGAAAAAGGAATATGCGATGACAAATCATCAGCGACATTCGAAGAAATGACACCGGTCACAAAGTCGGTGAGAAATATCAAGGCTCCGGGAGAAGATCAGAGAGCGATTGAAATGATTATGTACGGAGGACAGGCAATACAAAAAGGACTTTGCCAGATAATAAGGCATGCGTGGGAACAAGAAAAAATAACAAACGACTGAAAAATGACAATAATCTACACAATACATAGAAATGTGATAAGTCATAAAGTAAAAACTATAGAAGAAAGTCGTTATTTAATGAGATTTACAAGATACTTAACAAATACCATAAACTGGAGTTACATTGGCAGAGTTTTAATGTTTTTCAACCTTTATGAAACAATTATTAACAAATATACTTTTTATTTAATGTTCACATACCACTTGCGACTCTTTTGATTTAATCATTCTAACAAAAAATATGAGCTATATCGATATTAACATTCAGTCTACTCCCTTATATGTTCTCCATTTTGTTTTACAAACAGGGCATACATAGTCATCTTCTTCTATTTTCTTCTTTGATTGAGAAGTTTTAGGCTGAGACTTAACTGACTGGGTTGGTTCTTCGTCAGTTGCATCACTTTTTTTGCACTTTCAGCCTATTTTTTTTACCACGTTTACGACTTCGTTCATTCATCACACCCCGATTTTCTCGTAAGAGATCAATGAGAGATAATTCCAAAATACGTGTGTGAGATGAGGAAGTTCCAAAAAACTCTGTTCAAGAGTTCAAAAAACAGGAGCTTTAGTTCTATTGATGTTAGATGGTGTTTTGATAGAGAGATTATTCTGACATTCTGAGAGATTATTCTGACATTCACGATATAATCGGGTCCTAATAATTTTTGTTTGAAAACACAACCTCTCGTAACAAAACTCAATCACGCACAGTCCGCTCTTCCCTTTCCCACACCCGCGATTCGCTCCTCCCAACGCTCGGCGCCAATGTCACCCCGGATGTCAATACCATCCCAGTTTACTATAGCTAAAAAGACGATTAGATGTATAAATGGAGGAAAAGATATATAATAATAATATTTTGAACAAATACTAAACTGTCCTGAGCCTTTAAACAAATTACCAACACTAAACCCTATACAAACAAACCCAGATTCATTACCACCGAATGAAGATGAAATAATTAGGCAAATCAAGCGACTTAAAAATAACAAAGCTTCTGGTGAAGATGGAATCACTGCTGAACTTTTGAAATCCGCTGGTCCAGGTACAATCAAGGAAATAACCAAAATTCTACAAGAAGTTTGGCGAACCGAACGGATTCCGGAAGATTGGAAAGATGCTCTAATCCATCCACTACACAAGAACGGATGTAAACAACTACAGAGGGATATCTCTTCTCCCAGTTTGTTACAAGATTCTATCTCAATGTCCACTAGACAGAGCACAAGGACAGTTGGAACCTAAAATTGGTGAATATCAAGCAGGTTTTCGACCGGGCAGCAGCAGAATCTTAAGTTGATCCTAAGACATCAAAAACTGTACAATCAAAATCTCGTCTGTACATTTGTGGATTTCAAAAAAGCATATGATTCTATAGACCGCGAATCTTTATTCCGAATCTTGAAAGAATAAGGACTAGATCTGAAAACGCTGGCAATTATTAAAGCAACATTAACTAACACAAGGTCAAAAGTTAAATTCATGGGTGACATCTCAGAGCCCTTCGAAATTAAAACTGGAGTGAGACAAGGGAGTGGACTCTCGCCACTCTTATTTAACTGTGTTCTAGAAAAAGTAATACAGGTAATACATCAAAAAATGCTTATCTAAAAACACAAAACTGAGACATTACAACACAGTTATTAAGCCAGAATGTCTATATGGGGCAGAAACGCTCATTTTGAATAGAAAGAGAGACATCGACGACATTGAAAAGAAGGAAAGAAAAATCATAAGAAAAATCCTAGGCCCCAAACAAATAAATACAACAACATACCGACTTCGAGAAAACTAAGAAATCAAACAATACACAGATATACATAGCGATATGAGAAAAAGAAGATTTATGTTTTACGGACACATAAAACGGATGAATCCAAATAGGCTAACTAGACAAATAGTCGAATTTTATGAAAATAGGAGTAGAGCTAAAGTAGAAATAATTAAATGGATTGCTGCAATTAAAGAGGACCTAAGATCAGCAAATATTACTCAAAGTGAAATTCAGGATAGAGGCTGTTTCAGACACAAGGTTGGCGTTTGGAAAGTTGGCCAGAGAGAAAAATGTAGGAAGACTGGAACAACTTGGTTTGACGAAAGGAAAAAAGCTCATAGCGAAATAATGAAATTAGTATGGGCGCATAGGAAGGTTAACAACAACAAACGCACCTAATTGTACTTCGCATGGTCCACCCGGGCCCATACGTGAATAATAATAATAATAATAATAATAATAATAATAATATATATTGTAAGTATATAATATGTAGTAAGTAAGATATATAGTAAGAAATAGTAATATTAAGAAATATTCAGAAGAGGACATCGGTAAAACATTCTATCATAGGACAGATACTTTGATAAACAAATACTTATATCTAAATGTCAAGTTATAGTGGTTACAATATATTTTGTCACCTCGTCACAAAACCACGATGGAACAAAGAGTTAATATTAAATCTTGTTCAAAGCTCGAAAAAACTTTTACAGAAACATCTGTATTGAAGAAAAAAGTGTATTGTGATGATTGCTTATCCCATACACGTGTGTTCAAGTGGTATAAGCGATTCCAGGACGAGCGTGATGCTTTGGAAAACGACCCATAGCCAGGCCGGCCAAAAATTGCAATGAGTTGGAGAAAAAGTGCGTGAAATGATCATTCATGATACGAATTCGGCTGTGAGATTGATATCGCGAGAATTAAATACAACTAAAGATATGATTCACGAAATTTTGACAAAAGACTTACGTCGGTACTCGATTTGTTCCTCACGACCTAAAAGATTTCCTTTTCCTGAAACTCAAATTGGCCATAAAAAAAGTCTTATGACAAGTCCAAGAAGCCGTGACGAGAGTCATTGAGGCGGTTCGGACAAACAACATAAAAAATTAATAATTTTAAATATAGTGAAAATTTAGATATAAATTTGTTTGTTTATTTAAAGTTTATTAAAGTTATTTAAAGTTTATTTATTTAAAACACCTCAATTAAATAGATATTTTGATTATGAAGATATAAATTGAAATGGAAACACAATTTGTAAAATACTGTAACACCTGCTAGTTTTATTATAGCTTCAATAGCCACACCAACTTTTGCTAGGACTTTCTGATTCCTCATCTTTCCTCATCAAATTCTTCCTATTTTTCAGGACATGGCAAGTTTACTCTTTGGAAATGGCTGGAATTTCTTTTGAACCTATATATTACACTCATCTTGAATCATGAAAACCAACTAAAATAAGATCAAAGTACTGGGAATTACCGAAAAATAACTCCCAATTTATGCCGCCACAACGATTCTCATAAATTCAATCTCGTCCTTAATAAATACCGTACTAATTTAATCCAATGTGGTATTTATCTTCTGCCCACACCTCAGCCGCTTATTATAATAAGCCTTTGTGACACTGATTGTGGTACTTCAAGTAGGTGGATGCCGCAATTAAAGACTCATTCGAATTTAAAGATCGTTTTCTCTTTTGCTGTCGTATATGAGCGACTGTTTTTTCATTCTTTTTTTTAATCATTTATCTGATTGACGTATCTGGCACGAGATATTGCAATTTCAAATTGAATGACAGAAATATCTGGCTGAAATCCTGTTTATTTATTTAAAGATCTACATGAGTAATTTATCAAAAAGCCTAATCTCATTGATAAAACTTATTAAATGAGAAACCCTGAATATACAGGGGTTGTCTAAAAAGTTATTATTTATTATATAAAAATCCCATCGCATTATTATGTGTTTCGTTTAATAATGTCGATTTTGCTAAGAGATGGCGTTACTAATACATTTGTTGATATAGACCAAAGGTCTCCAAATTACGGTCAGCGGGCCGAATCTGGCCCGCGACAGCTAATGTTTTATTGTCGTTATTATTGCTGAGATAAGTTGGATAAATAAACACAGATTGATAACGACTCGGTTTTATTTACTTGCTGAGTAAAGCTTAATAACTAACTTAACTAACTTAATAAAGCTAATAAGTATAATACGCAGAAAATTTAACTTAAGCATAATAACTAACAAATAATTGAAATGAATCCCACTAAATTATAAACTATTGAATATCCCACTGTTTCACCCTCGATATTTATGTTGGAGTAAAGAGTATCATATATGTATGTATATCGATGTTTGGAATGTATATATCCTGAATCACACATATGATTTTTATGTAATGTCTGAATGATTGTGGCGTGTTCATATATATTTTTTTACTTTATTTGGGTTTTCGCCACTGTCTAAAACTCAAAAAATATCAAAAATACCTGTTCTTATTTAAAGAAAGAATCACTGGGTAAAAACAAAAAACCAAACGGAGACAAATTTCTCAGTGATTCTTTTTTGTAATAAATTTGCCTAACGAACAAAATTTTAAAGATAGGTACAAGTAAAGTAATTGTATGGTTATTGCCATACTTGTACCTGGACCAGTGGATTTCAAAAGTCCAGTAGTAATTCCATCGTCACCAGAAGCTTTATTATTTTTAAGTCACTTGATTTGCCTAATTATTGCATCTTCATTCGATGGTAATGAATCTGGGTTTGTTTATTTAGGGTTTAATGTTGGTAATTTGTTTAAGGGCTCAGGACAGTTTAGTAATTGTTCAAAATATTTCGCAAGTTCTTTGCAATTGTCTTGGTTATTTAGAGCTAATTGTCCGTTTTCCTTTTGGAAGCAAAGACTTTGACGTTGATGGCCTGTTAATATAGTTTTAAATATTTTGTAAAAGTTTCGGGTATTATTTCATTAAGTTGATTGTTTTCATATTTTCTTTTAGTTTGTCTAATTTGCTTCGATGTTTCTTTTCTTACTTCCAAAAAGATGTTATAATTTATTGTTGTTTTTTGAGTGTTTCATTCTTTGAATACTTTACTTCGGCTTAATACTGCTTGCTCGCAAACTTCATCCCACCATGGATGTTTTCTACGTTTTTGTAAAGGGACCCACTTTAAGGCTGTTTTAATAATTTTTTGTTTCAATTTTTGCCAGTTCTGTGCTGGTTGTTTATCAAGCTCTTCTGTTAGGGTTGGTTTTATTTTCGTAGGGTCGAACTTTGGTATTAGTAGTCTCTTTTGAATAAGTTTTTGAGGTTTTAGGCTAAGTTTACATAGTTACATTACTAAGTTACATAGTTCAACCAATCTTCTACCAATATGGTTAGTCCATTTATGAGGTGAAAAACTGCCTACTGTTTTCCTGTACTTTCTTTCTTTCCCTAGTTGGGAATTGAAATCCCCCAATAGGATTTTTACATGGTTAGAGGGAATTTTAGAGATAGTCATTTCCAGAATTTCCCATGACTTATTTACTTTTTCAGGATTAGATTTATTTTCTTCGTTAACTGGGAGGTGTACATTGACTAATGTATAGTTTTTGTTAGCACACTTAAGGGATAGAGTCATAAACCGATTATTTACTGGCTGGATATTAGTTATAGAACCAAGAATGTTTCTTGAGATAGTAAAAGCAACACCGAGATGTGGTGTATTTTTGAGTATTATTTTGTCCGTTTTACTTTTAAAAAGTCTGTAGTTGCCGAATTCCAAGGTGTTTTGGTTTTTGCAAAGCTAAAATTTGAATTTTTTGCTGATTCAATGTTCGCCCCAATTCGAGTAGTTTTCCGTTGCGCAGGAGAGAATTGATATTTACTGTTGCAAAGAAAGTTATTGTTTTCGGTTTCAGACGTTGTCCAGAGGTCTCCGACTCCCTCCGAAAGATTTTACGTTTAAGCCCGGACGCCCCAGAATTCGAAAGTCCGGTTGTACCATCAAAGCTGGCAGAAGATTATCTACATCTTCTGGTAATTTTGTAATTACTAGAACGCTTCATTTTGTACTTGACCAGAGGGGTTAGTTCCAGAATTTAAATATCAGCCGCACCACTGGTGAACAGACGCTGACAACTCCCTCGCTTGATGTAAGTCAGACGCTAAGTGGATTTAGTTTTTTTGCCTTGGTTTGGGGCTGCTTATTTTGAGATATTCGCAGCTGTCCATTAATATCTAATGGAACTTTCACTATCCCATGAGTTTGTTTTTTTTTTCGGCCACCTTTACTTTATCTACAACAAACATTCACCATTTGAGGTTATAGCATGAGCTGTTACATTAACAATTAAATGGATTAAAATTACCTGATTTCATGATTTTTTTACACAACTGATGGGGTCAGGATGTTCTATTGTTAGGTCAGTTTCTCCATGGAAATGAACTGAACAAATCTACGTATGTTTGTTAATATGATCAATCAGTTGGAATCGACCATCACCTCGTCAACATTAAACCGTAGCCCCGGAACTTCAAATGGAAATTATTGATTTACAGTGCAGTGATATAATTAAGAACAAATATCAAAATTCATCTTTGTTGGAATTGTATAAGAGTCTTCCACTGGTACAATTATATAATTTGCATACATTTCCTGGTGGACTGTTTGCTGTTTTTGGTACTACTTACTTGTGTGAGAAAACATTCTCCAAAATGAAGTACACAAAGAATGTTTAGAGATCTAAGTTAACCGATGAACATCTTAAATCTCATTAGTATTTTTTTCAAGTCGACACCCCGTGGTTTCATTCACGTTCATTACGTTCCTGAGGGATTTTCAAGATAAAAATCATATATATTTTTCCTTTATTTGGGTTTTTCGCCACTATCTAAAACTCAAAAAATATCAAAAATACCTGTTCTTATTTAAAGAAAGAATCACTGGGTAAAAACAAAAAAACCAAACGGAGACAAATTTCAAGAAGAAGTTTAGCGAACCGAACAAATTCCGGAAGATTGGAAAGACGCTCTAATCCATCCACTACACAAGAAAGGAGATAGAACGGATCTAAACAACTATAGAAGGATATCTCTTCTCCCAGTTTGTTACAAGACTCTATCTCAATGTCTACTAGATAGAGCACAGGGACAGTTAGAACCTAACATTAGTGAATATCAAGCAGGTTTTCGACCAGGCAGATCCTGCCCTGAACAGATCCTGAATCTAAAGTTGATCCTAAGACATCAAAAACTGCACAATAAAAATCTCGTCTGTAAATTTGTGGATTTCAAAAAAGCATATGATTCTATTGACCACGAATTTTTATTCCGAATCTTGAAAGAACAAGGACTAGATCTGAAAACGCTGGCAATTATTAAAGCAACATTAACTAACACAAGGTCAAAAGTTAAATTCATGGGTGACATCTCAGAGCCCTTCGAAATTAAAACTGGAGTGAGACAAGAGGATGGACTCTCGCCACTCTTATTTAACTGTGTTCTAGAAAAAGTAATACAGGAGTGGAGTGAAAAAAAGTCGGCCCTGAATATTGGCCAGCCAATTAAACTAGGGAGAACCAACATCAAAATTGATTGTCTGGCATTTGCTGATGATCTAGCAATTTTAGCTCAAGATGTATTAACGGCACAGAAACAGATTGAAATCCTAAAACAAACAGCAGAAAAGGTAGGACTCCAAATTTCCTTTGAAAAAACACAATACATGACCTGCAACAGACTAAGAGCACCATTTCTAAAAACAAAATATGACAACATCAGACAAGTCTCTCAATTCAAATATTTGGGTGAAATAATCATGGAAAATAAGTTGCAAAAAGCGGCCAATAAAGATAGATGTCAAAAAATGGAAACCGCATTGAGACTTACACAAAATATTTACAACAAAAAATGCATATCTAAAAACACAAAACTGAGATAATACAACACAGTTATTAAGCCAGAATGTCTATATGGTGCAGAAACGCTCATTTTGAATAGAAAGAGAGACATCGACGACATTGAAAAGAAGGAAAGAAAAATCATAAGAAAAATTTTAGGCTCCAAACAAATAAATAGCACAACATACCGACTTCGAGAAAACCAAGACATCAAACAATACACTGATATACATAGCGATATGAGAAAAAGAAGACTTAAGTTTTACGGACACATAAAACAGATGAATCCGAGTAGACTAGACAAATAGTCGAATTTTATGAAAATATGAGTAGAGCTGAAGTAGAAATAATTGAATGGATTGCTGCAATTAAAGAGGACCTAAGATCAACAAATATTACATAAAGTGAAATTCAGGATAGAGGCTGTTTCAGACACAAAGTTAACGTTTGGAAGGTTGGCCAGAGAGGACAATATAGCAAGACTGGAACAACTTGATCTGACGACAGGAAAAAAGCTCATAGCGAAACAATAAAATTAGTATGGGCGCAAAGGAAGGCTAGTAACAACAAACGCCTCTAACTGTACTTCGCGTGGTCCACCAGGGCCCATAAGTGAATAATAATAATAAATATAGAACTAATATGAATATAATTGTCCAGGCCTTTCAACAAGTTCTGTATTTTTTTTTCCACGTTGGGGACTGCCATGGCATTTTAACCATTGTAATTCAATACAATTATGTGCTTCTATTGTGGGATGCACTAATAAAGCACCATCGATTAATTTTTCATTTAGTTCTACTGATAATAAGGGTGATGATCCTTGTTGTCCAGCCATATTTATAAAAAGTGCCCGAAACTTTCATATTAACGCCTCGTCAATATGGCGGACGCGCTTGCGCGCAATTAGTCCTGAAAAGGTCTATGATTCTGATAATGATTAATATGAGTGATTTTTAGGATTTATTGAAATATCTATTATTTAAAATATTAAATCCTACTGTTATTAAATGTTTTCATTCATTATAAAGTACTATTTGTTTAATCAGATTAACATAATATTTCATAAAGATTAGTTTAATAACTACAAAACGTATATTATAGATTAAAAATAAAAGTAATTTATAAGTTTTATAAGCATAACATTACTAGTGAGTATTTAGAACATAGGCGGTCAGTATTTAGGACGTAATGGTCAATATTCGGAGAAATCGGCTGTAACATTAATTATTACAATTTAATGTTTTTTATTATATATCTTATAAACAAAAGTATAATAGTTTGTAAGTTAAAACTATATAAAAAGTGCACAACACTTTTTGCAGTTCATAAACTCCTCTAATAAATTTACAAATAATGTATTTCTGTTCATTTTATCTAAACTGGTGAATATTTGGAGCATTTACCCTATACGTTTTAGAAAAATATGTGAAAAAAATGTTCAGTCCTAGAATGACTCGTAATAAGTACGATTAGTAAAATACGTTAGGGCTGATAGGAATTTCAAACAGATTCTTCATCACAAATGAACATCGTGGAGTCAGTGCAGGTCGTTTATTAATTACCGCGTGATGGTCGATTCATCGACGTAAAACTGAAAAATGAACGTGCAGATAAAAACCGTATTGTCTCCCTTCGGTACTAAAAAAAACTGCCGTTTTGTAGACCGATATAATGGTAGAATAATGGAGGATATTAACTTATCGGAATCAAAGGGCTTTTATCGCAAATATAAAAGGGTTTTTTCCCTTTTGCGGGTTTGTTTTCGACTTTTCCTGTTGGCCTTTTAATTTTATTCAACCACCGAATAGAATACCTATAAAAGTTAGCTCAAAACTGCATTGTTACGTTATGAGTTCCTTTAAAATTATGCTGCGAAAGTAACTTAATGGAAGAATACGAAGTTTAATTAGGATTAAGTGTATATTTTTAGTTTCTTAAAGGATACTTCGATAATTAATAACTTAATTAAAAATATTTTGCTCGTTAAAGTTGAATGAGGCTTTTCAAAAACTTAATTCTTAGTTTCCAATAGAATTTTATTAGGAATGTTTAAATGAAGAAATACCACGGGCGTAGCCAGGATTTAGTTTTGGGGGGGGGGGGTTAGAACCCCCCCCCCTTTGGCTACGCCCGTGAGAAATACATTTCATCAAATATATGCGGTTATTTTTTAATCCGTCCGAACTTTAAATTCAAATAAAATGGCAGCCTAATAAGAAATAAGAAAACTATTTATTTTATATGAACTAACATTCAGTGGTATTAATGTTTCAATTTCGGACAAATATCCCCAGTGACTACTTCTTACGAAGCGCATTCTGTCAATCTAATGTCACACCACTTTTTCGAGCAAGCCGTCAAGCAATATCAATATCAATTTATTGGCATAAACCAAATATTTAACATAACCTCAAAGAAAATATTCTAAAGGCGTTAAATCACATGACCTTGGTGGCGAAATAATTTTCTCATCGAACTGTTCCCTAATAAATCGATTGTTGCTTTGGCTTTATGACATGTAGAGCCGTCCTGTTGGAACCCCATCTCCTCCAGATCAGTACCATTCAAATTTGGAATTAAACAATCATTAATTATCGCTGCGTAACGATCCTCATTAAAGAATTGATAACTTGGAATCTTCATGAACACTGCCAGCAGCAGCGACAATATTTTCTACGGTACGCACAGTTTTTTGTCTTGTTTTTGTTTTAATATCAAGCAGTATGAAATGTGCTGGAAATTTATCAATAATTCGGCTCACTCGGGTGGCAATTATGTACAATTATTTTACATTCCAAGCTGATTTGCCAGATTGTACTGAATAATTTTGACAACTGTGAGTGAAAACACACAGATAGCGATCCCTATCGAAAACTCGGAAATACTTAAAAAATCACCCGTTATACAGGGTGTCTCATAACTTATCCGTCATAGAGTAACTGGTGATGGTAAAAGAGCACTTTCTTTGCGACCAAATGTGGATATTTAGGCTAAATAGAGCCATTCAATTAGTCCAGTGGTCAAGCGTAATATTCTCCGATAATAGCCCTCCTATTTGGCATGTAGTCTATAAGCATCACACAATGATAATTCCAGAAAATCTTTGTTATCGCTCTTCCTGCAGATTTAAGAGTTTTCATTTTTTTGGGACACTTTTATCTACTCTCACTCACTATTTCAACTCTGCTCCTTCATCTCTGGCATGTAACTGTGAATCCATAATTAATTTACTGTTAAAAAATACCGAAAAAAATTATCATAATCACTATTAAATAGGTTTAAATAGTCTTGAGAATTGTTTTTGATCGACTCTTCATAAACGTGCAATCTAGCGCAAAGCTTTTTCATAACCAAAATATTGTGTGAAAGGTAGTGTAGATCTCTATCGACATGTTTATAATGTTGCTGCTGCCAATTCACCTGACTGCCTATGTGACTTCAGAGTATAGTGATGGCTCTATGTTTCATTCATTGGCACATACCGCGTGAAAAAATCTTTTTATCTCGCTAAAACAGCTCCAAATATTGCCAAGCTGTGAGCAAACGCGATACCCATTTCGATAGCAATTTAGGCATTCCCAAATGTTCATGCAAAACATTCAAAAATTCAAAAAAAAAAGTTTTGAATTTTTGGAATTTTGTATTTGAAGATGACATTTTTTTTAATGAATTTACTATTTACTGCTGTGACCGTATTCCTTTGGAAAGTGCACCAATATTCATGTTCTACATTAATTAATTTAAAAGTTAATTTCTTGTAAAGATTGTATGCCTGAATTTCAAGCATATTTTTACTGCATAATGGTTTGATTTCTAAGTCAAGCCATTTCTGTTTTGCAATATTAGTTATTTTATCACATATTATGAAAGATTTTAAAATATTAACTTTAATAAAATTGGGAAATATTTTGTTAATCTGACATGACTTAAGAAACCAAATATCTGCTCCTAATTTTAGTAGTGCACTTACGATAAAGTTAGTTCCGCTGATCGTGTAGCGATCGTAGATCAATTCTTCTATTGGAACCTTCGGTATGAAACACTAAACTAGAAGGGATTTACCACTAAACACCAAATCACTTTTTAAAACTTCTCAACGGACGATTTGATCTAATTCTAAAACTAAACTATGTTCTATTTATATGATAAACCTACCTAATAAAGCGTGTAAAAATCATGAACCGCGAAGTTTAGTGAGCCTTACATTAATAATTGGAAAAGTTGACTCTACGGAATAGGTCCTTTATCCCGGTTCATGATTAAAAAGTTAAATAACAATAGGGCTTTGGATGCATATGAAAGCATTCAAATAGAAAAATGTAAGAAAATCATGAACCGGGATAAAGGATCTATACAATCAACTTTTCCAATTATTAATGTAAGACTCAGTAAACTTCACTGTTCATGATTTTTACACGCTTCATTAGGTAGGGTTATCATATAAATAGAACACAGTTTAGTTTTAGAATTAGATTAAATTATCTCCTGATGATGCTAATATGGTTAGCGAACCGTGAGTTGAGACGTTTCATAAAGTGATTTGGTGTTTAGTGGTAAAACTCTTCGAGTTTACTAGGTTGGTACAATCGACCACTCGTAAGGATTTTTTGTATATCTATATTTATATATCCATATTTATATCTTATTGACCGATGTGTTATTGCACACTGGATCACTTGGTGAAAGATCTGAAAATGATCATTATACTTACTATATAAGGGTTGTGTATTGTCTTGTAAAAAAACAGGGTTCTGGAGCTTGAGAAGGATGTGGCAATAGATGAGTTTCCAGAATTTCCATGCTCTGTAATTTATTGTTTTGCGACTTATTTTATGGTATATACCCATTTATTTACTTATCCAGATCCTCTATTACCTTATGTACGAGGTGTTCTGCTTTACAGAATATGTTCGTATTTTTTACTTGTCTCCCAAATTAAGCGTGTTTATTTAAGAAAACACCTGGGACACAATGAACTTTAGACCAAATAATGATAATAATTATTCGATATAGAGATGTATCGTATTAGTATATGAGAAATAAATACAACCAAAATAGAAATGTTGTTCCTGTTGGGCGCCGCTACCGCATTGGCAACCCTGTAAGCGGTGTTGTTCCCTGCTGGCGCGTATCGGCGGCCTTGACAGCGAGACGACCAGCCGGAATAAAAAGGCCCAACAAAGACACGACGACCTTACAGCCGCATCGTTTAAGGGCCAAAATCGTAACGAACCAGCCATGCGTTTACGAATCCTTCTTTGGTCGGACTGCGAGGAAAAGAATGTGTACGTAGCAGGAGGGGTGGCGGGGAGGCAAGGTGGAAAGGGCTTCTCTCATTGTTGTGAAAGATAAAGCCTTCGAACCGCGGCTGGAATCAGAAAAATGTACAGCGGACGGTAAAAACAGTACGACGTCGAGTCGTAAAATGATTATAAAGGATTTGTGTATCTTGGGGTTTTACGAAAAAAAAACAGTCCATTTCGATACGTACTGTAAAGATGCTTTGCAAAAGTATTATCATTAACTTAATTGTCGGCTTTTTTTGCTACTTTTGACATTTATACAGGGTGTTCCATAACTTATCAACTGGTGATAGTAGAGATCAAAATAAGAAGATTTAGTCAATAAATGTGTGGGCAAATATTAGTCATTAAAATGATACAGGGTGTAGGAAGTGAAACTAAATTTTCGATAATTTAAAAACGGTTGAAAATATCAGATTCAAAATCGGGGTAGTTGGGTTTTCAAAGATGATAAATACGAATTTGGTACTAGTTTGAGCGTAGTTCCTAAGGGGCTCTTGCTACCTACTTTGGAATTAACTCGCTCATATTTTTTACCCTATAAATCTGGGAATATTTTGACGTGAAAATAGAGAAGAGACATAATTTCCACGTAAAAAAAGGTACCCTTGATCAATATCGATATCTCACGCCGTTTGCGAGATATTCATGTTCGAATATTCTGTTGCGCATCTTGTCGATGGCTGAAAATTCTGCAATTCGCAAAGTGTCCTTGAATGTTGTGTACAAATTATGGCAATCGATGATAACTGTCATTGTTTTCTATCTGTTCTATTAAAAGTAGGTGGAAACAAGTTTCTCTAATCTTGAGTTGGTATTAAATAATTTGTAAAAAATACCCAGACTTAATCAGTTTCCTCATAGTGATTTAAAGGATAAATTACAATAGTCGCGCTGTAGTTAGAAGTTACGAAGACGCGAAGGTACGCTCTACCCAACCAGAATAATCCCAGATCGACGATTTTTCAAAGAAATTGAAAATTCCTTGAATACAGGAATTAGAAAATCTACCATTTCAAGAGTTCTTCATAAAGAAAAATTGTTTGCTTACCATTTATCGCCTGTTTAAAATTTATTGTCACAAGATTTGCCGGCTAGACCAGAATTTAGTCAAAATCTACTATATAAAAAAGATCCCATGTTGCTGAAAAAGATATTGTTTACTGACGTGGCAAATTTTTACCAAGCGCGGAATTTTTAACTGACGAAATAATCATATATAGCCCGAAAAAATCCACACCTACCAAGAGGGTAGGTGTGGGGATTTTCAGCACGAATTTTCAATTAACATTTGGTCGGCCCATTTGAGTTTCCGAAAAGATTGAATGGAGATCAATATGTTCAGTTTTTAGAAAATGATTTACTATACCTTTTGAACGGTATATCTCTAAACTTAAAGCAAGACATGCAAGAGGGATACCAGGTTCATGCAAGATGGGATACCACCGCATTTTACTATTGCGGTGCGAAATCATTTGAATCAACATTTTCCACAACGATGGATTGGGCGCGATGGTGAGTTTCATTGACTACCTCATAGCCCAGGCTTTAATCCGCTAGACTTTTATTTGTGGAGTCATATAATGTCTTTAGTTTACCATGATAAAATCAATACATGAGACGAATTTTTACAAAAAAATCAACAAGCGGCCAATGTTATTAGAAATGAAGAAAATATCTTCTCAAATGTGAGGCGTCACTTAACAAAGAGTTTGTGAAAGTGTATTGAGGTAAACATTAGACACTTTCAACACCTATTGACATCCATCGACAAGATGTGCAATGGAATATTCGAACACGAATATCTCGCAAACGGTATAAGATATCGCTAGTGACTAGGGGTACCTTTTTTACGTGGGAATTATGACTCTTCTCTATTTTGATGTCAAAATATTCCCCGCTATGAGCGAGTTAATTCCTCGCAAAGTAGCTAACAAGCGTCCTCTAGGAACTAGATTCAAATTAGTACCAAATTCGGATTTGTCCTTTGGATGCGATTTGTCCTTTGAAAACCCAACCACCCCGATTTTGAATCTAATACCTTCAACCGCTTTTAAATGATCTCAATTCATCGAAAATTTAATTCCACTTTCAACACCATGTATCTTTAACATGACTAACATCTGTCAACACATTTATCGACTAAATCGTCATATTTTGATTTCTACTATCATCAGTTGCTCTATGGGGGATTAGTTATGGGACACCCTGTATATTAACAAAGCAATACACATTTAATCCTAGAAGTAATCTCTCTCTAAGAGTATAATATCAGTTCAAAAAAACCTGGTGGTTTTCATGTGATAAAGTCATTGAGGTTTTTTTTTCGACTTCCTCGGGATATATGAAGCGGTTATCAACAGGACGATATTGCAGAGGTTGGAAGAGATGAAAATCCAAAAGGGCCAATTCTGAAGAATATATCGGATGCCATAAAATCTCCCAGCCCAACTCTATGATCAATTCCAGAGTGGTTTTTGTATATGGCCCTGTGTTGCCCAGATGCAAAGTGATTTGGCTTGTTCCCTTGTAAATAAAAAGCCTTTTGCGTCAATAACACCAATCAATTGATGCTAATAACGGTCAACTCATTGACCATTGACCATTTACGGTGCCCAACTGATCCCACTACATACACAGAAATACCTTTTTGTCGTGAATGTTTGGTTTTTGCGATACTAGTTGGTGACTCACAAGGATATACCCACAATCTTTACACTTATTATAGTAATCACTTATTATAGTAATCAGTATGGCCCTAAGGCTGGAAAGTTTCAAGACTCCTGGTCTAAAACATAGAGATATCTTGTAATAAATGTACCCATAAAGACAGTCGTTTTTCAAATTGTATAAACGTTGTCATCTTCTTACTGGCACCAATGACCTCCTTCTGGTGTATCGAAATATGTGTGCTCAAAAAAACGGTGACCACCTTTTTCCATAAGCTGTATAATCTAATTATAGAGAACTGCCACCTTTTATATCAATGTTTTCTTGCCTCTTCCGTTACCCTTGCCCGCTCCTATCTATTTCTCACTCGCCGTTTCCAATGTGTTATTCTCATCTCCTGTAGGTCCTTTCTCACTCTCCTTCCCATCACTTCGAGTGAAGAAAGTTTTGTTTCCAGCTGTTATTTTTCTGCAACGTCCTCCTATAATCCATTGTAAGTTCTATTTGCTGAGTCTAGATGTGTAAAACTATTAATTTTTTTGTTGCTTGTTCTAGTCTTTGCTCTTTGTGGAGATACCACACACACCTCATGTGAAACAATCAATATTTTGAAGTACATTCTCCTTAGTAATACCCTACTTAAATTTCCTGATTTGATAGCTCTGGATTTTTTTTATGGGAATTTTTAAAGAAAAAGTTTCAGAGAGAGAGAGAGAGAATTCGGATGTAAGGCCGACCCGACATCTAAGGTCATTTCGCGGCCATTCTCGTTAGAAGTATGTTAGGGAACATACAAGAACCAGATGTGGAGGATGATCATATAAAACTACTGACTGGAATAATACGAGTGTATATGGAACGCTTGAATCGACGAACGTGCTGAGAACAAACAAAACATGACAGATAGTTGTATAAATAAAACAGTGGTATATGTATATAGACGAGACATAGAATAAAACGTGTGGATAGTATAGACAGAAAGTTGTATATTGAGAAGACGGTGTAGAAATAAAAATAAATAAATAAATAAAAGAGGTATAATTAATGACTAGTTGGGACAAGTATGGTATGAGAATTGTGTCAAATCTTGTAGAAAAGGTTCAGGGATTTAAGGAAATTCTTCAGGTGTCCAAAATTGTTTACCGACAGAATCTCCTCCAGATTCCCACCGAGATGATGGGAGGCTCTGAGGGCGTTTAGTTCATCGCACTCCAAGAGGATGTGTCTAACTGTGATTGGAACATCGCATCTGTGGCACGTCGGGGGAACGTCCCTGTTCATCAGGTGACCATGAGAAAAAAGACAGTGACCTATTCTCAGCCGGTGCCATTTAACGCAGTCAGATCTGTTGGAGAGGGTGGAAAGCGAACCAGAAAAGAATTCTCGTTTTACAGTCCACAATTTGTTACCGTTTGTGGCTCCCAGGTCCCAATTAGATTGGATTTTGGCTCTAACCTTTGTCGAAATGTCCCTGCAGATATCTTTGTAGCAGAATGTTTTGGGAATCGGAGTGCCAGATGAGGAACCCCGGACTGCAAGAACATCGGCGCGCTCGTTTCCTTTAATGCCTACGTGGCTAGGGATCCAAAGGAAATCAACAGTAACATGTCGCGAGAGCAATTCTTGAAGGACCAGTAGTATGCCTGACACCAAGGGTATGTGAGAAGTGTCATGTTCCAAGCTCCGGAGTGCTCCTAGTGAGTCACAACATATTAGCCATCGGGGAAAGGAGGAATTCTGGATAATCCTCAAGGCTTCCCTAATAGCATGCAACTCGGCCGTGAGAATTGAACAAGAAGGAAGGAGTCTGAAGTATCGCTCAGTGTCATTGTGAACTAAGCCACTCCCCACCCCATCTGTGGATTTAGAGCCGTCAGTGTAAACGATCTGATAGTCTAGGTATTTATTCAATCGCTCAGAGAAAAGGGATCTAATGGAGGAGTGAGCGTAATTATATTTGTTATATCGAAGTAGGGAGCAATCGACATTTACTTGTGTAAGGAGCCAGGGTGGAGACGGAGGAATGACTAACGCTTCGAAATTGGGAAGATGTAAATCGTAATTAGCAGATAGGCGAGCGAAACGGTGATTGGCGCCGCAGTTTCGATTGTGTGTTCCTGTGTTGTTGAGATTCATATATATTAAGAATTTGTCGCGCAGATGAAAGTTTTGTCTAAACTTTAATGAAGATACGTATTTAAAGAGGAGAAAGTGGCGCCAATCTTCTAGGGGTTCTATCTCAGCAAGGCAGTGTAGGCTAGTGGTAGGACTCGATCTGAAGGAGCCTAGTGAGAGTCTGATGGCAGAGTTCTGAACAACGTCCAACTGCTTGATATAGGATGCAGGAGCAGACGAATATGCAACGCAGCCATAATCTAGTTTAGATCTTATTAGTGACTTGTATAGATGTAAAAGGGTGGGAATGGATGATCCCCATCTTGGATGTGAAGCCCATTTGAGGATTCTCAGGGATCGATCGCACTCCGACCTAAGTCGGGTGATGTGATCCCTCCATGAAAGTCTTGCATCAAAAGTGAGACCTAGAAAGCGAAGGCAAGGTGCTGATACAATAGGAGTTCCAGACATGGACAGGGTGTGTAAGCGAGGGCAATGCATTTTTCTGCAGAAATGAACTGAAGTGGATTTCTGAGGAGAGAATATGAAGCCAGTAAGACGGGACCATTCTTCGAGTCTTCTAAGGCAGCCTTGTATCTTTCTTTCAGCCACCCTAGGTGTTGCGGAAGAGTAGTATATTAAAAGATCATCTGCGTATAGTCTGTATTTCACGTCAGTTCCAATGTACTGCCCTATTCCATTAATAGCGATGTTAAAAAGTAAGGGGCTTAGTACGGAACCTTGAGGAACCCCATTGGCCAGTGGAAAACTCCTGGAGACAGTGTCGCCAAGCCTTACACGAAAGTATCTGTTTGATAAGAAATTTTTGATAAAGTGTAGGAAGTTGCCTCTGAAGCCTAGGTCGTGTAGGGATTTTATTATGTTGTATCGCCAGACCGTGTCAAATGCGCGTTTTAAGTCAAGAGATACAGCCAGGAGATGGTGTCCTCTTTCAAAGGTTTCCCAGATATCAATTTCCAGGCCGATCAGATGATCGTTTGTCGATCGGCCCGGTCTAAAACCGTGTTGATTAATGTCAATGAGACGATGTCGCTCCAGGTGCCATGAGAGTCGTCGGTGTATCATCCTCTCCATGATTTTACAAAGATGATTTGTAAGAGATATTGGGCGATAACTTTCAACAGTTGAACAGGCTTTGTTCCTTTTGTGGATAGGAATAAGAAGAGACTCTCCCCAGGAGGGAGGAAAACCTCTCCCGCGCCAGATGTCGTTGTATATGTCAAGTAGGGTGCGCTGAGCAGATTCCGGCATGTTTCTAATTTGTGGGATCAAGATGTTATCTGGGCCAGGCGCACCTGAGCGACATCTGGCAAGAGCTGTTCTGAATTCGTTGTAAGAAAAAGGGATGTTGATCGGGGATGGTGTATCCTCCTCGAGTTGTAGTGCAAGTTCGTGTTGGTTTTTATGTAGTTTAAATAGGGGATCAAGATTGTCGTCGCTGGACATGTCATGGAAAAATTTTGCAAAACACTCAACTATATCTTCCCTGTCCGTCAGCCAGACCCCGTTGTCGAGGATATTATTAATGTGTTTGTTAGGAATGCCCCTGAGCCTCCTTACCTTGCTCCAAAAATCAGAGCATGTGGATCTGTGATCCAAGGAGCTGATGAATTTAGCCCAGGAAGCTCTTTTAGCCTCAAGAATGATCCTCTTGGCAGAAGCTTGGCATCTCTTGAAAATAATGAAATTGGCCTGATTTTGGCAGTGTTTAAATTTATTTAGAGATGATTTCCTTTTTCTCACGGCCTCGGCGCAGTCATCGTTCCACCATGGAACGCAGCTATGTTTAGTCGTGAATGTTGAGGTTGGGATGGAGGTGTTGGAAGCATTGTTAATGGAATTAGTTAAGGAGTTAAGATTTCTTTGAAACTGGCCGGGAAGGAGGTGGGGGTTTTCAAAAATATAAGCATAAAGTTGCCAGTCTGCTTTAGAGGTATTCCAGATCTTCCTGGTCGAGGTAGCGTTAGACAATCCAGCCGGAATGATAGCAATAGGTAGATGATCGCTGCCGTGTGGATCGCCGATAACGCTCCAAGTGAAAAGTGGCTGTATGGTTGGGGAGCATATGGTTAGATCGATGGCTGAAAAGGTACCTGACGACATGGAAATGTGTGTGGAGGCACCTGAATTCATAATAATGAGGCCTTTCGACTGTACCAGGTTCACAATCGTATCTCCCCTGGAGTCCTGATGAGTAGACCCCCAGGTGGGACTGTGGGCATTAAAATCCCCTCCAAGAATGATGGGAGGAGGAAGTTGGAGAAGTAAGTCCTCGAGTTGCTTGAGGGTGAAGTTAATATTTGGGGAAAGATATAGATTGCATATGGTGACGGGGAGTTCTAGGCATGTTCTGACAGCTACAACCTCCAGAGGCGAGTTGAGAGCCAGTTGGTGGCAGTCTAATGATTCATGAATGAGTACTGCAACTCCACCAGATGCTCTGGCAGCTCCATCTCTGTCCTTTCTGAATGTTTGATAGTGCCTGAAGTTAAAATTGTCGGACGGTTTTAGGTTAGTCTCTTGAAGTATCAGGCAAGCTGGACTGAATGTAGCTGTGATGGACTTGAGTTCTGGGAGTCGTAGTATTATTCCGTTAACATTCCACTGTATTGCGGAACGAAAGAAAATGGTAGTAGGGGAGATAGGTCAGTCCGTGAGAAAGAAAGTTTATCTTTTTAGTTTTAGGTCCTTTTTATTAGGTTGACCCTTGGGGGGTCCGGAGGTCGTATTGTCTATTTCCATCAAGTCCTCGATGGAACCCGTCGAGGACTTGGAGCTGCTTCTGGAGTTAGGTTTCGCTTTACATGTTTTTATGTTTTTGTTAGAAGCGATTGTAGTCAGTGGGGAAGTGAGGGAAGTGGGTGTATGAGGGGGTGGGGTGGACGAAGGAGGGGGAAGGGATAAGAGAGTGGGTGAAGGACCTAGGGTAGAAGAGGATTTGGTGGGAAGAGAGGAAGATGGATTGGGGGCAGGGGGTGGAGGATCTCGTAGAGTAGAAGAGGATTTAGTGGAAAGGGAGGAGGGTTTGGGGGAAGGGGGTGGAGGATCACGAGGTTTGTTGCGGTTAGCAGAGCTTTGTGCGGTGCTACTGTGGGGTGTTGGGATTTGGTCGCACTGGGTGGCGCATGATACCATGACTTTACTTGCCGAAACTACGCTGGAGTATCTTGGGACATTTACGTTAGTAGAGCCTTTGACCTTTGCTTTAGCTACGAAATACGGTAATTTTTCTGAGACCCTAATTTTTTGTATTTGGAATTCTTCCTTGTATATCGGACATCCCCTGTACCTAGGGGAATGCTCGTCTCCGCAGTTCACACATAGAGGGGGAGGGGAACATTCAGATTCTCCGTGAGATGTTTTGCCGCATGACGGGCATATAGGTGTAAACGAACATTTCTGTGAGATGTGTCCAAACCTCTGGCACTGAAAACAGCGAAGGGGATTTGGAACATATTGTCGCACCTTTAGAATCAAGTATCCGGCTCGTACTCTTTCTGGAAGAGTGGATTTTCGAAAAGTTAAAATGAGACTGTTGGTGGGGGTAATTACTCCATCTTTCTTGGAAGTGATTCGTCTTACGGCTACTACACCTTGTTGTCGCAAGTTTTCAAGTATTTCGTCCTCCTCACAGTTGAGAAGGTCCGAACTGGAAATCACTCCTTTGCAGAAGTTCAATGTTTTATGGGGTTCTACTTTCACTGCCGATGTGTGCAGATTAGCCATATTCAGGATTTTTCCGGACTGCTTGATGTTTGCTGTAATAATAAGAAGAGAGCCATCTCGTAGTTTCTTGACGGAATCCACCTCTCCAACAAATCCAACAATACATTTATGAATAATAAAGGGAGAAAGTTTGGCTAATGAATCATCTTCGGATTTTACAACGAAATATTTATCAAAGTCAGGATTTCTTTGGGTGATATCGACTGGAGACGCTATCCTGGGTCTTTTGGACCCCGAGGTTATGGGAAAATTTGAGAGATTGATTGAAGACATGTGAGTCCCACGAGTTGGGAAGAAAGAACGTCCGCCGCAGCAGTGCTCCGTACTGCGGTAACCCTAAGTACTCCAAAGGGACGGGAGGTACTCTGGAGGCCCCGTTAGTGACAAATGTTACCCTCATCTGCCATTCAGCCCTCGCCACGGGTCGCACTACAGCTTGGCTTAAGGGACAACTCGGACCCCCGGGGGCGTCACTCCCCGTACCCAGATACAAGATCTGGGCCCCGTGAGGGGAAAAGTTTCAGAATAAAAATGAATGAAATGCGTATATTAACACGAGATAGGTTGCACAAAAATTATGAGAAATGTGTTAAAAAAAGCACAAAGTTGTACTGCTGCTAATGGCTCACATTTAATTGATATAATTTTCAAAAATTAATTAACACAAAATTTAAAGACGACATAAAAATATTAAAGAAAAAAAAAAAAAATGTCCTGTTTCTTTTAAATATTATAATTAATTAAAATAATAGCGTGGCACTTGC
The DNA here is from genome assembly GCA_031761425.1 of Cosmopolites sordidus. NCBI lineage: Eukaryota > Metazoa > Arthropoda > Insecta > Coleoptera > Curculionidae > Cosmopolites > Cosmopolites sordidus. The sequence goes on along the minus strand of JARFXV010000068.1, from coordinate 703,948 downwards.
CCCACCCTGTATTATAATTTAAAAATTGAATAACATCGTTCAATTTTCCTTTTACTTCAAGTTCCAAATTTTTGCATCAGTTCTCTAACCGAAACAATTATTCACCATCAAGAACGTTTAGTATTTGACACAATACCACGTTCAAAGAAGAAATAGCTTTTTCGCGAGGAAACTGAGGGAAAATGTCACAAAGAGAAACGGGAATAAGGCCTGTCGGTGACATTCGTGATGGAATTTCTAATATTTTACAGTCTTATATTTCTTGCATGTATGTAACGTTCGAAGGTTTTAATTTGTTTGAAGGAACGTGGACCGTTCTTAGGCAAGGAAATTTATATTTTTACGGGACGACGCTCAGAATCGAAATGTTTCAGTTTCAATATATCTCAAAAAAGAAAAAATTCATTTACATTTTAATTGATTTTAACAAAAAAGTGATAACCTAATATAACCTAATGATAACCTAATGATATCCTGATGATATCTTGCTGCAGGATGAAGTCTGGACGAGCTTGCTGATATACGGCCTATAGACAGGCTGCAATATTTCAGTTCTATAACGGGCTGCATTTACTAGACTGACTTACTGCCCTAGCAAGGATATGTGTTTCAAAATTTGTGTTACTACGCCCACTTTTAAAAAAATCTAATCTCGCCGGCTCTCCCCCGCTCTTTATATATTTTATAAAATATTACGGACATGCTATTAAAATAATGTAGAATCTATTATGGGTACACAAATATTATATACAGAGTACGTCAAAAAATAAGAAAACTACTAATGCCATCTATTGACACAATATATAATATGAATACTGTAATTATCACCGGATTGTCAAGATATAGTGCTTAAAGTGAGAGTGCCTTTTGTCACCTCATTACAAAAACACGATGGAATAAAGAGCTAATATTAATTTTTTTTAATCTCAATAAAATTTTTACAAAAACATTTGAATTATCAATAATCCCGTACACGTACTCGTTTGATGATTACTAATCCCGTACACGTGTGTTGATGTAAGTGGTATAAGCGATTCCAGGACGCTCATGATGTTTTGAATGACGACCCAAAGCCAGGTCGACCAAAAGATAAACATCGCGATGAGTTGGTGGAAAAAGAGCTTGAAATGATCACCTACGATATGAATTCGACTGTGAGCTGGATAGCGAAAGAATTAAGTACGACTAAAGACATGATTCATGAAATTTTGATAAACGATTTAAACAAACGGAAAGTGTGTGTTTTAATATGTGCTCAGGACCGTCGCTGTTCGTTAATTTTGGGGGAATAACAAGTATGTGGTCCTTAACATCCTCCGTTATTATTTTCACTTCCCGAAGCTCCAACTGCCCATGAATGGAACGTTTTATGTATTGGTTGAAAGGGTCTGGTAGTATATTGATGGACAAGGGATGTATTTTACATAATAAATAATAATTTTGGCAAAATAACTAATAACATATAATATACTGTCAATATATAACCATGCCATACCATGAAAAAATCCTATTAGGTGATTTCAACGCTCAACTAAGGAAAGAAAGAAAGTACAGGAAACAAGTCCGCAGTTTTCCCGCTCATAAATGGACTAACCATAATGGTAGAAGATTGGTTGAACTATGTTCACAGTTTAATCTAAAAATAATGTCAACCCATATTAAGAAGAAAATAACAGACCAAAAGACCTAAAGGTGCCCTAACGTGTACATGGGTGAATTTCAAATTGACCATGTTGCCATTTCGTAGCCCAATTATAAAGAGATTTTGAATGTTCAAGTCAGGAAAGGAGCTAATATAGACACGGATCACTACTTGACTAGAATCAAACATAGCTTAAAATCTCGAAAACTTATTCAAAAAAGACTGCTAATACCAAAGTTCGACCCTACGAAAATAAAACCAACCCTAACAGAAGAGCTTGATAAACAGCCAGCACAGAACTGGCAAGAATTGAAACAAAAAATTATTAAAACAGCCTTAAAGTTTGTCCCTTTACGAAAACATAGAAAACATCCGTGGTGGAATGAAATTTGCGAGCAAGCAGTATTAAGCCGAAGTAAGGCATTTAAAGATTGCAACAGTCAAAAAACAGCAATAAATTATAACATCTTATTGGAAATAAGAAAAGAAACATCGAAGCTAATTAGACAAATTAAAAGAAAATATGAAAACAATCAACCTATTAAAATATAAAAAGATTTCCAAAAAAATAACACCCGAAACTTTTACAAAATATTTAAAACTAAATTATGAGGCTATCGACCCCAAAGTCTTTGCTTCCAAAAGGAAAACGGACAATTAGCTCTAAATAACCAAGACAATTGCAAAGAACTTGCGAAATATTTTGAACAACTACTAAACTGTCCTCAGCCCTTAAACAAATTACCAACAAACAAACCCAGATTCATTACCACCGAATGAACCGAATGAAGCTTCTGGTGAAGATGGAATCACTGCTGAACTTTTGAAATCCGCTGGTCCAGGTATAATCAAGGAAATAACCAAAATTCTACAAGAAGTTTGGCGAACCGTACGGATTCCGGAAGATTGGAAAGATACTCTAATCCATCAACTATACAGAAAAGTAGATAGAACGGATGTAAACAACTACAGAGGGATATCTCTTCTCCCAGTTTGTTACAAGATTCTATCTCAATGTCTACTAGACAGAGCACAGGGACAGTTAGAACCTAACATTGGTGAATATCAAGCAGGTTTTCGACCGGGCAGATCCTGCCCTGAACATATCCTGAATCTGAAGTTGATTCTAAGACATCAAAAACTGTACAATAAAAATCTCGTCTGTACATTTGTGGATTTCAAAAAAGCATATGATTCTATTGACCGCGAATCTTTATTCCAAATCTTGAAAGAACAAGGACTAGATCTGAAAACGCTGGCAATTATTAAAGCAACGTTAACTAACACAAGGTCAAAAGTTAAATTCATGGGTGAGATCTCAAAGCCCTTCGAAATTAAAACTGGAGTGAGACAAGGGGGTGGACTCTCGCCACTCTTATTTAACTGTGTTCCTGAAAAAGTAATACAGGAGTGGCGTGAAAAAAAGTTGGCCCTGAATATTGACCAGCCCATTAAACTGGGTAGAACCTAAATCAGAATTGATTGTCTAGTGTTTGCTGATGATCTAGCAATTTTTGGCTCAAGATATATTAACGGCACAAAAACAGATTGAAATCCTAAAAGAAACAGCAGAAAAGGTAGGACTCCAAATTTCCTTTGAAAAGACGCAATACATGACCTTCAACAGACTAAGAACACCATTTCTAAAAACGGCATTGAGACTTACACAAAATGTTTACAACAAAAAATGCATATCTAAAAACACAAAACTGAGACATTACAAGACAGTTATTAAGCCAGAATGTCTATATGGAGCAGAAACGCTCATTTTGAATAGAAAGAGAGACATCGAGGATATTGAAAACAAGGAAAGAAAAATCATAACGAAAATCTTAGGCCCCAAACAAATAAATAGCACAACATACCGACTTCGAGAAAACCAAGAAAACACACAATACACAGATATACATAGCGATATGAGAAAAAGAAGAATAGAAAAGAAATGAAAATAGGAGTAGAGTTAAAGTAGAGATAATTAAATGGATTGCTGCAATTAAACAGGACCTAAGATCAGCAAATATTACACAAAGTGAAATTCAAGATAGAGGCTATTTCAGACACAAGGTTAACGTTTGGAAGATTGGCCAGAGAGAAAAATGTAGGAAGACTGGAACAACTTGATCTGACGAAAGAAAAAAAGCTTATAGCGAAAGAATGAAATTAGTATGGAAGCAAAGAAAGGCTAACAACAACAAACGCCTCTAATAGTACTTCGCGTGGTCCACCAGGGCCCATACGTGAATAATAATAATAATACTATGAATATTATCTATAAACACAGAAGATGGATATCAAACACGGAGTTCGACAAAGAGAAACCCAATCACCAAAACTATTCTAGAACACGGGTTCAAAAGTATTAACTGGTAATATAAAGGTACCGAAATGGATGCAGAGAGCCTCGATAATCTCCGCTTCGCAGACGGCATTGTGTTAATAACGACGGAGCTAAAGAGTTTTTTAAATTGAGCGGTTTTTTAAATTATTGAATAAAATACAGAATTTACGTTGATTTCTAAAAACTTTTTGTTGATAATTGAAACATTAAACACGAAACACAATATCTGCCAAATGACCACCTCTCGCAATTCCACAGACCTTTCCTCCTCTCCTCCGCCTCTCGCACTCTTTTGTCAATTGCAATAACTCGTCCAGGAAATATTTCTCTCAATAAATTAATTGTTTCATTAGCAAAGTAATGTGCAGCGCCAGCCTGTTAGAACCACATATCATCCAAATCAATAATATTCAATTCAGCCTACAAAAATCCAGTTATCATATCACGATATCGAAAAGAAATACGTCCCAATTACACTTCGTGACCATAATGGATACAAACAGTTACTCGTTTACGATGTAAAGGTTGCTCATGAATTAATCATGGATTTTCTTCACCCCAAATGCGACAATTTCGTTGATTAACATAGCCGCCAATTTCAAAATGTGCTGATTTTAAAATGTTTTGAATGATCCAGTGGCTTTAATCCCTGTATTCTATGTACCGTTTATGTCTTCAAAGCTAAATCCTGTGTAAAATAAATGTTGTGAATTCACTGAGTAAAAATTGCTGTGAACGTCGACTAATGAAAATGTCTGGTTTTTCAGCAACACTTTCACGTACCAAATCAATATGCTCTTGAGAACCACCATTACGACTATATATATTGTTATTCTTTCAGTGGTGGCTCGAGAGGAAGGACGTTGGGGCGCCGCCCCACCAGCATCTATAACAGTAAACAATTTTTCAGAACAAAACACTGTATTTTATTTCCGTTCAGTTTCTTTAAGTAATTTTCCTGGATCACCTCCTGTATAGGATTTCAATAGCACGAAAAGTAAAAAGGAGGAAGGGAAAAGCAAAAAAAATCTTCAGTAGCACTATTTTGTTCTGCGCCCTGCCACTTTAAAAACCCACGAGCCGCCACTGCCTTTTTTTATCTTCCACCGAACCAGTTTCTTGAAATTTTTGAATAATTCCATAACTATTACATAATTACACTTATAGCTAATTCACAATGAACATAAGCTTGAGAAATATGTACAATTTTAAATTTAAGAAACAAAATATCATTTTTAATATCCATATAAAATGTGGCTAGATGTGTTGAATAATTAATATTTTATTTGTGACAAAAAATATCGAATTTAGCTGGATATTACATTGAAAAACGAATATTTAGAAAACTTTCAATTCAAGTGCTGTTGTTACACTCTAATATATCAGTGTTTTTCTTTCATATAAGCTATACTGTGAGTATATTTTCAGTTTAATACAGATATGCAGACCATTCATTCCCAATCCAAAGGCGATATAAAAAAACAATTTTTCTGCTTGATAAACAGGAAAGTTGAAGCTCAAGTTTCAATATTGAATTTTCTCACAATCTAGCGCAATCAAAACTGGACTCTTTTTAAAGATTTATTTGTATAAAAGTACAACATCGACTTCACGCTACTGAATACACTTAATACTTGATTCAATAATAAAAAATATTGTTTTACGATACACTACAGCGGCTGACTGCGCAATCTGCATACTCTACGGTGAGAACGCATATTCAGCATATACTCAAAAGACAGGGTGATGTAACTGGCAACTTATGTCGCAGCTACTTTTCTTTATTACAAATTATATATAAAGAAAAGAGTAACAATATTGAGGTCCACATAAATATGGCAAAATCCACTTTATTTAATATTCTGAAATTGGTATACCTGAACAAAGAGAAGTCACTAAAAACACCAAGTTAAGAATCTATAAAACAATCTTTATCCCAAATCTGATATATGGAAATGAGTCTTGAATACTTAACCAAAAATTAAAATCCAAAATAACAGTTATGAAAATTAAAATTCTAATGGCATGTCCACACCTGTTTAGAATAAGTTAAGAATGTATAAGACAGTCTTTATCCCAAATCTGATATGTGGAAATCAGTCTTGAATACTTAACCAAAAATTAAAATCCAAAAATAACAGTTATGAAAATTAAAATTCTAATGGCATGTCCACACCTGTTCAGCTTTTCCGTTCAACCTGCGTTTCAACGTGTCGTTTAACTTGTGTTATTGCTTGCGTTAGTCCATGCCTCCTAGCGCAGGGTAAGGTGCATGTCTCCTTACTGTCCACATGTTTGCGTCAGCCTCATTCAACATTTCTGGTGAGTTTAGTAAAGACATTTTTTTTAAAAAGGTTAAAAACACTTTATATTGTAAGTACAGTCCGTTTCAAGATATTTCGTTGCCCTTCGGCAAAATATTAATGAATTATTATTATTATGTATGACTAAAACATTGTTTATTGATTTATGTATTTTGAATTTATTAGTACAATAATAAATAAATAAATAAATTCATCTATTAGCACCAATAAAAATTATAAATTAAATTTAATTCGGTTTCGCTCTCGATGTCATTTTGATTCTTCACTTGATCACTTTTATTATATTTGATATATATATATATATATATATATATATATATATATATATATATATATATATATATATATATATATATATATATATATATTCATAGTTCTGAATTTCTAATTTAGTGTTATTTGCAATTGGAATATTTGCAATAGTCCATTACAATTACGTTACATTACATCAATTTCCTTGCATGCACATTGGACAAAAGGCTATTTATAAACCAATCTTCAAAAAGTTCTGCTATGGTGTCCTCATAGAAATCAAAAGATGAGTGTTTAACATTTTTTGAGGACAACCGTAAACAATTTCGAACCCACCCACCCCCGGAACCAGATTTGTAATTCTTTTTCCCTTGTTCGCTGGGGCTTTGGTTTAACATTTTCTTGATGTATCTACCCATCTTTTACTGGCGTCTCTTGTGTATCGAACCATGTTTCATCAAGGTAGATAATGGGGCGATTTTCTAATCTATATTTTTTATAGAGTTTAAGTAGTCAAACCGCCATCGTCGCAATCGTTGTGATTCCATTAATATTTGTCTTTTATTAATTATCCGATATGCAAAATCTATTTGAAATAATTCTCCAGAAGCTAGTTCTGCTGCAAAGAATGTTGGTTTCATCTTTCCTTAGTCGCTGCTGTAATGAATGCAATGTAGGTACTATTTGCTATTCATACATAGCATAAATTTTGCTTCGAATTAAGTCTTTTTCGCTTTCGTCAACATATTTGCTTTTACCAGAATAATTGCGAACTTTTTAGGCTTTAATTGACTTCGACACAATCTCTTTAACTGTAGACAACGGAGTTTTCGTTAATGAAGACGTTTCTGCTGCGGCTGCATTTACATTAAGCCCTCTATTCAATAAAGAAACATACACATTTTTAACAATTTGCTTAGCATCGGGCGCTAATCGGTTTTTTTAATTAGCACTACAGGAGACACAATAATCATTATGTTGCCAAGAACGCCACATTTTTAGCGCGTTTGGAATAACAAAAAACACTATCGAAATTATAGAACTGCACTGTTTAAGAAAAGAATGCGAACTAAACTAAAATATTTTGAAACTACTAAACGAGGTATACAATTAATTTTATCTTTTTACCTGTTAATTTAGTAGGTCCGGCCCTGTTTACGTGTCTTGCAACTTTTCCGGGTTTCGTTACGGCAGGGGTTGTTAAAAGTTTATTGCAACCAATCGGTCAACGATATATCTTGAAACGTACTTTACCTACTGTTAACTGGGTAATTTCAGTACCATGAATATGTCTGGCATTGTCACGTTAGCCAGTATGAGTACTGCTGTGCTAGTGTTAATAAAAGCACCGAAAATAAGGAAAACATGCAGAAAATCTGTATAGACAAAGGAATATTTAGAAAACTACGGGAAAATATATGCTAAAAATATATTCCTTACATACTCAATTTACAATTTTATTACTTTTCATTTTATTTAATCTAAAAGTGTGTTGTACCGTTAGGTGTAAAACTGACAGTTTACATTTCAGCATAATGGTATTTTATAAATTGTTACCCTCCATAAGTTTCGATCCATTCCTTCCAACAAATTCTTCCTTTTTTCTGCCGCTTGTCGAACTTATTCTTCCCATCTCAGTCTTGGACGTCCAACTTTATTTTTTCCTCGTGCTTTCGCTTCATAGATTTGTTTTGTTAATCTATATTCATTCATTCTGTGGATGTGTCCTAGCTAGCTCAGTTGTCTTTCTTCTATAGCGCTCTTCTATTGGTTGTGTTTCCAGTTGTTCCATTACTGTCACATTTATCGCTCTATCCCTTCTTGTAATTACCTCTATTTTGCGTAAGAAAATCTCATTTCTGCAGCTGTAATTCTACTTTTGTCTTTATTAAGATCCAAGATTCGCTACCATATATCATTGATAGTCTCACTACTTTCTGACATACCTGTGCTTTTGATATTTATTTCCATGTTTATTTTTCTTAGGTCTTCGTTATATATCGCTAAGTTATGTTGTAGTTTTTCTTCAAAATCTCCTATAACCGAACAATAATTTTTGTGTTGTCATTGCTTTCATTTTTCTAAAACCTATTTTTGTATTTTTGCTATTTGCTTTGCTATTTTTTACAACACCGTCAATAACCACTGAACATAACAGTAGGCCTATTCCTGTCTCAAATTCTGTGGATTCTTCGTTATGCGTTCTTACTTTAGTCTTGTTGTTATAAGGCCTTGACAATTTCTATTACTCCCTCTTCTACTCCTCTTCTCTTAAGGCTTTTCAAGACATATCTTATTTTTACTCTATCCAATACTTTCTTTCATATGGATATCGGTTTCTTTTCTTAACAGTTTTTCTCCTAGTTGTCTAATTATAAATATCAGATCTTGTATGCTTCTACCCTTTTTAAAATCATGCTGTGGTTCTTATAATGTTGCTTCTAATTTTTCTCTCAGCCTAAGCTCTATTATTCTGGGAAATATTTTTCAAGGTAAACTTGTTAGTGTAATCCTTCTATAGTTTTTACATTATTTGATATCTCCTTTTTTAAAAAAACAAGGGCAATATTATAGACATATTTCGGTATGTTGGTACTTCCTTTTCTTTTATAACATCGCTCTATTATTCTGGTAAATATTTTTCCAGGAAAACTTGTTAGTGTGATCCCTATGTAGTTTTTACATTTTTTGATATCTCCTTTTACAAGGGCGAGTATCAAGATTAGATCGATCAAGAAATGCATATATAAGAACTACTTTGGGAGTTATATTCTCAAAACGATCGAAGAAAGATAACTTGCTTGATCTGATCCCTCAAATATAAATGATCCCTCGGTACAAATTAGCAGTAGAATAGAAATGGATCACGCTGCTGCCATGAAAATGAGACAGTTTTCTTCGGCAGAGACCTGACTAATAACACCAAATACAAACGACGCCATGTTATATCTTAGTTATGCTAAAAAACTCATAAAAAAACACACCAATAAACAGAAGGTTTATAAAATGCGGTTATAATGCAGAATCCTGAGAATATCTTGGACGGACAGAGTCACGAACGGAAGAAGTGCTGTAGAGAATGGGCGAAGAGAGAAGGAAAATTATGATAATATTTAAAACCAGAAAATTGGAATATATAGGGTATTCATAACATACCCCATAAGGGAATATCGGTACCACTTGATCCAACTGATTACACAGGCCAACAATGGTTTTGGTGCCGGGCTATTTAGAGTTGATCTCATTGCGAATTTGGAGTCCTGAATTACATTTTAGTGAAATATACGTGACACTATTTTAAGTTAAATCCATGGATCACATAATAAACTAAACACTAGTCACTGAACACTTCAGAAGATTCTTTTCCGTGATATTCTTGAATGTATTTTGGAACAGTCCCTTTTTGAACTCCAGCAGCAATCTGCCATAATGTGCGCATCCCATCTTCATTGGTGGCGATCCTCCATAGTTTTAACATCCTAGTGAAATCTTTCACCTTGTTCCTTACTACTGTCTCCTATATTTTGAAGAAAACGGTCTAAGTAGCTGTGTAAATAGTGCACCTTAATGCTTATGTTACATCCAAGGGATTTGAAACTGTTAAGCATCTTGTCTACCAGTTCAACATAGTTTTCAGCTTTGCGATGGCCCAGAAAATTTCCAACAACTGCAACAAATGAATTCCAGGTTTTTTACTCAGCCTCATTCATCAAATTTACGAAGACAGGATCCTTAATGAGTTGTCGTATTTGTGGGCTATTCCTGCATTTTTTTTCTACACTCAAGTGAGGCATTTTTTCACTACATATGCCAAGTATGATCCATTATTATCAAGAGCCTTTACAAACTGCTGTAGCTTGATAGTGTGGCCCAGCATGGTATGCAGTGGAGAAAAAATTATTTTTCTCTAGTCCAACTACGTGGTCGTTAATGACCGGAGGGTCGCTCCGCACCTCCATCATTTATCTCAGTAAACAATTTTTCTGAGCAAAACACCATATTTTATTTCTGTTCAGTTTCTTTCCTTTAACTCATTTTCCTGGTTCACCTCCTGTATAGGGTTTCAATAGCACGAAAAGTAAAAAGGAGAAAGCGGAAAGCAAAAAAAAACTTCAGCAACACTATTTTCTTCTACGCCCTCCCACTTTAAAAACCCACGAGCCGCCACTGCTCTTAGGCCACTCGTTTCTAACCTAATGATGTGTTTGGTCTCTCTGCTATCCCAGAGGCCCAAGAAACAAGGATATTTGGTGTGGACAGTTTGCTGTCCAGTCAGTTTGCTGAGAAAATTTACCATTTTGAAATCCACACAAATCACCCATTGACATTTACGACAGTTCATCTTCTCCAAGACCAAAGCTATGCTGTCATATTCTTCTTTCATTTTGAGTGAGCAATTAGTATTGAACCATATTTATTCCCATTTTGTAAAAGACACATTTCAAACTTCTCTTTGAGCTTTCAATAAATAGATGCCAATCATCTGGAAAATATTCAGGAAGACCCAATTTTTCCAGGAGTCTTCTAATTTCGTGACAAAATTTAAGATTGTCTTCTTGAAAGAAGAATGGTAGCAAACCCTTTTCTATTGTACGGTAACAGGTAATTTTTTGTTGTTCAACCTGGGAGCCAGTAATTCAAAAATTTCTGTTGACTAGTTGAGATCTCTCGTGAGGTCATTTGACTCATCCTGGTTGAAACGTTAAAGAATTGGTGACATCCCCTTATAATTACTGTCATTTTCATTAGTATCAGAAGAGTGATCAGAGGACTCGTCCTCACAGAGCTCTGGTAGCTGGTTAAACGTTAGGATCGGCACTTCCTCTGAGAACCGGGCGCCTTGCAGAGACTTAATCAGGGTAAGTTTACTTGCTACCGGTTTTTCGATTAATTCTAGTAATGTTTACTAGGCAGAAATAACAGTCATCGAAATGGTTTTTGGGTTCTATAGTCCTCTGTCGTAAGTGTTCTTACACGTAAGTGTTCAATATTTCATTCTGAACTTAGCTTTAAGCCTTCATACCTTATGTAAAGATATGTAAAGACTTTGGGGTTGATAACCTGTTAATTTAGTTTTGGATTTTTTTTGTAAAAGTTTCGGGTGTTACTTTTTTTGGAAGTCTTTTTCTATTTCATTAAGTTGATTGTTTTCATATTTTCTTTTAGTTTGTCTAATTAGCTTCGATGTTTCTTTTCTTACTTCCAAAAATATGTTATAGTTTATTGCTGTTTTTTGACTGTTCCAATCTTTGAATGCTTTACTTCGGCTTAATACTGCTTGCTCCCAAACTTCATCCCACCACGGATGTTTTCTACATTTTTATAAAGGGACCAACTTTAAGACTGTTTTAATAATTTTTTGCTTCAATTCTTGCCAGTTCTGCGCTGGTTGTTTATCAAGCTCTTCTGTTAGGGTTGGTTTTATTTTCGTAGAGTCAAACATTGGTATTAGCAGTCTCTTTTGAATATGTTTTCGAGGTTTTAAGCTAAGTTTGATACTATAATATAACACAAGGTAAAATTGTTCAATTTGCAAAATATTCATACTGAAAAACTTGATGATATTCAACACGAATTAGACATTAAAAAAGAAACTTCAAAACTGCTTATTAATCTTATTCAGTATAAAAAAGTTAGTACTTGGACATTTTTGCTGTATGTAATCATAATAATTGCACTGACAATCCTTAGTAAAATATTCTTATGGCTAAAGTTCAAAAACAATAGTTGCTTTGGGTTAAACAGAATCATAATGAAATTCATATTTAAGGCCATAAAAACTTATCATTCAAATAATGTTATTCAAAATTGTTTATGCCCCTCTTTGAGGAGCCAGGAATAACATCAGTTATTTAGCTGAGTCGATATGGAAAACAACCACTAAAATGCCTATCAGTATTTTGAACGCGTATTTAACACTGTTAATTGTATAAATACAAGTCAGACCAAATACATATAAAATATCTTTCTCTAGAACGTCGTAGTGTATTACGCACCATCCTGTATTTTAATCATTTTTTTTTGAATATTGTAATGTGTAATTTTTAAATAAAGATTTTAAAAACAGAATTTCTAAGACTTTCGATTAAACTTGGACTACCAAGGGAGTAAGTACTCTAAGACTCTAGGAAGTTCAAACACATACTGAAGATGTATCAAATGTTGACCCGCCTCCCCACAAAGCGGAAATTAACAATATTGCCAGATCGAATGCTACGCCTCCAGTTTCCTTATTTTACGTACCCGCCGCGAATGTTTGAGCAGAGGAGACTAAGTTAGTCACTTAATATGTGCATAAGAAACGAAGTTTAATCTTTTAGACTATCAAATTATTTTTTCTTATCTCAAGATATACATTTGGCTTGGCTCGTTCTAAAAATAAACTATCTAGGCCGCGTAAGGCTATCAGAACGAAGCAGAGTCCCTTAAGTAATCGAAAGTCGTGCTCCGGAATCTGTTTACGTGGTCCAGGAATAAAGAAATAATCCGGTTTCATCGCATAATGACTCTCCTTTATTCCATGAGCGACGCTTAACTTAATTGCAGGAAATGATGTCGCAAGGAGGCAGGACAGGATCCTGTCGAGATTATATCCATCAAAAGAATTCAAATCGATATTTTATAATGTTGCTTTTTTTATACTTTTTTATCACGCGACTATTTCTAACTGTATGTTCGATTGTCACTTTGTGTTAATCGTGGTGAAAAAAAGAACGATTATACAAATACTTCAAAATTCAATACTTGAAAAAAAGAGTGTTGAAAATTAAAAAAAAAATTGAGTTGTTATAAATACTTTGTTTCGGTGGGTTGAAATTCGACAAACATACAATAATTCTACTTTAAAGGGTTCTTTCCCTTCGTTTCCGATGTTAAAGAAGCGGCCTGTTGAATTTAAATGTGGTCGTACATGCTTTGGACGCTCTAAAACGGCTACGGCCGACAAAATTGTCACAAAAATCCACAATGTCGTCTTAAGTAATCGTAAAAATCTCAATATAACATGGTATGAAAATGTTTTCCACTTGATGGGTGCGGATGCATTCGAATTAATACATTTCTTCTGTTCTCTACAGTTTAGACTGATTTAAACGCGATTCTGCTGGCTTTTTTCGACATTTTATAAAAGTAGATGAAACGGTTTCACCATTAGATGCCAAGTGCAAAAGAACAGTGAGGCATAGCACAAACAGTGAGCTGGAGCAAGTAAAAGTGCGCCAAAGAAAATGAAAATAATTTCATCGACAAGAAAAATCATAGCTCCAGTTTTCTGTGATTCTCGTGGTGTGCGAAAACACCGAATAAATTTGAATTCGAAATATTTAGAGAACCCACGTATATCGATATAACTATTCACGCAAGTTCAAATCAAATCAGTCAAGGAATGTAAAAATGTCCACCTTTCATAGTATGATCCACAGACTTCTAACGATTCCACTTTAAAAAGACAAAAATTTCGCAAAGAATGATGGATATAACCCCGCATTATAGATAAAATGATAAAAAACAATATTAATAAAAACAACATCAAATATCTTTATGGCATGCTATAAACTATATTCATAAATTAAGTTCCAGAATCACAAATCATTTAAAGAAAGAAAATATTAATATTATCTATGTCAATAAGAATAATCTTTCATCGACGCTAAATAATAACAAAGAGCAAAATTTTGTGACAAATCTGGAGTATACGAAATAAAATTTAATATGTGTGACGCTATATAAAGGGTGACACCATTTTTTTTTAACACCAATAATGCCAAATTAATAAGCTGTAATAAAAGCAGGTTGCTAAATTATTTTTACGAACGGTTACGTTTACGAAAATTTCCGAAATCAAAAAGCGATATACCATGGTAAAAACCCAACAAACACCCAGCTAGACTTCGGAAATGCCCCAATTATTGAAAGTGTTATACATTTAACGAGACAAAAAAACCGACCTCCATTAGACAGAACTTTAAAACTTTAATTTAGTTTATACATAACTTTCTTTGAGAATGGTCGCGAGACATGTCAGAAAATATCTTGAATATATTGTGAAACAAAAACCAAGTGTTTTAATTAATATCATTGTTACTATGTTTTAACAAGAGCCAACCGCACAATGGATCGAAAATAAACAAGTGTTTTAGCTTTTTGTCCTACCGTATAATTAATATTTATAAACGTTTCATAGATACTCTTTTTGTTTAGAATATTCAGTTATAATACACAAGAAGATATCAAAAATATTGAAGAATAATGTAAACATTTGCAAACACATGGAGGGTCCCATATTGTAAGTCCTGGATCTTACGTTAGATCAAATATGCAAAAAGTGTTTTCATAATACATCAAAATTAGCTGAGTCGATATAGAAAACTACCACTAAGATGCCTATCAGCATTTTAATGCGTATTTACCACTCTTATTTGTATAAATACAAGTCAGACCAAATACTTATAAAATATATTTCTAGAACGTCGTAATGTATAACGTACCATCCTGTATCTTTATCATTTTCTTTTGAATATTGTAGCGTGTAATTTTTAAATAAAGTTTTTAAAAACAGAACTTCTAAGACTTTCGATTAAACTCGGACTACTAAGGGAGTACTCTAAGACTCTAGGGACGTACTGAAGACGTATCAAATGTTGACCCGCCTCTCCACAAAGCGGAAGTCAACAATATTGCCAGATCGAATGCTACGCCTCCAGTTTCCTTGCTCTACGTACCCGCCGCATATGTTTGAGCAGAGGAGACTAAGTTAGGCACTTAATATGTGCATAAGAAACGAAGTTTAATCTTTTAGACTATCAAATTATTTTTTCTTATCTCAAGATATACATTTGGCTTGGCTCGTTCTAAAAATAAACTATCTAGGCCGCGTAGGGCTATCAGAACGAAGCAAAGTCCCTTAAGTAATCGAAAGTCGTGCTCCGGAATCTGTTTACGTGGTCCAGGAATAAAGAAATAATCCGGTTTCATCGCATAATGGCTCTCCTTTATTCCATGAGCGACGCTTAACTTAATTGCAGGAAATGATGTCGCCAGGAGGCAGGACAGGATCCTGTCGAGATTACATCCATCAAAAGAATTCAAATCGATATTTTATAATGTTGCCTTTTTCTTTATACTTTTTTTTCACACGACTATTTCTAACTGTATGTTTGATTGTCAGTTTGTGTTAGTCGTGCGAAAAAAAAGAACAATTATACAAATACTTCAAAATTCAATACTTGAAAAAAAAGAGTGTTGAAAATGAAAAAATAAATTGAGTTGTTATAAAGTACTTTGTTTCGATGGGTTGAAATTCGACAAACATACAATAATTCTACGTTAAAGGGTTCTTTCCCTTCGTTTCAGTTGAATTTAAATGTGGTCGTACATCTAATGAAAATGATGGATGCGCTGGACGCTCTAAAACGGCTACGGCCGACAAAATTGTCACAAAAATCCACAATGTCGTCTTAAATAATCGTAAAAATCTCAATATAACATGGTATGAAAATGTTTTCCACTTGATGGGCGCGGATGCATTCGAATGAATACTTTTCTTCTCTTCTCTACAGTTTAGACTGATTTAAACGCGATTCTGCTGGCTTTTTTCGACATTTTATAAAACTAGATGAAACGGTTTCACCATTAGATGCCAAGTGCAAAAGAACAGTGAGACACAGCACAAACAGTGAGATGGAGCAAGTAAAAGTGCGCCAAAGAAAATGAAAATAATTCCATCGACAAGAAAAATCATAGCTCCAGTTTTCTGTGATTCTCGTGGTGTGCGAAAACACCGAATAAATTTGAATTCGAAATATTTAGAAAACCCACGTATATCCATATAACTATTCACGCAAGTTCAAATCAAATCAGTCAAAGAATGTAAAAATGTCCACCTTTCATAGTATGACCCACAGACTTCTAACGATTCCACTTTAAGAAGACAAAAATATCGCAAAGAATGATGGATATAACCCCGCATTATAGATAAAATGATAAAAAACAATATTAAGAAAAACAACATCAAATATCTTTATGGCATGCTATAAACTATATTCATAAATTAAGTTCCAGAATCACAAATCATTTAAAGAAAGAAAATATTAATATTATCTATGTCAATAAGAATAATCTTTCATCGACGCTAAATAATAACAAAGAGCAAAAATTTTGTGACAAATCTGGAGTATACGAAATAAAATTTAATATGTGTGACGCTATATAAAGGGTGACACCATTTTTTTTTTACACCAATAATGCCAAATTGATAAGCTGCAATAAAAGCAGGTTGCTAAATTATTTTTACGAACGGTTACGTTTACGAAAATTTCCGAAATCAAAAAGCGATATACCATGGTAAAAACCCAACAAACACCCAACTAGACTTCGGAAATGCCCCAATTATTGAAAGTGTTATACATTTAACGAGACAAAAAAAACCGACCTCCATTAGACAGAACTTTAAAACTTTAATTTAGTTTATACATAACTTTCTTTGAGAATGGTCGCGAGACATGTCAGAGAATATCTTGAATATATTGTGAAACAAAAACCAAGTGTTTTAATTAATATCATTGTTACTATGTTTTAACAAGAGCCAACCGCACAATGGATCGAAAATAAACAAGTGTTTTAGCTTTTTGTCCTACCGTATAATTAATATTTATAAACCTTTCATAGATACTCTTTTTGTTTAGAATATTCAGTTATAATACACAAGAAGAGATCAATAATATTGAAGAATAATGTAAAAATATGGGGGAATATGTAAGAATATGTAAAAATAAACACATGGAGGGTCCCATATTGTAGTCCCGGACCTTACGTTGAGGCCCTGATAGATCACATATGCTAAGTGTTTTATAATACATCAAAATAACAGTTTCACTATAAAAAAATACGATCCTATATCATTCAAGACATTGAAACTCTAAATCTAGTTTACACTTTCTACGGGTGATTGAATTACCGTCCCCCGCATTCTGACCGTACGCCCATCTTAATTTAATCCAATGATGCATTTATACCTAAAGCCCGAAATGCTAACACGCCGAACTTCGAATAGTGTTAACAAGATTTTAGAGTTGATCCGATTTTGACCCGTAACGAGAACAAGCCAATCACCAAACACCCTCAGTTCGACAAAGCATGAAAAGAAAG
Source organism: Cosmopolites sordidus (assembly GCA_031761425.1). NCBI lineage: Eukaryota > Metazoa > Arthropoda > Insecta > Coleoptera > Curculionidae > Cosmopolites > Cosmopolites sordidus. The sequence continues at coordinate 686,247 of JARFXV010000068.1, read as the reverse complement.
GAATAGGTCCGAGGGTTACTACATCGATCGATTTTTTTTCTTGTCCTAATAAACCGGAAGGACGTCGATTTATCATAGTTCTGTCTCACAAACGAAGAAATATCGACCAGTTTTAAGTCAAGTAAAAAAATATACAACTTGAAAATGTATTGAATAAAGAACCACTTGTTTTACGACTAGTATGGCTCCTAGCATCTATTTTTGATTGTACAAACCTTTTTGCATGCACTCCTGGATATAGGATTTTCCTTGATTTTTTTTCCTCCAAACCATTCTATTCTGAGCTTTCTGATACAACTATCACCTAACCCATATTTCCCAAGTCTTCCCACGCCTCCTTTTTCCCCTAGCTCTACCCGGCCACGCGTTACTGTGGCTCAGTCTGGTTAAATAGAAAAGAAAGAAAAGAGAAAGCACACATTTCTATTATGTTTAATTTCACAATACTTGTGGGTATACAATATTTTTGTGGTTTGATTGTCTGTGCAGATATAGAGATTGTCTGGTTTGAGGCCTCTAAAACACGCAACATATAATTATCCATGTGTGAAGCAATCCGTGTCTAGATTTAAACCGCACAATTCTAAAGACTGACCCGCAGCTCTGTTGATGGTGTGAATTGCAATTTCTTAACTTGAAATGACATATTCGTTAGAATCATAGGAATGCCAGAAATAAGGACATCTTCACCTTTGAAAGGTTCTGTCAAGAGTGTTACTTCAACAACGTTGCTCATTAATTTTCCAATTCACTAAGTTGATATAGTGATGCTTTTATTCAGATGTTAATTACATTAAATACTCGACAAACTTCAGCGTTACTGCGCTTTATGTCACCGTATTCAATAATTGTTAGTATTTTAATTATTTCTCTCATTTTCTCATTTTAACACATATTAATTCCACATAAAAATTATAAGAAATGTAAAATTCACAACTTGACATTAACAGTTGCCAAGTGTGATGAAATGCTTCATCTGTCATCCATAGTTTCGTAGCCTACTAAATGAAAAAGATATTCACCCTAAAACAGACTGAAACGTCTTTTAGCTATTTTTTAAAATCTATTTTAAAAAGAAAACCATACAATATTTATCTAGTTGAATACAGAAAAAAATGGTTTTTCCAACCACGTAAAATTCAATTACTTTTGTCATTTAAAAAGTCAAGTCAGTCTTGGATTTCAAATCTGCGACAAGAAAAAAAAGGAAAATATAGCCAAAAAGTGGCAAACATTTCGTGGTGTTAGTGCACAAAATTTAATCAAGAAATCTCAAAGCATTCTCGAGATATTTGACCGTTTCCATACATAACAGCGACCCCGTATTAATTTATTGACCCTATGTCAACTTTGATTTCTTCAGATTTATTTTCAAACCGACCTTTTTCAATTTTATTTTGACCTCCATTAGGTCTAGTTTCTCTACATCAAGGCTCGCGAACCCGTCGATCGCGAGCTACCGATAGCTCGCGTGGACAATTTCGGTAGCTCACAGTTATAAGCAATCCTCAGACGTCAAACTCATAATCTTTATAATCGAAATTATAATATATTATATTCATATCGCATTAAAAAAATTTTGATAACTCTTTCTAGTAGCTCAAAACATTGGAAAGATTGGCGACCCCTGCTTTACACTATAGCATATGATAATAATATCATCCGTAAATCTGAAGTAATTCAAATATGGACTGCCAACACACATACAACATTCTTTCTAATTTAGCTTCTTGAACACTTATTTCAAACTAACGGTGAACAGATTTGGAGAGATTATATGAGGTGATATGACGTCATATACGTCATATTTTTTACAAATTTGCCTTTTCAAAAGGTATTTATATTTGTAGTCGATCAGCAACCCATAATGAATGAATAAATGAATGAATGAATAAATGAACGAATACAGAAATGAACGAATGAACGAATGAAGGAATGAACGAAAGAACGAAAGATCGAAAAAACGAAAGAACGAAAGAACGAAAAAACGAAAGAACGAAAGAACGGAAGAACGAAACAACGGAAGAACGAAACAACGAACGAACGAACAAATGTATTCTAAGATCTTTACAAAAATGCTTTCCAAAACACACGAGCCTTCAGCACCCTCTCAAAAACTGATATATACTGAGTAAGCGCACAGAACCGTTCCCGCCATTGCAATATCTAAATCGAGTATATTGTTTTTGTATATTAAATATGTAAGTGTATTGGTGAATATCAAAAAATGCCTTGAAGTCGAGCAATGCTCGCAGAAATTGTTTAGATAATTGATAGTTAACAGGGCTTTGATAATGTACATAAATTAAAATAAATAAGATTAGAATTTTAAAATTTATGATATAATAAAGAAATTCAATGGTATCAAAAATTAGTTTGTATTGGTGAATATTTGATTTTGGAGGTATATAAACAGAAAAATTACAGTCTGACTTATGAGCATTTTGCAACCAACAATGTCGACACTTGGGAACAACTCCTCAAAGATGGACAGGTCGAGCTTCGACGGTTGTAAAGATGAATAAACGGCAAGGAGAACTCCGCCGCCTCTTCCGACTCCGAGGGCATCCATATCCCGATCTTTTCTGAAGACCATGTACCGGAGGTCGAATAGCTTAGCATCAAAAACTGATGGTTGCAGCCAGGTCTCCGACAGAGCAATAATGTGATAATTGTTGGATAGGACGGACTGGTAGAGATCCGCAGGTTTTGTTCTCACGCCACGTACGTTCTGAAAAATAAGAGTAATGCTATGAATTGATGCTGGATTACGCGTGTAAAACACTGTATTTAGTTTAAATGACATGTTGACTATTTGGATGGATCACGAGTTACAATAAGTAGTTGGCCATTACGATAACCAATTTTAATATTACTCCAGCCAGTCTTTAAACAACTATCCAGTTCGTCTTTAACTAATTTGTAGTGACAGATTTGGGCGTTAGTTATATCAGACTGAACTGATATGCCCGAAACATGGCGCCATTGGCTAGGTTTCTAACGTTCTTAAGAACTAACGTGGCAACATCGGCAGAATTACAGATTACCTTGAGCGGGCGCTTTTTCCCATCTGTAAATTTACCAAGACGACGTATTTTGATTTTGCCGGAATCAATCACAAAATCTCACGTGGTTTGAATGACGCTTTCCACAAGTGATCTATCGCTCTCAGATATGGCTTGAGTGTTTGAGTCGTCTATGCCAAAAATGATAAAATTTAATTTGCGTCTTCCGCAGTCGGATAGTTCATTTAGCAATTATTCGGGGCTTGGAATCAGGGTGTTATGAGAATCATTGTTAGACTTTAAAACAACTAAATTGTTATTTAACAATTCGATTTGATTCTCAACGACATCAGTTCTGTTAGAGTTATTTTTTAGATCAGTTAACTCTCTCAGAAGGGTCTGGATTGTGTTATTCTGTTGCTGAATCGTACTGTACAATTTAGAGACTAACTTGATAACGTCTTTAATATTAGGTTCAGCTTTAGACAGGATAGAAAAAAATGTGCTTTCACCAAAAGGGGTATTTACCTCATCAGGAGTGAAACTACTCCGGTGAGAGAATTTATAGGGCTTTTGGAATAATGGCATGGATATTTAGTCGTCAGATACTGATTGATAGCTTACCAAGTTTAACCCACAATTTTGCATCTTTAAATTATCCACTTTGGATCCACTTTTAGTTACAGGTCACAATCTTATGCAGGAAGTTCTGTATTTTTTAATCTGGAACGCAATGACACAACAACTTCATAGCATTTACTATCATTCTCAGACGTGAGTTCATAGGGAACGTGACGACTCTGATTTTGCAGCTTCCCTAGCTGGTATAAATTTAAAAATGAGTTGCGGTAGCCCAGTGAGTTCCTGTCCTAGCTTTAGAAATGTTCGATAAGGATTTCATTCAAAAAATGCTCCATTTCTTCATCCTTCACTTTTTTTGGCCATCCCGTAATTTCTTCATTATTTAGGTCAAAATATCCAGTTCGAAATTGCTGGAAATACTTCCTACAAGTCTTCACATTTAATACGCCGTTCCACCTCCTGGGCGGTATTCCCTTCCATTGAAATCCTATGCCCAAGATATATAAAGCTGTCTACAATCTCCAAATCCCTTCCTAAAACTGAAATTCTTCTGTCCTGAGCCAAGTTATTGAACGTAACCTGACTCTTTTTCAGGTTTATTTTCAAGCCAAATTGTTCGCCAGCTCTTTGCAATTCTTGTGTGCGTCTTTGCAGCTCCTCAGTTTACGGAATACTTCTTCAAGGCCAGCCGAAAATATTGCGATACCCTGCCGTACACGTCTTTCTACATTAATTCCCACTTCAAGATCATCAAGGTGAATTGTGGTTGTTGCTCCATCATATATCGATCCTAATAGGTTTACATATGCTTTTTCTACCCCTTAGCTAAGCAGTGCATCCATTATTGCATGCTTTGAGATGGAGTCAAATGCTTTTTCGTAGTCGATAAAAGCCAAGCACAGTGGCATGGTGTATTCGTTCTGTCTTTCTATGGCCTTGTTCTCTTAGTTGTGCGACATTTAATTTCTTTAATATTGTTTTAAAATTATCTTAGTGAAAACTTTGTACATTACTGATAGGAGGCTTATTGGACGGTAGTTCTTTAAATCTTCCTGTGCTCCCTCTTTATGTAAAAGGACCACTTCTGCATTTTTCCATAAGATAGAAAAAACATTATCTTCCAAAGCCGCACAAAATATGTATTGAGATTCTGCCGCCTCTTTGTTTTTTTCAGTTGAAAGACGAAAAGAAATTTGAGTTGTGGCGTGGATTTTTAAAGAGGGGGGGGGGGGCGTAGAAGAAAATAGTCATACTAAGATTCTTTTTTGCTTTCCCCTTCGTCCTGTTCACTTTTCGTGCTATTAAAACCCTATACAGGAGGTGAACCTGGAAAACATTAAAATCTTATATTGTTACTACTTACAAGGACATTGGAGGATGGGCTGTTGCTTGTTGCGCAGATAAACGAATGAATAAGTAGGTACTTACCGTTTTCCGCGGAGTAAACCATTGAAACAGTTTATTGTAACTGCAAATCAATAGAAAAAATTCGAAAAAGTTCATGAGAAGTTCGAAAAGTTCAAAAAATGTTAAAGTTTTATGACAAAAAAGGGCCATTATACATATTTTTGTCGGTGAATAGCACCTCTCCGTTTCCTAGTTTTTAAAGTGAAATTCCGTTCGCCCGTTTTTGTCCAAAATGAATTTTTATTAACATTATTACCTGACTTAAATCAGACACCTTCATGTGTGCAGTAAAAAGTTGATTATTTTTATTTAAAATGTACTACTCAGTACGTACACATGTAGCAAATCCCAAATCAAAACATGTATTCCCGAGCCGAACAAAAAACACGAGGCCAGACATATCAAACGCTCCGTACCCGTCAAATCAGCGTTTAAAACTAATTACCTATACGCTCGGCCGCAGAGAATCTACGTCCAAATCGCATGTTTTAGAAAACTGTTAAACCCCCGAATTCTGGCAACCTACAAAACATGTATCTCCAACGAGTTACGATGATAGTATGGACGAGATAAGATGATAGTATGGTCGATAGAGGTAAACGTCCGACGAACGATGTAAAAATTGTGGCGAGAGGATGAAATTTTTATCCGCATTATTTACTGTGATGGATCGACAGAACTTCTTCTACATTTTGATATTTTAATTTTTAATAATATCTTAAAATGAGTTGAGGAAAATCAGCTGAACGGAAATAAGATATGGAGTTTTGCTCTGAGAAATTGTTTACTGTAATAAATGAAGGAGGGGCGGCGCCACGACACTCTCCCTCACGAACCGCCACGGAATTTGAGGCATTATCTCAAATGTGGCTTTTGGAACGACATCGTGTCTACAATTGTTTTTTCCGAGGATGTTTATAGTGCTCTTGTATATTATGCCTCATTTTGAAGCTAAAAGATGAAGAAGAAGTTTAAAGAAGATTAAAATAACTAGACGACGAGAAAAAAAACGTATTAAAAAAAAACGTATTCTGCAGTCGATACAATATAAAATTTCTTTTATTCCATGATAGTTTTATTAAAAAATATTTTATTGGAGTTTTTACGTTCGTATTTCGTAAATGATTACTAAAATGGTAAGATGTATTGTATTTCATATGAATATTACACAATTACCATCGCTTATTGTTCCACGAACGCTACACTTAATTTAATAAAATAATAAAGCTTTTGTTGCCGTCTCGGATTTATTTTAGTTCCGCAAATACAGCATGACATTCTACGTTACATATTCCGGTTTGTTTTATTATGACCGGTGAAGGTTTGACTATAAATATTTTAGTACGTCGTATGGGAAACCATTTTCTTTAACGATTTTCCATCAATGTGGAAAAGTTCCGTTTCGCGATATCGACTAATGGACTACAAATAGAAATGAAAAAATTACAACGCAGTACAAAACTAACAAGTCTAATTTTAAAAATTAGAAATTATACTATATTTGTCCACGATTCGAGATTATTTCTAGTTTTAAATAGAAGTTAAATGCACGCACCGACTGAAAAAATTGAAAAACTGAGACAAAATTTGTCGCTATTTTGTAGTAACATTATTTGTCATAGCGATCTTGCTACGTTACCATATCATCGGCTGATACGTACTCTTTTTTTGGCTATATATATATATATATATATATATATATATATATATATATATATATATATATATATATATATATATATATATATATATATATATATATATATATATATATTAGTCCGGGAGTACATCCGATTGTTTGTGTCCCGTTTGTTGGGAACGTGGCGACCTTTCGCCAAGGTCACACTTGACATACTCAATGCTTGCCTGAAGACTGAAAGCTGTGGATTTTTCGATTCGATTGATTTATCCAGGTTTTTTGGTTAGCCTTCTGGCTCTTATCAGTTCCTACTGAAGTCTCCGCGTTTGCCTGCTTTCGCAAGCCCTGGTTTGTTTGGGGGCTTCTATCTAGCCCTGTAGTGACGATTAAGTAGGCCTAGTTGGTAACAAAATCGTCCTTACTTGGTTTGGTAAAATTCATCCATGAATTTTGATTATTGAAATAACTCAGTTATTATACTGCTACGGAATCGGGTCGCAAGAGCCGAAACCGCCAAGATTTACGAGAAAATTCGCGCACTTTGGGGTCCAGAGCCGAATGTTCGATCGTGGATCTTGTATTCTTCCTTCAGCTTGATGTTGTGTTGCATTAAAGGTGTTGGTTGAGAGAATGATTGAGAAGGGTTACTTCGCCTGATTCTTTTTGATGCTGCGAAGATTAGATCAATATTTTTAGCAATATTTTTACTAAAAAATCTGCATTTTTGTTTGTACCATTAATTAGCGGACACCACGGGGGTAGCCAAGGAGGGGGAGGGGGGGTTCTCTTCTCGTCGGATTGCTTATAAATGGAGTTTTTTTACTTCTTTGGACTGCGTCCAACGAGACAACAGTAGTCAGGAGTTACACTCCCCGACCATTGGGTTCCCCAATCTCATGTAGAACTCACAACAACCTGCGTCTCGGCCATAATTACGCACATGAGATTGTGGAGCCCAACAGTCGGGGATATATGACTGACTACTGTTGTCTCGTTGGACGCAGACACGCCAGTCACGCCAGTCTCTCGCCAGTCGATAGGGTTCTCGAGATACTTTCGGTTAAGCACAAAAACAAGGGTTGATAGGCCGAGGGGGGTGCTGACCGGGGTTTTTGGTAGCTGATGACCGTAGTTCGGAACCCACGTTAAGCTGTACATCCAGTCGCTAAATAGCCTTCTTAATGAGTACTGTTTAGAAATCATAAGTTTATTTTGTATCAACTAATAAACAGAACCGTTTAAATATACACCAAATGTAGTAATCGACTGACATATCAAATAAATATAAAAAAAATAGACTAAATTTCAAAAAATACATAACTTTCAAGAAATAGGAGCTTGGTCACCACAATAAGAATGTTTTCCAAAACTGCGGCACGTCGTCTAGGTATGAAGTCTATAAGATGCTTCAACCGGAATGGAATGCCAGATTTCTTGAACAATCTCCCATAATGTTTTGGTATTTGATGTTATATTAAAATTATTGATTGATTTGTCCGTTACTTTGTGATAGTTCATTTTTTAAAAAGGAATAAAACAATTTTTTACTTTGTTATCTATCACTTTTAATTTTTTATTCCGTTATCTTTAAAGTTACACGCGTCTTCAACATTTTTCACAAATTTTCTATAGAATTCACGTCCGGTAACTGAGATGGCTAAGGTTAACCAACAATATCGTGGACATTCAACTAACAAGTTTTCACACTTTTGACGGTGTGTTTGGGATCATTGTCGTGCTGGAACTTCTTACAGAATATTAAGTAAATTGCTTTGGTTATGTTTTGTCTTCTTTTATATTCCACCGAACCAGTTTCTTGAAATTTTTGAATAATTCGATTGATAGTGGTTTCAGATGGATTTATGTTCATTCTTCACTGAACGCCCATTTTCATAAAATAATTCAACAAATTTAATGCGTTGTTGTATTGTATACGATACATGACACTTTTAAAATCAGACTAGATCTAGGCAAACTTACAACGCCATCTGTGTTTTATTCAATCATAGCGTAAACGAACACAACTGAACAAAGACACGAAATTTACATAATTTAAAATTATCTAAGGTATATTTTTCTCTTTACTTTGATACTAATAAAATCGATAATAATACTGAATATAAATTTAAAAAGAATCGATATTTAATATATAATAGACTGGTATTTGTTGAACATAACCCTATAAACAATTCATATGTAAACACAATACCAGTATGACTGTTCATTAATATTGCATTATATTTACTTCAGGTGGGGTAGAACCCCTGATATTTCGAAGAGGCTTTTAATGTAATCGTCAAAAATGTAGCAATTTTATTTCCCCAACGATCTCCGGGGACAATAATCTCTTCATTTATCTACCCCCCTTCGGTATCTTCTGAGCTTTCCAGAAGCGAGCGTTCGGTTTTTTTTATTAAAAAGCCTGATGGTCCATGTCAACATGACGTATGAGGATTAAAAATTTAATATGCAATATATTACGTCACATGTTTTCGAAAATTTTCCTGTAGAAATAGTGATATGTTGCCAATTATATAACTAAAGTATTATAATTAGTTTGATATATTTTCTCTTGTTCAGTTACAAACTATAACGCATTTTACAATTGTTAAAAAAAATCGGTTTACTTAAATATGGGTAGATATCATAAAATTTATATCAAAGGGATTTTTTTTCCTAAAAGTATGGTATAATTAACCTAATTATTAGTTGGGTTTTTTCCCTTTTTTATATACTTTTTATAATAGTCTTAACAATGTGTAATTTCTTATATCTATTTGCATGTTGAGAAGGTTTACATTTTGGTTTTTATTATAATGTTGTTATTATATTACATATTATTATGTGTATGCCTATTTTTTGCCTTTCTGTTCTATGTGTAATATTTCTCGATTTTTTACATCTGGAAAATGGTGGTTGGTTTCTAAAAAACGGTTGGCGAAATTTTATGTATTCCCTTTAGAATTAAAAGCAGCTTTATATTCTCAGAACCTAATTTAAAAAGTTCAACCTGTCGGTCCTAGGTCACTGCTATTGCATTCGTCATACTTATAAACTTCGGATTTTTTTATATTGGTTCTGTTTTAATCGGTGTTAAAATGTAAGTTTGATAATTTATTTCACGATTTAAATGCTAGTCTTATCTTTGGTTGGAATATTTGCAATTTGATCGGTTTTTTTATATTTATATTATTGTGTTCCTTTTAGTCTCTGTGTATTCATTAGTGGTAGTAATGTTTCTGATAATGTCAACTTCTTTTTTGAGACTATTGTTGGAGAGAGGGATTGAGAAGGCTCTATGCATTATTGACCTATATTCTGACATTTTGTGTGTTTTTGCGTGTAGACAATTTTGAGGAATCGTAATATATATATATATATATATATATATATATATATATATATATATATATATATATATATATATATATATATATATATATATATATATATACCAGGTGTCCCATTAAGGATGGATCACGGCCGTTTCTTGAAAACTATTTATCCCACAGCTTTGGGGAAAAAAATTGTACTAAAAATGATCATGAGAAATTCACCAAAAATATTTTTAAGCTTCTAAAACGACCGCAAGAGGGTCGTTAATTAATATGGCACGAAGAATTTGGACCAGTCCTAAGCCTGGGTAAAGTGTGAAGGAAGGCAAACATTAGGTTAATATTTTTTTTAACTTAATGCAGGTAGCAGTGAAATAATAACTGATTTTTTTCAGAAAAATCGAAATATCTCTTGACATGTCAGAGATATCGATTTCGGGTTTTCACTGGACGATTCCTCTTTAAATTACCTTTCTTGCCATGTAGTAAAAGCTGTACCATTCCATTTGAAAAAACTGAACAAAACTTCAAAAAATCTATTGTTGAATGTAACGCTTCATTTAAAAACTAAATAATTTATCTCCCAGATTATCTGATTGTCCCAGCAATTGCCTTTTAAATGAATCCAAATTGAGGAAAATCGGTTAAGGCAAACGGACTTTAGACGACTTTTTATCTCAATAGGTAAAACTCCCCCCCATCCCTCTATTCGTGAAATTACGACAAAATGTCATAAAACAAAGTTGTAGGAGACAGTTTGCTAATTATAACTGAGAATTTTTCTTACTCGGTTAACACTTGAAAATACACACAAAAAATGATTTTTAAAAATGTTTAGCTCGTCACGCCCTCTTGCGGTCGTTTTAAAAGCTTAAAAATATTTTTGGTGAATTTCTCATGATCATTTTTAGTACAATTTTTTTTTCCCCAAAGCTGTGGGATAAATAGTTTTCAAAATACGGCCGCGATCCATCCTTAATGGGACACCTGGTATATATATATATATATATATATATATATATATATATATATATATATATATATATATATATAGGGTGTTAGGTAAACATGCGGCAAAAATGCAAGAGGTTATTCTTTGTCCAATGATGATTTTTGAAAAACCCCTTTGTTTCGAAGATACAGTGCGAACAAAATTTGCGACAACCATATTCGATATTTGTTAAAATCACTAATGTAAATAAAAGTAGGGTGTACGTCAAAGAGTTTATCAAGTACAATTTTTTTTTTTCGATCTCGATCACTTGGAACGGCTGTTTTATCTAGTAAGTGGATTTCATTGGTCGCATTTGTTTACATAGATTGAGTGACGTTTGACTGTTTGACGTGTCTTAAATAGTGAGTGAAGTCCTCTATCATAATGTATACAAACGCCGAGATGACTGACATGCACTTCATGTATGGACTTGCTGATGGCAATCCATTAGAAGCTAGGCGATTGTACAGTGAACGATTTCCAACCCGTAATGTCCCCGACCGAAAAATCTTCGTAAACATTTATCGACGTCTTCGTGAAACAGGCACATTGAAACGAACTGAAGGATCAGAAAGATCACTGACTGTAAGAACGGTACAATTGGAACAGAATGTGCTGGACATGCGGAAGAGCCTGGTAGTTCTACGTGAAAAATTGCAAATACTTTGAATGTGAGTCACTGGACAGTTTGGAAAATTCTTAAGGACAATTTGTTGCATCCATACCACATTCAACGCGTTCAGGCACTACTACCTGTTGATTTTCCTCCACGTATTGCATTATGTCAATGGATATTGCAAACTTTACTTCGCATCCCTCTATTCCTGACACAAATTCTTTTCGCCGATGAAGCCACTTTCGCAAGAAACGCAATAAGGAATTTTCATAATAACTATGTGTGGGCAGATAAAAATCCGCATGAGGTATGCGAAGATCGTTTTCAACATCAGTTCTCGTTGAATGTTTGGGTTGGAATTGTAGGTGACTATCTAATTGGACCGGTATTTCTATTTCGGGCCACACACATGGCCTGCTCGATCCCCGGACTTAAACCCCCTGAATTATTTCTTCTGAGGATATCTGAAGTCATTAGTTTACGCTACTCCATTGAAGAATCTGGATGATTTGCGAAATCGGATAATTGCTGGGTGTTACTCAATTAGAAACGACCCTGGTATGTTTGAAAGAGTTCGGCAGTCAATGACGAGAAGATTGAATGCTTGTATCAAGGCTGGAGGAAGTCATTTCGAACATTTATTGTAGATTGAGCAACTTTACATGTACTTTTTGATAATAAAATGTTGTTAATGCCGTAAATTTTGTTCACCCTGTATCTTCGCAACAAAGGGGTTTTTCAAAAATCATCATACAACAAAATATTCTTAGAATAAGTCAAGGAATAACCCCTTTAATTTTTGCCGGATGTTTACCTAACACCCTGTATATTGAATTGTAATTTTTTATAACCTGATTTAATTATTTGTAAGGCTTAACTGCTGTTTTCTATTTCAAGCGTGAATTAATTCTATGGTATATTGAGTTCAGTATTTGGAGTTCTTCTTCTTTCCCTTCACAGCATAGCAGAATATCGTCTGAATATCTCCACCAGAAGAAAATATTTTTCGATTCGGTTGTTTTTAAAAAAGATTCTTCAAAATCTGACATAAATATTTTGTCCAAATATTATTAAATAAAGTGATCTAAAACAAAGTGAATTGGTTTCTTTCATATAATTAATAGTGTTGTTCTTAATGTGACGTGAATCGTTAAATATTATTATGGTGTTAAAAATTAGTGCTAGTAATTTCAACTTTTAAGCTTTGTTTTAACAAAAAGTTTTTCCTTTAACAAAACAATCTACAATCTTTTTTCCGCGGAAATGTTATATATATATATGTATATATATATATATATATATATATATATATATATATATATATATATATATATATATATATATATATATATATATATATATATATATATATATATATATATATATATATATATATATATATATATATATATATATATATATATATATATATATATATATATATATATATATATATATATATATATCTATGTATGTATATAACTAAAAATGTTTCTTATTTTCCTATAAATATACAAACATTAATTTCTGATTTTTCACTATATTTATATAATATTATTTACATTGTAAATTAATATAAGACAATTACAATATACAATAAATACTATTACACTATAAATATAGTGGAAATTTATATATACATCTTAATTATATATGGGCTACCTCAGTTAAATGTTTTATTTTCTTGATTGAAGTTGCTTTTTCGCTGACATTACTTTGAACCGACAGAATGCGCAATAATCTAAGCAGCTTAAATTCGATTATAAAGTCTCCTTCCACGATAAGCCTGAGATGTTTTCGAATGTTCTATTACGAAGCTGGTAAAAAATGGCAAGCGATCGTAGATATCAGTGGTAAATAAATAACAGATTAGAATTTATCCCGTATATTAAGTAGATTTACGTTCTAAGAACGGAATAAATTCATATGTCAAAGTAACACAAACATTTCCTTATGCGAAAAGTTCGAAAAGTATTTCACATGATTTAAGCAGTCAGAGCAAGTCATCATCAGTTTTTACTATTTTTCTATTATAGACCCATCGGCTACTCTGGTCACTTGGCATCTATTTTTTACAAACTTTTCACAAAGAATGTGCAAATATGGATACCCTAACTCGAACCTGGGACGACTGAATTATCAGGCGAGTGACTAGCTCACCTGACCACTGAGGCCAGTCATCATTAATTAGTTACCTTCATGTTAAAACAAAGAATTATTTTCCAAGTCAATATTGTTTAATTGAGTGATTGGATTATTGCTTTATAAAAAGAAAAATTTTATATCCAGAGAAGGAGGTTATATCTGATATAATTCTGCTAGAAAAATTATCTGAATATTTATTACTGAATTGGAAATTATCTGGATGCTTAGTAATACTTCAGGAAGTTTAAGAAAACATTTTCTGCCTCTGACTTACTACTATGATCAAAAACGAGGCGATATTTGTGTTTTAGATTGGTACAACTGCCCTTGACATCTGACAAAAGTTTTATAACATTTTGCTTGTTAAGTTAGGAATTAGAGCGTCTGTTGTAATTGTTAAAACTTTGTGTCGCCGATTTTTCAAAATGAATTGGCATCAAAATTTTATCTAAAAACGAACTTAATTGTGCTCATGTATTAAAAATATGATAAAAGTATTCTAGTGATGAAGCTATGCAAAAAAAAGTTTACATCGGCTACTCTGGGCATTTGGCGTTTATTTTTCCCAGTTTTTCACAAAGACTGTACAAATATTCACACCCGAACTAAGACTCAAACCCAGGACCATTGGATTATCAGGCGAATGACGACTAGCTTAGCTGACCACCGCGGCCAGTGATCATTCATTAATTACCGTCATGTTAAAACCAAGAATTGCTTTGGAAGTCAGTATTGTTTAACTGAGTAATCGGATTGTTGTTTTATAAAAAGAAGGATCTTATTAGAAATGGTTAGTTTGATGTTATTATTTATTTGCTGTTCTGGTTGGATTTGGGTGCCAGTTTATACCTTGATCTTGAGATATCGAGTAAAATGATATCTGAGAGAATCCTGCTAGGAAAATTATCTGAACATTTATTACTGGATTAGAAATTATGTGGACGACCAGTAATACTTCAGGACAGTTAAGAAAATATTTGCTGCCTCTCACTTACTACTATGATCAAAAGAAAGGAGGTCTTTGTCTTTTAAGTTGGTACGACTGCCCTTGACATTTGACAGAAGTTTCAAATCATTTTGCTTGTTAAGTTAGGAATTATAGCGTCTGTTGTAATTGTTAAAACTTTATGTCGACGATTTTTCAAAATGGATTAGGATCAAAATTTTGCCTAAAAACGAAATTTATTAAAAAAAGTTTACAAGTGATACAACGAATTTAATGATAACAGAGAAGCAGATGAAGATGAACTTTGTTCAGGAAGAGCTTCACTTCAACCAGTGATGAAAACATTTTAGAATTGAAGCATTTTGCACTGAGTATTCGCCAATTAAGTATTAGAGATATTGTGGAGATTACTGATTACAATGCAATCAGTTTTGAAGAACAATTAAAAAAAAAACCAAAGTAAAAAATCACATCAAAATCAAAGGCATGTTGACTGTTTTCTTCGATCATCGTGATATTGTTTACTAACAGTTCCTTCCAACTGGTCAAACAGACACTAGTCACCATAGCCGCTTTGAACCTGAAATACCTGAAATCGAGCATAAAAACTATTTTGAAGACGGGAAAACGTTGGAATAACTGTATTATAGTGAGAACGGATTACTTTGAACGAGACAAAATATTGTTCTTGGTCACTCTAAACCCCCCTTCACTGCAATACACTTATTATAACGTTGGAAAGCCGAACTCTCTTGAAAGGCGTCTGTGGCCTCAAGACACCGTTCACACAATGATTTCTTCAATCGTGGCGATAGGAATAAGTCACCAAATCGGGTGAATATGGTAGTTGGTATGGTAGTTGGTATATGGTAGTTGGTATATGGTAGTTGGTAGTTCGATATTTGTTTGGTTTTTAGCGAAATATTGACGAATTATTTAGTTGTATGATGATGCATTGTCGTAATGAACAAAAAATTAATTGTTTTGCCACAAATCTGGACGTTTTCTTCGAATAGACTCACGCAAATGATGCATAACGTCTAAATAATATTATTTTTTTATTAACTAGTTGATTGACTGGAAAAAACTCTTTGTGGACAATACCAGTCGAGGAAAATACTTAACATAATTTTCATTTTGGACCAGCTTTGACGAGGTCTCTTTTAGCTTTAGTTCATCTATAGTACGATTCGCTAGATTTTGGAGGTGTTTCTGAATATAAATCCTTGTCTCTTCCCTAGTAAATATATATTTCATCTAAAGAAAGCAACTTCATTCAACACGACGATATTTTGCAAAAAAATCAGTTCTTTCAGACCAACATGAAAAGACTCACGAGACAAGCCTAAATTGTTTTTCAAAATTGATTAAACTGATCAAAATGATCAATTTCTAACTGAACAAGCGATACGAAACTTATTAGATTTGGACCAAAACTGAAATCGCATATAGTGCCATAACAGCTTCTGGAAATTTTCTGCAGGAGTAAATCATTAGGCGAGTAAATAGTTACGTTCTGTTCCCCAACTTTTTGCAACATAATCCTCCATTCACATGAGCTTGCAGACTCGGCTTTACAACTTGTCGAATAGTACCGGCGCTCTCCTGATCTAAACCCCATAAAAGTTACTGGCAATACCTCTCCGAACAAGTCTACAAAAAAGAAGTTTACGATTCGGACGCTGATTTATTTGATGGTGATTAAAAAGCGAGATACCAAACGATTTGTGCTATTCGGCAAACTCAAGACTCTTAAAGGTAGTTAATAATAAATAAAGTCACTGTTAACTATTAATAATAACAGTCTGAATGTATTTTATTTTATTCACATTTTGATTTTTAATTAATAAGTGTTTCGGTTAATACTGTCGATTTTTTCCAAAATTTGAGCGTTTATTTCCATAACAAAATAAATTACCTTAATAATCAAAGTATTGACCATCGTTAGTTATTGCTTTTTACCATTTTTCTGTCAAAGAATGAATTCAGCACCAAAAAAACTTTTGTTTTTTTAGCAAAAAAACCAGGCCAGCAATTCATCAAACCAAATTTTCACTTCTTCGTAAAAATTTAAATAATGTTCTGAAAGTCCGTACTGCATCAATCGAAATAAGTGGTAGTCCGAAGGGGCTAAGTCCGGTGAATACAGCGGGTGAGATATGGGACTTCCCATTTAACGTTTTCCAAACAGTTTCTTACACGTCTTACAACATGGGGCCGAGCATTGTCATGTTAAAAAAGGACTTTATCGTATCTATGAGCGTATTCTGGTGGCTTTTCCTTCAATGCTCGGTTCAATTTTATCAATTGTTGTCAGTAATCGTTTCACCAGATTTGAGCAGTTCGTAATACAAAGTTTCCTTACTATACCACCAAAAACACACAGCAAAGCCTTCTTTCCATGTATATTGCGCAGTGGTGGTGATGTTGAAGGCTGGCCTGGGTCTGCTAGTAATTTTTTACGCTCTGGATTGCCAAAATGGATCCACTTTTCATCATCAGTCCCATCTCGATGCAAAAAAAACCTTTTCGTTTTCGTCTGGCAAGCAAAGTCTCACAAGTGGTTTTTCGCCTTTCAATGCCTCTATCCTTCAATTTATATAGAACCCATTTTCTTTCCTTTTGGATCTTTCCCAGTGCGTGTAGACGTTCGTAAATGTTGGATTGCGCAACATTCAATGCTTCTGCCAATTGTTTCAACGTATGAATTGAGTATCCATTCGATAATGCTTGCAAATCTGCATCTTCAAACTTTTTCGGCTGTCCTAGACACTCTATGTCTTTTTTATCAAATTCGCCAGTTTTAAAGCGTTTAAGCCATCGTTCACAATTTTTTTCGGTTACAGCATGTTCACCATAACCTTCAACCAACAATCGACAACTTTCAGAAGTCATTTTCTTCAAATGAAAGAAGGTTATTAAACTTCACCGAAAAAATCTTTTTTCTGGTACACAATTCGACATATTCAAAGCTATGAAAAACTATGTTTTTTACACAATGACAATTAATACATTCACACCTTCAATGTTGTCATCGCTTCTTGTCCAATTCTGTTCGATTATCTATGTTTATTTCTGAGCCAGATCTGCTCTTAAAACATTCAAAAATGAATATAAAAAATTACATTTATATTTTTTTATTTATATATTTATGAAAACAAACTGTAAAATCTACAAACACTCGAAAAGAGAGTTAGTAAATATTAATAAAAATTGTTTCATAACGGAGGGGTAAAAAATGAAATATGTACGAAAATATTTGCGAGAGGGGATCGAAATTTAATATCTAAATGATGACATACCCTCGGAATATGCAATATCTACTGTTATGAACACGCATTTACTAATGTAATAGCAAAACTCTTCGACTACTATTATTCGTAATATAACATCGAATATTGTTTGTAAAAATAATTAAATTTTCAGTTCTGTTTCGATTAACAAACAACGGTTACGAAGCTCTAATCTAAACATTTTGAAGTAAATGCACACTTTTGTAACTAAAGTGTTTTAAAGAGTATTACAAAACAAATTTGATAACGTAACTTGTATACTCACTAAACAGAAAAATTCAATTTGTAATATACTAGAAATTAATTCGTCTATTAGAACTTTTGGTACGAAACACTTGTTAAGTACTATTTTATACTACTATAATTTTTATAACGTAAATATAAGTTAGAGAGTTCACGAGCAGAGAAGACTGCTTTAGGGTAACCATAACCACGCCTATTACCTTGACGAATATATAAATAAATCAATTTTTGACGACTAATGTTAGAATAAAATCAGTTCAGAACAAGCAGCCGTTTTTCTTTCAAGATACAGTCCACATACAAGCATTTTATAGCACATTTTTGGTCCCAATTGGGGCGTATCAGCATTCGTGCTAACACACTAAACTCAAAGAGATTTACCAGATATGGTGATTAATATTTCTAATTTTTTTCTTTAAGAAAACACGTTTAATTTGGGGGAAAGAAAAAATGGTTTATTCAAAGTATGCACTATTGCTAGCTGCACATTTTTCCCATTGGTGTATGCCCTCCCAGAAAAACCATACATCTTTTAAGGTCGTCCAGTCATCAAGCCAATTTTTGACATCTCCATAATTGTTGAAGTGTTTCATGGAAAGTGCGTGAGACATCAATGAAAACAAGTTGTGGTCGGAAGGGTCCAAGTCTGGTGAGTACTGAGGGTGGGGCAGAAGATCCCAGTCAAGTGCAGAAATAGCGTCTCTAACTTTCGCTGTGAGTGGTGTGGCTTGTCGTTCTGCAAAATCACTTTCCCTTGTGTTGTAGCCCATTTTGGTCGCTTTTCGATCAATGCATGGTTCAAATTAATCGTTTGGTGATGGTAGCGAACGGTATTAACTGTTTCACCTGGTTTCAAAAGGTCATGGTACACGACACCCTTCTGATCCCACCAAATCTACAGCAATGACTAATTTTCAAAGTAATTCGGTCTTGAGGCCGATGTTGATTATTGTCCTAGATCAACCCATGATTTTCTGCGTTTTGGGTTCTCGAACTATATCCATTTTTCGTCTCCAGTCACGATCCCATGCAAAAAGCAAAACTTCGCTTTTTCGCTTTTCTATCTGCCTGTCGTTCAGCTGATAGTCGATGGCTTATTTAGTTGTGGTAGCCATTTTTCTTCCTTCTGGATATTTTCATAACATACAGACGATCACAAATGATTCGGCGACCAACATTTAACCTCTCTGCCATTTGTTGTTGAGTTTGCATATAGTCTTCTTCCAACAATGGACTGGACAGTACTGAACTTTTTTGAAAACAGAGGCGAAAGACTGGGCGACTGGGCGAACTTGATTATATCCAAAAATTACATCGATTATTTGACAGACCTGTTTAAAATATTTAATCAGGTCAATTTACAATTGATGGTGACGGGTTGGTTTACAATGTGATGGGTTGAATTTAATTAAAACAAAAAACGTCATAGCTGCTTTTGTGGGAAAAGTTCTGTTTAATAACGAAATTTAGGTAGAGGTGAATACAGCCACTTTCCCACATTATCAGCAATCTCTACAATACACGAAAATTGACTTACTTACTGCCAACACTTGGACGTTCTTCATGCTAATTTTACGGAGCGATTCCAGGATATTTTAAACATGAATATACTGGTTTTACTGGGTTTTAGATCCTTTCGCAAACGCAGAATCATCAAATTTAAAAGAGGAACTCGTACAACTCAAACTAACCAAGAACTAAATGTAAAATTCAGAAATGTATACCAAGAGTTCTGGCTTCAAAATTCAATACCAACTCTCTACCCTGGATTGTGGGCAATAGTATAGACATTTTTAATTGTATTTCCTTCATCGTATTTGGATCAGCGTAGATTCAATGCAGTAGTTAATTTACTGTCTAGAAATAGGAACAGATTGCACATCACTGAGCGTGGCGATTTACGATTGATGTTAACGAAATTGAAACCCGATATTAAAAAATTGTTAAAACACCACCAGCCTCAACCATCTTATTAGTTTTTTTTATTTCTTACAGATTTTGTGCTTGATTTTTAATAAATAATTCAACACTATATTTGAAGTTATACTTTGTAATTTTTAATAGAATAGACAAATAAAATAGATATAGATAATGGGCAACAATATTTTAATATTTGGTATAATCAACTATTATGGAAGAAGAGGCGTTGGAATTTTTTTTTGTAATGGGGGCGGTGGTTCAGAAAAGGTTGGAACCTCTGCGTTACATGATCCGATATATTAAATAACGCAACTACTATCAATTCTAGAGTAAACGATTAGCTTCCCTTTAGACCATCTTTTCATAAATTTTATCTTTAACCCATGATGTAGCTGATTAACAATAAAACGTAACAGAATGAATATTAATAAACTCAGGGTAAAATTTATTCCATCCAGTATAAACAAGGATGTTGATTAAACGAATTTCCGTCCGAACGAAATAAACGAACTGGCTTCACGTATTTACCGACGAGGAAACAGAGCATTTAAACTTATAAAAACTCCAGTTTATTGCGATAGGCGATCCGGAGATCGAATTGTTACGGAAACCATAACAAACACGAAATGGCAAACTGTACTTTGGAATGTTTATCGTGAATACAGAAAAAAAAAATTATATCTGAACTCGGATCGGATGTGTCAGCAGGAGCTGCAAGATTTGTCTTTTTATAAGAAAAAACGAAATTAGGAAAATTCATAAACTATTTTTATATACGAAGGCGGATGGAAAAGTTCTCTGTCTAACACAGAGATGGCGCAATTATTGGCAAATAACTACGATATTTCTGAATATGATTTTTTCATGTGCCCGAACTTCCGATAGAGGTCGCTGTCAAACAAACAACGTTACAGTTGCAACGTTGGGTGACATGAAACATTTTTATATTAGATACATCTTATAAACTTTGTTAAAAATGAGTGTCCTGTGGAAATACATCCTGGTGTCCAGACATTTGTTGATATTTAATTGCATTTTATTTCTCACACACCAATTGCTGATTTAATCGAAATCAATATGAGTGGTTGATTTAAAAATTTAAATCAATTATATAACTGTTAAATAAGATGGGCCTCAAATGGCTTCCATGAGGTACGCCTGAGCTAACGATAATATCACGTGATGAATATTCTCCAATACAAACACGATGGGTTCTTTCAATCGACAAACAATTTTTTCGAACAGTATATAACTCTGTTTCTATATATGTGGAAAGACCTCCCTTCGAAACGACAAGTTAAAAAGAAAATCCCACTCCCACTCGTCCATCCAAATGCGACCGAGATATAAATTGGTAGAGCTATTGGCTAGGTATAAATATATTTATCGCCTGTTAAATCGTTGGTCTATGCCTTAGAAGTCAACGAAACTCGGACAATTACAGACATAAGACCCCAATTGCTTGAAAAAGTGGTAGAAAATTGGATTGACAGAAAGAGCTTTGTCAGAAGTAGCCGCAGTGGACATTTGTCCGAAACTGTTTTCAAACATTAACACCAAAAATAAATAGTTTTAAGATGCCTAATTTAGTTATTGCTTAGTTGGATTTTAAAGTTCGAATGTACTAAAAAGATCACCCTATAGATGACACAGTTTTGATCAGTTTTGCAATGCAAAGTCATCTAGCGCCAAAAACGGGACGAACTTTTACAACAACCCAATATCGCAAATTTCCCAAGTTTACACACAACAGTGTAAATTTCAAATTATTTTAACAGAAAAGGAATGATTGCATGATGCGCAATTTAAATTTTATAATTCTTTTTGAAACACTCTCAGCATTTGTACAATATCAGTTTCGCGATCGATAAAATAAATAATAACTTTCCAGCAAATTATCGGATGGGAAACTTATACATTATTTATTATGGACAACTTTGACGGTCATAAAGAACTTGAAGAACGTCGGCTTGTAATCGTCCTTTTTTCTAGGTTATGTTATACATGGTGGGAAAGAGTTATGCATTGAAATTTCTATAAAATAACAAACAATAACCTTTTAGTCAAGTTTTTTAGAAAAAAAAAAATTATATACATCACAAAAATCAATTGTATCATTAATATTTTTCCTAAGGTTTGATTCAGGTGATTTTCTTCTCGAAATTCGACAGTTTTAATCTCTAATATAAATATTCATATCAACATCAATTTGATCAGCAAATATTGGATTGTTTGGAAAGTTCGTAGGTATTTTTTAAAGAGAAATAATTACATCAATAATTACCTTGCATAAAGAGAATTATTTACATCATTTTGTATTTCAGTCTTCGGGCATACATTGAGAATGCTAAGTGTGACCTTGGCGAAACGTCTGCACGTTTCCACCAAACGGAACACAAACTATCGGATGTACTCCCGGACTAATAGTCTAATGTATTCTTCTATCCGTGAAACACTACGAAGTAACATATATGTGTATATGTATATATATATATATATATATATATATATATATATATATATATATATATATATATATATATATATATATATATATATATATATATATATATATATGTATGTATTTGGTTTTTTCCGGAAGTACATCCGGCTGTCGAGTTGATCCCTATCGGGAGCTTGCAGACGTTTCGCCAAAATCTCATTCATCTTCGGTGCTTACTGTCACGAGGTTCGTGACTGTTGCAAAATTTTTGTTTGTTCTGAGCGTTCATCATTTTTTTGTTAAATAAGTTAAAAAAATTAAATGATTGTTGGGTAACGCCTTTTCAAAAGAAACGCCCAATTCATAGAAATTATTTCTGAAAGCGGAGGTTTTCCTTGAAAGTAATCACCAATTCTCTTACCAGAAATAAAATTACTGTACTAAGGTATAGTCAATGGTGATTTAAAAACACCCAGAATTGAACAAAGTTGGCAGTGAACATGAAATGCGCGCAAACGACATTAAATTATCATGTAAAGAATTAGGGCCCAATATAAGGAACCGATTTTCGATATCTCGATCACTAGCTCAAGGTAAGATAGGAGAATAAATTCCCTTTCTGTAACACTATCGATCCTATTTTGTACTAACTCTAAGCGACCTCACTGGAAACGATTACAATGGTATAGAGAACGAAAACAGTGAAACTTGAAATTACATCAAGTCGTTTTCAATGATTTATCACCATTCTATTTACGCGAAGATGATTAGAAATATGCCAATCTCACAAATAGTGAGTAATTTTCAAGAAATAATGAAGCCGTATGTTCTTTCCTACCTTAACCTTCAAGTAGATCCAGTATTTCAACAAGCCTTATTTCAATCTGATGCCATGAACAGCCAGAGCTCCTGATCTTTTGTCCAGAGAGCATGTTCGAAACATCACGAGTCGAAGTATAAAAAATTTGACTCAACACCCACAGACTTTAGAGCCTGTAAGTTGTTCTCCCTTTTTCCAGATATTTCAGCACTGTCACCTGTGGTTCGACCCCTACGTCCTCTTTGGCGTGTAATGAATAATCCCTGTTTCATCTGCTATTATAAAGCATCAGCAGAATCGTGTTCAAAACACTCTTAGAAGTTGTTCATTCGAATGCGTCTTTAACACGACTATTAATACGCTTTTTCATTCTAAAGAAATCATGCAAAATATCGCGGACATGGTATATCGAGATGTTTACAATGTTAGCAAGCTCGCGTACCTTCAGTAGACGATTAATTAAAATGATACTGTGGATTTTTGTGACGATTTTTTCAATTGTGAAAATTTTTGTTCGTCCTGAGCGTTCATCAATTTTTTGTTAAATAAGTTAGAAAAATGAAATGATTGTTGGGTAACGCATTTTCAAAAGAAACGCCCGATTCATAGAAATTATTTCTGATAGTAGAGGTTTTCCTTGAGAGTAATCACCAATCCTCTTACCAGAAATCAAATTACTGTACTAAGGTATTGTCAATGGTGATTTAATAACACCCAGAACTGAACAAAGTTGGAAGTGAACATCAAATGCGCGCAAACGACATTAAATTATCATCTAAAGAATTATGGCCCAATATCAGGAACCGATTTTCGATATCTCGATCTCTAACTCAAGGCCAGATAGGAGAATAAATTCCCTTTATGTAACACTATCGATCCTATTTTGTACTAACTCTAAGCGAAGAACCTCACTGGAAACGATTACAGTGGTATAGAGAACGAAAACAGTGAAACTTGAAATTACATCAAGTCGTCTTGAATGATTTATCACCATTCTGTTTACGCGAAGATGATTAGAAATATGTCAATCTCACAAATAGTGAGTAAATTGCAAGAAATAATGAAGCCGTATGTTCTTTCCCTCTTAATAGTAGATCTAGTATTTCAACAAGCCTATATTTTAAGCCTAGTATTTCAATCTAATGCCATGACCAGCCAGATCTCCTGATCTTTTGTCCACAGAGCATGTTCGAAACACCAGTCGAAGTATAAAAAATTTGACTCAACACCCACAGACTTTAGAGGATGTAACAGATTTACTGAATGTCAAAATATGACGAGAAATCATGGATTCTCATTGAATATTCTCATTCTCATAGAAAATCAATAAAAAAAACTAGGATACCTATATTTCACCTAGAATTTTTTATAATAAAACATACTCCTTTACTGATCACTCCTACAAAAATATTGTTGACATTAAATATCATATGTCAAAAGGACAATGACAGTTCCACAAATCCCGTTACTTATAGAAAAAAACGCAGTAATAATTTCCCACGACCTTGAGATTTTGTCCGTTTATAGAAAATGACATCCAGCCAAAAACATTCCTTCTTTTACTACACGAATTCTCATACCAAAAAATAAATCCTTTTTTCATTTTTATATAATTCCTCTGACCCATATTTTCGTTCGTTGCTCTTTTCGGGACGGGATAAAAAAAAACAACATAATGAAAACGTTTTTCAACTCCATTTATCCACAAAGTAATACGTTCGCTTTTTATAGATGAGAAAATCCATACAAAACGCTACAAATTCGCCTGGAATTTCCCATTCTGCGTTGTTACAAAATACAGAAATAGACTTTTATGGCCTCAGACTCACATCAGAAATTTTTATTACAAAATCAATGCTCGATTCCGGGTTTACATATTTCCTCAAAAAAGAGTGGGGCATGCTGGGACATCTATACAGCTTTGACTAAACTATAGACCCTATTTAAAGCTGTCCAGCGTCGAAGATAATACAGGTTCCTACTGTTATACTTTTCTCAAGTTTGTTTCTTAAATAACACGTGGCAACAATGACCACATAATTTAGTTTAATATCAGTTAAGGTGGCTTTGAAATAAACAAATATTATAAAGTTTATATAAAAATTACTAATTGAACTTATTAACTACGATAATACGTATTACTTATATGATCAATACTTTCTAACAGTAAATATTAATATAAAATACCATAACCTTACAACAAAAAGTATAACTGATTTTGAATGTTTATCTAGATATTAATAACAACAAACTCTATTTGAATTTTTTTATCATATAGTATAATAAATGTTTTATAGATGGCGCTAATTTAGTTAGTTTTTCATTAATTTTTATTTTAATCTACAGATGTCGCTGATAGTATTTTTAAATTTTAAACTTATGGATGTTCTGACCAAAAAAAAATGTAATTTGTCAATATCATTGTGACGAAGCTATTGAGGAATAAAAACGCGCCATTTTGTATTAAATATAAAAATAATAAAGAGGATTCCAAAGTGAAAAGTCCAGGTTCTATTCAACTTTTATGGTGAATATATCATGCATAAAGCTCTAGGGATTGAACGTGTGGTGTCAGGATTAGTGAATAAAATAACTCACCTAAGATATTGTCGATGAGATTACACTTCTTGCGAAATCAGTCGAAGAACTTGACCTTAATTGTCAAAAAATAAAGAATGAAAGCCGTGACACTGGTCCTATTTACTTTTGGAAATGTACTGGGAATAACGAGTCCCAGTTTCGAGACCAGAAAATAACCACAAAGAACCAGGCTATATGAATAGACTCGACAGTATATGGCTGCAAACTTTTTGATCCAGAAGCGTTAGAATTCCCTCAAAATTCACCATCACCCATAGAACATGTCTGAGGTATAACAGATTCAAGTGTTCGTCAATTTTTTATCGTCAGTTTTTTCGTCAATTTTTCGCTACTACTATTCAAACTAATACTATTCTACAAACACCATATTCGCAAGACATATCGCCGAGTGACTATTTCATATTCCTTTGATTGAAGAAACCGCTTTTTGAACACTATTTCGAGTCCAGAGAAGCCATTCAAGAGAGTACACTGACTACTTTGACTTTTGATACAAAAAGTCAAGTATAAAACATATTGCAAAAAATGGTTTTTAAATCACAATAACGCAATATCGAACGCAAAGTCGCTTAAAGTTAAAAAAAAACATTCTAAAACATTTCCTGTCCTCTTGGTTGAATAAATAAAAACTTTCCGTTTTATTTGTAAAGTTACCTTATTTTTTAAACGTAGCAGTATATTTTATAATTCAGGCATATTTTTCAAAGCCACCTGAGTGTATTTCTCGGCAGTGTAGCCAAATCACCTAGAATTTTCCTGCTGTCTTATGAAACTCAATTTGCTGTACGTGATATTTAGTATTTCGATCAAGTGAAACGTTCCTGCTTAGCAGGATGCCTAGTCGCGTAGCGCCAAAGTTCAAAAACCCTCGTTTTGTCAGCGTCGAACAGTCCCCTACTTTACCTTGAACTATATCTGGATCAATATCTAAAGGCAAATATTTTGATTCCATTTTCCAAACAAACGTATCTCGAAATGATGCTTTCCTATCAAGGATTTTCGAGGCGATCTCAAGTCGAATCAGAACTATATAGCTTAGTTTAAGAAATAATTAGGTGAAGGTGTTTGTAGGTTACGTGAATTATAGTGACAGTGACCTAAAAACGACTTTTTCATCCCTCCCGGTCTTATTTCACTATGGCGGACGGTCTTGTTGAATCAGAAAACTCGGAAAAATCAGTCGACAATAATCTGGTGGACGGATCAAGTTCGCAAAACGCATCGGAAAAAGATTTTCCGGGAAATGATATAACATCAACAGAAATAGAAAGCGAATGTCACCAGTCGTATACGTGTACTTCACCAGCGACGACGCCAGAGGACGCGATGGATCAACTTTTGGCGGGAGAACAAGAACTGGATGATTGTTACGCGTTCGAAACTTTGGATGATGACGAAATCATCAATGTGAAATACAGTCTTGTGTCGGACGGGGTTGAAATTAATCATATGCTTGGTAAAGAGAATGATGAGGAAAATATCCAAGAAACCGAAGAAAATGGTATCGATTTCGAGGAAGAAGCCAAGGAAGAATTGGAGGTAATGAACAAGAATAAGGCTTCCAGAACTGCAAAATCAGCTAGGAATTTGAGAAAAAAAAATGCCAAATGGTAAGTAACAAGATACAACTGATGTTAAATATTAACATATCTGTTAGAACTTATAAAATTTAACAGATACACTAAGAAACTCATTTCTTTATTTATACGCCTCGTATAATTTAACAAAGAAATTAATTTTAATTAATTAAGAAGACATAGATCATCTAATTCGACTCATGCCTCGGAGAGTTAAGTCCTCCTTATTAGTTTTTTTGTAATAAATGTAACTGAAATTATTTGACATTTTTATCATTACATGATAAAAATGAGATTTGAGATTTCATAATGATATTTGTATGCATTCATTTGTTTTTCCTGTCGCATATTTGAAATCCAAGACTAACCTGATTTTTTTAATAACAGTACTTGAATTTGGCATGTTGAAAAGAAATTTTTGTCTGAATTCAACGATGTAAATATCATATGTTTTTTTCAAAAGATTAAAAAAAAGTACTAAAAAGTGTTGCGGTCTGTTTTATGGTAAATATATTTTTCATTTAGTAGGCTATGAAACTATGAATGACAGATGAAGTATTTGATTAAACTTGACAACTGTTAACGTCAGTTTATGAATTTCTTTCAATTTTTATATAACTCTAGCTATACCTTGCCACGCTTCGCTGTGGCACATTGTGGTTGCATGAATGAGAAATGAGAACAAAACAAAACATATTTTTCATATAAGCTTAATTCTACAATACTTGTGGGTATACAATATTTTTTGTTTTTCCATTGTCTGCGTAGATATAAAGGCTATCTTGTTTGCCGACACGGGAATACGCAACATACAGAAATCCCAATGCGAACACGAAAAAGCACTTCAATCGAGATATTGCCTATTGTAGGCCTATTGACAAAAAAATTATAATAAAGAATATGCAATTCTAAAAGAGCATAAGACTTTTATTAATATTTTTTCTGCCCATCTCTCATCGTTCTTACATCTCCATGTCGACAACAATTAGGCACAGGACAGAAAGTATTGAAAAGTTCTTAAAAATTAATAATATTAGTTAAATACATGATGATTATTTATCAGTTGAATAAATGAAATTAAATAAATAAATAATACATAAATAAATTTTGAATAATTTAAAAATAATAATTTAAATAAATAAGTTAAATTGAATAATTTAAAAATAGTAACTTACATAAATAAGTAACATATTAGTTAAACAATAATTATTATAAAATTTATATATATTTTATATTGTTTTTCAAAATTCAAATTAAAGTTGTGTTCATTATGCCCTTTCAAGGCATGCTATAGATATTGAACACAACTTTAATTTTAACGACATAAAAATCCTAGATTTTGAATAACAATATAAAAAAAGAAATATAAAAGAAATGATTTATATAAAAAAAAACATATAATACCATTAATTTCAGAAATGATACAGAAATAATATATAATAAATTTTTATAATTTTTTATTTTTGCATCTAATATCATTCCACATAACAAATTCAAAACAATTAGGTTATAATAAAAAACAAAAATTTAAAGGTTGTTAAATATATCAAAGTCAAATATGTCATTTAAAAATTTTATCAAAATTATCACATATTAGTTAAAAAAATTTAAAAATTAATTGTTTAATTTAATATTGGTAGGTTTTTAAATGTAAGTTTGTGTTTTTTATAAAAGTTATATGTATTGTAGAATTATTCTGCGGATGGTTCATTGTTGGACCGAAACGTTAATAAAAAAATTAAAAATTAAAACTTAATTACTGACCGAAAGTCCCAATAAATAAAAAAGTAATAATAATAATATATATATATATATATATATATATATATATATATATATATATATATATATATATATATATATATATATATATATATATATATACATATTTAGGTGACATATATAGGTGACAATAGAGATAACAGGCTGGATGACTTTGCTGAAGGACAAGAACTCTATATTATGAATTATTTTTACAAAAAAAAAGATCAACAGAAAATGGACTTGGAAAAGCCCATCTGGACTCACAAGTGAAATTGATTACATTATGTCAAACGATAAAGCAATATTTTGCAATTGTACTGCCCTTAACTATTTTAATGTGGGAAGTGACCACAAAATGGAATCGAGCAAAGATGAGGATAAACTGCCGAAAAGAGCGCGAAAGAATGATAAGATCAAAAAGGGGCAAAGTGTATTCTGGGAAGCTACTAGAGCGGGGCAGAGATTTTGAAATTGCTTTGTCGAATGGCTTTGCTGTTTTACAAGACCCGGAGGAGATAGAAATTACAGACCAATATGAAGAAATCGCCAACAATGTGCTTAAAACGGCGGTTTCAATAGCACCAGAAGATACATGTTTCACACAGTCAAAAATTTCCAATGAGACCATTAATTTAATAAAAAAACGCCGGACAATGAAGAATGCAGACAGTCCTTTTGACAGGCTCAAGTACGTTGAGCTTTGCAAAACAATAAGAAAACGTATTCGAGAGGAAACGCGCCGATTCAACATGCAACTTACAAACAAAAAACTCTGGAAGAAAACAGGGGAATTAACAAAGCTAAGCAGAAGCTAAGAAAAAAAAAGGACACGAATGTTTTCCTGAGGATGGTACAATATGCAAGGACGGAAATGTTAGAGGTTGTCCGAAGATTTTATTCAATGCTATATGAGGACCAGAATCAAGCAAGAGCAGCAATGCCCACTGAAGAACAAGTGCCGAATATCCTGGTGGAGGAAGTAACAAAGGCTATAGACTCGAAGAAAAATGGCAAGGCTACAGGAAAGGATAGTATAACTGTGGAGATCTTAAAAGCTGGTAGTTGGGCTTTACATAAAACACTAGCAAAATTATACTCAAAATGTCTCAAACAACAAGAAGTACCCAGCTTATGGAAAAATGCAGAAGTGATTATTTTACATAAGAAAGGAGCACGGGAAGATTTAAAGAACTACCGTCCAATAAGCCTACTATCAGTGGTGTACAAAATTTTCACCAAGATAATATCCAAAAGAATAGTAAGAAAATTTAATGACGCACAACCAAGGTAGCAAGCAGGATTCAGAAGTGGATTCAGTACAATGAATCACATCCAGGTCCTACAGCAGGTCATAGAAAGACACAACGAATACATTATGCCACTGTACTTGGCTTTTATCGATTATGAAAAAGTATTTGATTCAATCTCAAAGCGGGCCATAATGGATGCATTGCTTACCCAAGGTATAGAGAAATCCTATGTAAATCTACTAGGATCGATATATGATGAAACTACAGCGACAGCCCACCTAGACGATCTTGAGGTTGGAATAAATGTAGAGAGGGGCGTACGGCAGGGGGAAGGAATATCGCCTCTTTTTTTCTCAGCCTGCCTGGAAGAAGTGTTCCGTAAGCTGGATTGGGAACAAGATGTAATAAGGATTAATGGTGCGAACTTAAATCATCTTAGATTCGCAAATGATATCGTTTTTCTTTCACAAGGCCCAAATGAGCTGCAAAGACACGTTCAAGAGCTGCAAAGGGCTGGGGAATCATTTGCTTGAAAATAAACCAGAAGAGTTCATATTCAATAAATTTGCTGAAGACATACGGAATTCTAATTTAAGAACGGATTTGGAAGTTGTGGAATACTTCACACAATTGGGCAGAGGGTTTCAATAGAAGGGGATACCGTCCAGAAGGTGGAACGACACGTTAAATGTGGCTGGCAGGCATTTGGCAGGCTCAACATAGTGTTTAAGAGCAAACTACCACTTTGCCTGAAAAGAAAAGTCTTTGATCAGCGTGTCCTGCCCGTTATGACATACGGAAGTAAGACCTGCACACTCACATCACAGTTCAAAAACTTCGAGTAGCACAGAGGGGAGATGGAGTGGAAAGATGTATGCTTGGCATTACTAAACAGGATAGAAAGACCTGCACATGGATCAGAGAACAAACGAAAGTAAGTGACATCATTGGAAGAATAAAGCAATTGAAATGGAAGTGGGCAGGCCATGTAGCGAGGCGATGGGACGAAAGATGGACCAAATGCGGTTCTGGACTGGATACCGCTTGATCGCAAACGTCCACGGAGAGGTCCGAAAAAACGATGAACTGATGACATTATTAAGTATATTGGACCCGAATGGCAGAGGAGAGCTAAAGACCGTGAGAGTTGGAAACATGCTATATATTATTGAAATACATATATCCTTTTTGTATTTAGTTATTCAGTGTTAAAAATTAACTTTGTATATGTTCTACAATTTTTTTCATCTACTACATCGTTTTTGCAGATATAATTCATTCTTGTAGTGTAAATAGTTACTAAATAAACTAAAGTGTTAGATATAAACTCGAGAATAAACTAAATTTTCACATCGACCAAAAAAACTAACTTTCAAGAGTATATGCTATGAAAGATGTTTATCAAAACGATAAAATAAAAAAATTGCATAGTTTAAACAGTCGAATTCAATTGTTGGAACGGATGCATTTAAACTCTAATGATCATCTTATCGTTACTACGATTGATCTGCTTTCCAAAGATATAGCAAACCATAATTCCAATAGTGATAACTCAATTTTAATACGAAAGATAAATTTCATCTTTCATCCGAGAACGTCTAATCTTTTTATCGTCATTTCTTTCCATGTTAGATCGAGTACCATTCCAGATCTTTTTCCATTATATCTAGGCACAATTCTAATGTCACGCGTCCATCATTCATTTTGAAGAACATCTTCCTCGATAGGTTCTAATGTATAATAAATTGAAAAGCATTTTACACATTAGTCGATTTATAACTTGACCATCCATCATATTCGCTTGATCTGGCTTCCTGTGTAATTTTTCTTTGTTTTTTAATATGCTTCTACACGAGTTCATTATACAACATTTCAACAGGGCTCTGGCGGGTCACGTTTGCCATCCGTCAGACACGGCCCATTTATATGATCATGTCTTTAGTCACTCATTTCGAGAAGCTTGCTCGGAATGTTCGGAAAAGGTTTCGCGGTCGGTAATGTTAGAATTACTAGGTCCTCGGGTAGAATCGCAACGTTTCGACTTCCACTTTGAAACCATTACCAAGAGAATCTACTTGATTTACCCCAAAGGCTCAATCTGCCTACTCTCCAGGGTTCAGCACTAGAAAAGAGTTTTTCTTCTCCTTTCTAGTTGTGAACACTGGAGAGTAGGCAGATTGAGGCCTCGGGGCAAATCAACTGTATATATATATATATATATATATATATATATATATATATATATATATATATATATATATATATATATATATATATATATATATATATATACACATACATATATACACATACATATATACACATACATATATACACATACATATATACACATACATATATTACAAAAAATTTCGTTCTTCAGGCAAACAAAATTTCAGGCAAATCCATTTAACAAAAATAACCGACTAAATTTTTTAACAATTACAAAAGACTGTCAAATGTCAATACCAGACATGCCAATTTAAAAAACAAAACAAAATGCACGGTGAAGAGCGCGAATTTTGAAGAGCCACCTTATTTTTTGATCATAGAGGTATAATTTAAGAATATCACTAAAACCATGCGTGTCAACAAATTTTCGCACGAAACTATATGGAAAACTCAAGGACAAGTAGTGCAAAGTGCAGTTTTGTTACAAAAAATAGCAAAATCGAATCAAGCTGACATCACTGTGATACAAAATATACGTGTCAACAAATTATAGCACGAAACTATATGGAAAACCCAAGGACAAGTAGTACAATATTGTTAAAAAAAAAGCAAGATCCAATCGAGCTGACGTCACTGTGGTACACAATGAACCGAGACCGAAGGGTCCAATTGCAAGGGGGTGGTTTTGTAGGGCATCTGTCCGACGGATCAGTCCTCATAGTAACGTAACATAAGGGTGAGAGTCGTAAAAACGTTTTATCGGACGTTTAGGACGTACGCTAAGCTCTTTCGGGTTAGCGTATTTTGTATCAGGACTGTACTGTCCCATTTATCACACCAAAAATCAAGTGTTACGAAGATAACAGGTAGAAATAATTATAAAAAAGAACAGTTCCAGTTTAAATCTTTTTTTTTTATTTACCTCTCCTATTACCTAAAAATTAATGTAACGTTCATTTTAATACTCTGGCGAATATTTACAAAGTCAATTAACATGTTAAAATATTTGGATCCACTTTCGATTTTCACGACCCTGTTGCTTTAGTTGTATTTTTATGAATGTAGATTTATTCGAAATAGTAATATTGAATTATTGTTCGGTAGTTTTTATTTGAAGTGCCACTTAATAAAACTATTTTGTTTACGTGTTTCGATGGAAAAAGTTCTCATGTCATATATATATATATATATATATATATATATATATATATATATATATATATATATATATATATATATATATATATATATATATATATATATATATATATATATATATCATATATATATATATATATATATATATATATATATATATATATATATATATATATATATATTATTAACGTTTCGGTTCAAACAAAAAAGCATTAGAAACTTTGAACCAAACGTAACTGCCCTTTCAAGGCATGCTATAGTTAATGAACACAACTTTAATTTTAACTACATAAAAATCCTAGATTTTGAAAAACAATATAAAAAAATAAATATAAAAGAAATGATTTATATAAAAAAAAAACATAATACCATTAATTTCAGAAATGATACAGATTATTTAAGTTGTATATATAATAACATTATTAAATAATAAATTTTCATAATTTTTTATTTTTGCATCTAATATTCCACATAACAAATTCAAAACAAATAGGTTATAATAAAAAAAATAAATCTAAAGGTGAAAGAATTGTTAATTATGTCAAAGTCAAACATGTCATTTAATTTTATTTTTTTTAAATTATCACATATTATTTAAAAAAATTTAAAAATTAATTGTTTATTTAAATATTGGTATGTTTTTAAATGTAAGTTTGTGTTTTTTATAAAAGTTATATGTATTGTAGAATTATTCTGAGGATGGTTCTTTGTTTGAACCGAAACGTTAATAAAAATATTCAAAATTCAAAATTAATTACTGACCGAAAAACCCAATAAATAAAAATAATAATAGTAATAAACGGACAAGAGAATATATGTAATAAAATAATATATATATATATATATATATATATATATATATATATATATATATATATATATATATATATATATATATATATATATATATATTATATATGTTTCTACGAAGCGGACAACACTTAAAAATGCCAAATGGGATTTTGGCGAAACGTCGTGACTCTTCACAGAATCAACAGATCGAATCATCCGTGAAAATATTAGATGTAACATTTTTCAAAAGTGCTAGCAATAGTTTATAATAGTATAACAAAATTTAGTTAGTATAGTATTAAGTAAGAACTTAATATAAATATTAAGTTCTTATGAAAAAATATGTGTTTAAATATAAATTAATACAAAATATAAAAGTAATATATAATATAAAATTGTAGTTGTTTTTAAGACGGTTAAATAAAAATAACCGAAACGTAAACAAAATGAAAAACTAATTGTTTTCATTACAAATGACCGAAAATCCAAGAAAAAACACAATATATATATATATATATATATATATATATATATATATATATATATATATATATATATATATATATATCTACTATACCTTCTATATCTACAAAAGACCTCTCTTATCAATTTAGGATAACATTAGATTCAAATTAAAGTTATTCAAGGTTAAAGTTGAGTTCATGGTTAATTTCATGATTTTTTATTTTATTTTCGCTAAGAAATTATTGGTTTAAAAAATGAATTCTCATCAGTAGAATGGGTGTGCATTATTAACCAAGTTGATTTTTATCAACAGACCTCCCAAATTTTCACCTTATGTCATAAAAAATCACTGTGATCACGTAAAATATAGATGGTCGTTTTAATATTGAAAAACAATATCCACAAGTTTTACTGAATTATTTTATTATATACAAATTTAGATGTAAATGTACTAAGCTTTATGTTTTTAGGAAAATAGTATAGATGTCAGTAATCTGTCAGTGTTTGTGAACAAATATAATTGCAGCATTTGGACAGGTGAAAATCCTCAACTGATTCAGGAATTATTTCTTTATCCCCAGAGAGTCACTGTATATACACTGTATATATATATATATATATATATATATATATATATATATATATATATATATATATATATATATATATATATATATATATATTTATATATACATATATACAAGCAATAAAGAAGTCATATTTTTCCCATAAGATACTCTAATGTTTTGCTTTAGCAGTACAAACAAGGATTAACTTGATCCATTCACCTATTTATATTTTGCTCCTGCTGTAAGTAAATTAAAGAAATAGATGGCAGGTCTGGTCAATATAAAGGAAAAGATAACAATCAGGCAGCTTTCTCCAATTAATTTCCCTATTTAAAAAAATAATATTATTTAACTCTCAAAAAAAGTTTAAATGTATTTTTCGTGACTTTTACTCATTTTAAACTATTTGAAAATGTTTATCTTGCATCGATTAAAGCATTGGACAGTTTTTTCTTTAGTTCTGAAGGTAAAAATTTTAAAATTGCAAACTAAGTTTAGAAGTGCTATTCACCATATCTATTCATTCATATTAAGTTTAGAAGTGCTACCACTAAAATCTTTTTAATGTCTCATAGACAATATTGATTATTGAATCTCATATGTATTATTATAAAATGCTACTATGTTGAAAGAGCAATGTGACTTTTGTTTTAAACATACGCTCGCTTTACGTATTAAAAATCAAATAAATATCGTTCCCCAAGCACCGTATTCACCAGATGTGACACCGCTGACTTTTGCTGTACCCTCGATTATAGAAACCACTTCGTGGACGCCGTGTTAAGTCCATTCAAGAGAGTTAGCTGTTAGTTAAAATATCAAAAGTCGAGTATAAGAATTGTTACGAAAACTGGAAAAAATTTACATAGTATTACAACGAAAGAGGGTTAGTTTCAAAGAAACAATATTAATTTGGATGAATAAATAAATACTTTTTACGTTTCTCCTAACTTGTTGCCATTGGATTACCACCTTCTGATAAATGCAAAACGCTCTTGTTGAGACCTGTTTTCTAATTACATAAATTGCGTCAATAGATATATAAAGTTATAGAGGATCCTAATTTGAAAACCATTTTTTATACAAATTTAATATCTTATAAATACATTTTTAACAAATTTTTTAACCATAATGAATTTATTACCACCTTTTTTATTAGAACATTTTCTAAATTTTTTTATTAGCCTTATTTAATTCTAAGGCTGAAAATGCATTATATCTGTTTTTTGCTTTCAAAAGTAAAAGAGCAATAAAATTTATTGTTCTACCCCTAAAAAGAACGTTGCCTAATTAGCTCTTATTCCGACCCTGCCCGCGTTGCATCCCTTACAACTTTTATTATTGGGCGGCAATAGTAGGTAGATGAAACTTAGGACTAGTTTTGTATATTAGGACCTGATCTTACAGCTCCTTCGTTACTTTTAGTTTATGCATTATTGAGTGTAGTGAGTGTCAGTGCATCAAATATCAGAGAAAGTTAATTTTGTGCGTGATTTATTTTCAAAACTCTTTTACTAAGTTGAATGAATATTGTTGTGGTAGTGTATCGCCCATCAAATTCGATAGGATTATTGTGGAAAATTTAAGGTAAGCATACTATTTTCAGATATATCTTTTTTTATTAATTCTTTGTAACACTTAAGAAGATGCTGTTTAATATTTCTAACGTATTTTTTTATTAAACCTCTTTCTCTTGAAAGATAATATAGTACTATATGGCGTCATTCTTTAAGACAGTCACGTTTACCCCTGCTGACGTCATAACATTCACTTCATGGCATAACAAAATGACAATTTCTAGCTCTAATTTGTGATAATATTTTATGTTTTCGTGATTTTCTCGAAGTATAATGAAAACTTAAAATCTATAATAAACAAAAACTAACATGTACAACATTTTTTAAATATGCTATGTCCAATTAAAACCATAAAAAAAAATGTCTTCCTTTCCTATATTTTAACAACATTGAATATTTTCACGTTCTATCAATATAAAGTTCAATAAATAATAGTTCATGGAATAATAGTTATACACGGAAAAAAAAGTATTTTCAATACTCAAAAATTTCTCAAATATGGCCGAAAAAGTATTTTGTAATGTAAACGTCTTGCCATTGATTCTGATATTATTTTTTTGTGTTGATATATTTGGATACAATTGATATACTTCTCCATTCTGAGGGAAATTCAGTTTTTAAAGTTTTTTCAATTTTTTATTTGCAAAATGCCATGAGTCCTCAATAATATTTATATTATCGATATTATTACATTGTAGAGCAGTTATTTTTTTATAACATTCGCCGTTGTTTTGCTGTAATCCGAAGACATCTTTCACACTTAATTTGAAATTCGCTTGCGAACAAATTCTTTCACAGTATGTCCACATACTTCCGATCATTAACTAATCATTAATGATGTACTAACTATCAATGATGAGTTAATTTCCAGTCTCAGCTCAAGCCACACAATCCTCAGTTGGGCAATTATGTGCACCACAAAATTCATGAAGTGTTTTATAAGTTTGGTGCTCAAAACACTGCTTTTGATCAATTCTTCTATTGGAACCTTTGGTGTGAAACACTAAACTTGAAGATATAAATCAACATCAGATGATAGCATCAGATATTAAATCATATCCTGATGATGCTAACATGGTTAGCAAAACGTGCGTCGAGCAGTTCAAAAAAGTGTTTTGGTGTTTAGTGGTGAATCTCTTCAAGTTTACTGCTTTTGATAATAAACTCCGACAATTTGCAATAGTTCTGATGTTAAACATTCCATGATAGTATACCAGACATCTGATGTGCGATGATGATTACCATGATTACATTTGTCATAATGATTTGACAGCGATCCCTATCGAAAGTTCGAACGTAATAAAACATTCTATAATTATGAAATAATCTTGTTGAAAAAAAATTATAGTTTGTACTGATATAACCTTACAAAATTTAATATAGTTAAAATTTAAAAATTGAGAAGAATTGGTATGTTCGAACAGTTTTTCCTCTCCTGTATTTCTCGTATATGTTTAAAGTGTTAGGGAAAAGAAATAACATAGTTTCTATTAGAAAATCCACAAATTTTACACAAAACATTATTTTACTTGCATCTATTCTGGTTTTTACGGAATTGATCCTTAGAAATTCGAAATACTTTAAAAAAAAAAATATTTCAAGTCGTTCTGATGATGCTAACATGGTTAGCGAAACGTTCGGTGTTTAGTTGCAAATCTCTTTGAGTTTATTGCTAAAATTCATCAATACGTTGTTATTTTTGGCCCGCTGTGAGCAAGCGCAGTACCTATTTCGATAGCAATTTACGTATTCTCAAATGTTCGTACAAAATGCTGTAAATATTTCCTTTCGATATCTTCATGATATCAGCTATCTTCTGCAAACGTTACGGTTTTGCGAAATAGTTTTGTGAATTTTTCTGATGTTGTCCGATGTAATCACCTCATTTGGAGGTCCAGAGAGTTCAGCATCATCGGTGCTTGTACGACTACGTTTGAATTTAACATACCAATCGTTTATGGTTGATTTTCCTGGGATAGAGTCCCGGTATTTTTCTTCATCGAAAATCATTACACGATTTTTTTTTTCCCATTGTTTTGAAAATTACAAAAGTAGAGTCAAATCTTAAGCCAAACAACAACGAAAACTACTAGACAGATTGTCATGAAATTTTGACACATGTGGACGTGGACAAAACCAGTTTTATTGCTTTTACTCCTCGGACACACACTATAACGCAGTCATATTTACTAAAAATTAACGGTAAGTCCATACAGCAAACATCCTGTACTAGATTTATTGGGGTTCATCTCGATAACAGACTTTGCTGGGATGAACACATAGCTGAACTATGCAAGAAATTAGCTGCTGTCTCATATGCTGTTTATAGGTTGAAACGGGTTGGTACCACGGATATTGTGCATTCATATTACTATGCAGAGTTTACAGTCGTGCTAGGTACGGTTTGATATTTTGGGGTGGGTCGCCTCATCTGATGCGTGTTTTCAAAATACAAAAAAAGATAATTCGAATGATGGGTGGGGTGTCACTACTGGCAACATGTCGACCAATTTTTAAGCAATGCAAGATTTTGACTCTACCATCACTATATATTTTGGAGATTATCATCTTTGTTAGGCGAAATTTTGTAGCATTCGTAAAAACTAGTGATTTTCATCACTATGACACACGAAGCTCTGATGAACTTGTTTTACCAATACATTCATGTAAGATAGTTGAACATAATGTTTACTATAGGGGTGTGAAGCTGTATAATAAGTTGCCACAACGATTTAAGCATGTTCAGAATGACAACGAATTTAAAAAATTAGTCCGCGAATTTCTTATAAGTCAAAATTTTTATAGCTTAGAAGAGTATATGTCGTATCAATAATTAGATTCAATGCTTATTTATGTACACAATGTTTATTTGTGTAAGATTATCATATCATGTATTATTTCTGGGATCGTGTCACTGAACATTTTGTCAATTCTATCAATCCGACTTAATCATGGATATTTTTATTGCTGTCGGGATTGAATAAATACTTTATTAAATTATTAAATTATATACCTTATCAAGAATAAAATATTTATATGTAGGTTTAAATGTTATAAATTCTTTGTATGCACAGAAGTGTGGCAATGTGCATGCTCTTGTTTTGACTTGATCCATGCATATTTGTATTGTCTTGAGGATTCAATAAATTATTATTATTATTATTATTATTATGACGTTTGAAGGTTGGTACAATCGGAATAGAATATTTGGTTTAAAGAAATATAGTTTTACTGGGCTATTCTTTTTTTTTGTCAAACAGTATAAATATTTCAACTTGATGCATCAGCTGCAATCAAATTTATTTCTCTGGTTGTCAACTCTTACTATTACAAAATAATAATTATAATTTGTATTGTTTATTAATATATAAAATTTTGAAATTCACTAATCAACAATTTTTACCATTTCCAGGGATTAGTGTAGTAAGCGACGAAGATTTGATCGACTTCAGAAATATCAAAGAAAGACTTTTATTTAAAGTTTGGAAAATATGCCACAGTGCTACGTGGAAACGTGCGGCAATTACTATGGAAAAACTCGTGGAAATTCAAAAATAATTTATCATATGTTGCCAATTGATCCTGTATTGTCGGCAAAGTGGGTGCGAGCTTGCGGTAAAACAAGTGAAAAACGTCCGTCCTACGCTAGAGTGTGCAGTGAACATTTTTCCGAAAAATGTTACCAAAGGGATCTACAACACGAACTTCTAGGTAAGTGTACATTATTATAACATATAATTCTACGGTCCGACAACACGAAGTTCGTAACAATTAACACGAAAAAACTCATTTTTACATACACCGTTTAGCACCAATAAGGAAAATAACTATAGCGTTTGACCAGTCTTACATTATTTTGAACTTAAAGTTAAAAAAATGGAAAAATAGCAGATGCCATGAAGGGAAAAAAGAAGAGAAGGGCGTGTCGTGGATTTTTTATGGGAAATATTTTTGATGAAATGCAAATACCGAAAATTATTTCTCATAACCAAATGTTAAACTCAAAGAAATTTACCACTGAACATCGAATGAGTTTTTTTAAAGTTCTCGACACACGTTTCGCTAACGATGTTAGCACCATCAGGAGATGATTTAATCTTAACATGGTTAGCGAAACGTGCGTCGAGAACTTTAAAAAAGGGATTCGGTGTTTAATGGTAAATCTCTTTCAGTTTAGTGTTTCACACTAAAAATTATAATCAAAGGTGTTTTAATTTTTTCTGGAACACAGAAAACACATGTCAAACAAATATCGATGACAGATCTAAGGGAAATATTAGTAATATTTTTGTTGACAAAAAAATGCGGAACTTGCATGGTTTTTATTTTAGTCGTTAAATTAGATAAAAATATACAATAATTTAAACATTTCACCGGAAATCGATTTAGTTTTTTTTATTGTAAATAAGATATGCAGGTTTTTAAATATTTTAATGACCTTGAATGACGTCACAACATTAAATCATCTCCTGATAATGCTAACATGGTAAGCGAAACGTGCAACGAGAAGTTTCAAAAAGTGATTTGGTGTTTAGTGGTAAATCTCTTCGAGTTTAAATAATTAAGTATCAAATGGGATCTCTTTCAACTAGTCATCCGTCTATTCGAATAGATTTTACGATTTTCTTTAGCTCCTCGCTCTCTGATTTCTTGACAGGCTTGCCTAATTCTGGCACAAAGTTCATTTCGATTTTTGAGGCCTTGTTTTATAAATTTTATCTTTGACCATTCCCCAAAAATAAAAATCGTTCAAAAGGACTGTTTCTTCCTAGACAGCACATAGGACATTTTTGGTCCAACCATTTACGAACAATCCTTGAATTGTGGATGGATGCACCATCTAGCTGCAAATGCATATCCTGTCGCATATTAAGAGGAAGATTTTCACTTGCATCCCAAAGTTTCCCATGGGAATATTGGCCTTTACAATTTATAACCCATTGAGGATGACCTCTGGCCCAATATCTACAGTTTTGAGATGATACAACCCCATTAGTGATGAATGTAGCTTCATCGGTAAACATAATCTTCAGAAAATGTCCTTCATTTAAAAATTTTGGCCCATTAAGAGTAGTCTAATCTTTTATTATCATCACCTTCTTTCAATATATGTAAATTGCCGTCAATATATCGATATTCTCAGGATGCGGGTGTATTCGACGAGGTAGATCTTTTTGATGCATTTTAATAATACTGCCACTTTCATTGAACAGAGCCTTTACAGCGGCTGGTTTTCCATGAGTAATGGCAGCACGTTGGGGATGTCTCATTTTATACTTTACAGCAACTTCTCTGCTACTACTAGCAAAATCACCAAACAACCGGATTATTTCGATTTTTTCTCTTAAAGTCAATGGGATTTTAATTATGTGATCATTGGCTAGAACTTAACGCAATAAACTCAAAGTTTCATTTGATTGGCATTTAATACTAATGCAAAATCATTACTTTCCAAGGCACACTAATTTTCAAATTAAAAAATAAACTAATGTAAAATTTGATGAATAGACCAAAATAATGAAAAAATTAAAAATGCGAATTTTTGTCATTGAACTTGGCATGTGGGGTTAAAATAATATTCTGGACAACTTTTTCTAAAACTTTTTTCGATATCTCTAACGCAAAGCAAAATATCGAGAATTGACGCTGTTTGTGAATTCGTAGTAGACTGAGTTTAAAGTTCAGATTTCAGTTGAGTATCTTATAAAATGTGGCCCATCAATCTGTATGACTGTACAAAAATTCAAATCAGTATTCTTTCAAATATCGAAAATATGGGGGTGTCGTCATCTTAAATCACTGTATGTATTCATATTTTTTATGGAGTATATAAAACACGATTTTGTTGCCAAAAAAGTAATAATATAAATAACATTAAAAGTAAACTAACATTATAAATAATTCTTGATAATTTATGACATAAAGTTATATGTTTATCTCGACTCAGCGATTGATATGCCATCTGTCGAATAGGGAAGAGTTGCCTATATTGAACCATTTTTACGAATATTTTATTTCATAAATTAGGCATCTATTCACTAAACTGTAGCGAATCTTTCAATGATTACAAAAATATTTAATCATGTCATGTTAAGTGTCAACTTTCTTTTTCTAAAAACCCTGCTGAGGAGTTGAATTTACGAAACCGGTGTACACCACCCAATTCCTAAATTAAATCATGTACTAAAAATACTTTTCCCCATTGCACCGGTAAGTAGGTACCTAATTGAAATAAAATGCATAGTATATGTATTTAAATAATACAGTATAAAAAATAAACAAATAAAATATAAACTCTAAACAAGTAAAAAAACAAAAAACCAATTAAGGAACATTAGTTTTGAATTTTTGGAACATTAGTTAAGGATTAAGAGCTGGTCGGTCTAAGCGGTACTCAAAGAAAATTCGCAAATAAATTCTTCGTTTTCTTCAATACCGGCACCCTCTTCATGTGACCACCTACAACATGCCTGGCATCTAGCCCAACCTTCCTTTGGTTTAGAATTTAAGTAGCTGTCACTGCAGTATGAACACAACTCGTTACTGTTTTTATCATCCGTGCTATCTTCTGAATCACTTGAACTTGGTGATGGATTTC
The DNA here is from genome assembly GCA_031761425.1 of Cosmopolites sordidus. Taxonomy (NCBI): domain Eukaryota; kingdom Metazoa; phylum Arthropoda; class Insecta; order Coleoptera; family Curculionidae; genus Cosmopolites; species Cosmopolites sordidus. Next base: position 642,336 of record JARFXV010000068.1, on the reverse strand, counting down.
TCATTTGTATTTTTGGTTTTTTTTCATTGCCGGAAAATAAATTCATAGTTGCTTTTTCTACTGGCGTCTTTCTTCGCTTAAGTGTTGCTCGCTTGTTCTCTGTATTTTTTCATTTTTTCTTTAAGATCTACATGATCTGAATAATTCAATATCTAAAATGAGTGAGAATGTTGCTAACAGTGTATCCCTAATACGTACAATCTATAACCTACTTACCGGTACTAATATAAAGAAATTCACTCAAGGAAAACTCAAGAAAAACTACAAGAAACATTCGTAAAACACAAACACGTGCATTGTTTTAAATGCCGACTGCCGATTCCTGTGAAATTCTGTAGAGGGGAATAATTCTCGATAGGCTTTGTACTCTCAGTGCAAGATGGCTCCAGGTTGCAAAATGTAAAAAATACCTGGGTGGTTCAATTTAGGTGTGGGTTCAAAATAGGCAACTCTCCCCTATAATGTGTGTCGAGCGGTGTTGTGAGATCACAAAATAAATTTATTATTAATTTTATAAAAAAACTATTGAATAATTATAAAAAAATTAATGTTCATTTTGTTTTCAAAAGTCGATTACTCGAACTCTAATTTCGAAAATATAAAATCAATGCAAATTCCCCTTTCTACATAAAAAAAAGAGTTTCTAAGTTCCTTTAAATAAATCAGTAGTCACGTGGATTGCAAGATGAAATGAAGGCTCTGTAGGATAGCGTAGGTCATATTCAACTTCAGAAAGAAATAAAAAAAATATATTGAAAATATCATATACAATCAAAAGTTCTCTTTTTTTAAATTATATTACTTTATTAGTGTGATCCATACGTTTTTATAAAAATAATGTTCTTACGCTTTTTCTCCATCTTTCGCTTCTTCTTCTTCCCTTTTTCCTGTGGTGCTACAACCTGCCAGTGCTCCAGCAGTCCTTTGTCAGTTTTTGACTTGTAATACTTCTTCAGCATCTCTTCTTTCATTGTCCTGCTACCGCGTCTTTGGTCTACCTCTCTTTATATTTCCTAATATTCACCCCTCCATGATTCTCTTTGATATTCAACTTTCTGGCATTCCCGCCCATCTAAGGCGCTTCAAATCTCACATAGTTTACAATATTCAAATCATCATCATCATCATCATCATCATCATCATCATCATCATCATCAGCCCGTATCGATCCACTGCAGGATGAAGGCCTCTTCAGCATGCTTCCAACCTTCACGGTCCTGGGCTTTCCTCTGCCACTCGGGTCCAATATACTTAACGATGTCATCAGTCCATCGTGCTTTCGGTCTTCTTCGCGGACGTTTGCGATCAAGCGGTATCCACTCCAGAATTGCCTTGGTCCATCTGTCGTCCCATCGCCTCGCTATATGGCCTGCCCATCTCCATTTCAACTGTTTTACTCTTCCAATGATGTCACAGACTTTTGTTTGTTCCCTGATCCATGCGCAGGACTTTCTGTCTCGTCTTGTAATGCCAAGCATACATCTTTCCATTCCCCTCTGTGCCACCCGAAGTTTTTGAATTGATTGCGATGTATATATATATATATATATATATATATATATATATATATATATATATATGATCCTCCAATTTCCATTATTTTGTGCACCCTAAGAGAGGTAGAGGAAACACACACGTTTCTTTCACAACTTATATTGTTTGGCCATAACTTTCATTACCTTCATCTCAACTAACAATTTAACATATGACCTTTGACATCAGAACTGAACATTTAAGCTTTAAGATCATGAGCAATTATTGTGCCCACAGGTTTTTTTATGTAGATTATTTAATTCTTTATTTCCAAAATTTCAAAAGTCAGCATTAAAACTTGAATTAAAAGAAATAATTAGTTATTAAAATTAAAAGTTATTGGTATAAATGTATTTTTACTTCTTCCAAAAACTTTACGAGCCCATAAAAAAATAGATGTCCCTTGAATGTAATTTTGATTTTCATAGAACCCTACAACATTACACATTAAAATAAACAAATAATTTGGAGGATATACCAATAACTTTTTTTGAATTCAAGTTTCAATGCTGACTGTTGGAATTTTTCAAAAAAAGATTTAAAAATTAACATAAAAAACCTGTGGGCTCAATAATGCTTTATGGAAGCTGAGGAGATGGCAAAAGACCCCTCCTATCGGCCATTTTAATTTGCCAAACGATGCACCAAACACTCTGTATTACTATTACTTTCTTAAAAAAATTACAACTCTAATTTACATACTGTTATTAGATGCATTTCAAACACTGAACCCATATCTTGAAAATCAATAATATTTTCAAATAGATAACTTAAAATAAAAAAAAAAACAGAACATGAATTAACGAATATCAATAATACTGCACTGTAATTTTAAATAACAGCTGCTTTTGTTAATAATATCGATTTTTTTGCAAAATTTGACCGTTTATTTCCATAGGAAAATAAATTACCTTAATAATCAAAGTATTGATCATCGTTAGCTATTACTTTTTCTCATCTTTCTGACAAAGAATGAATTCCGCGCTAAAAGAACTTTTGGTTTGTTGAGGCCAACCATTCATCAATCCAAATTTTTACTTCTTCGTAACAATGTAAATGTTGTTCTGAAAGTCCATGATGCGTCGATCGAAATAAGTGGTAGTCCGTTCACCATAAGCTTCAACCAACCATCGAAATTCCCCTCAAAACGCATGTTTCTAAACATACATACTAAATTATGTTTTTTTTTTTAGGATTACCGTTACGACGAAAGTTAAAACCTGGAGCTGTCCCCGACAAAAACATTCCAAAAGTAATCAAAACCAAGTCAAAGGAAAACAAAGAAAAAGACATGACTGCACGATCCGTTCCGACAAACACGCCGAGAACCACATCACTAAATCCAACAGAACCCATCATCAAAAAGATGCCTCCTTTAAGGAAATCTCTGCCGCCACCTAAGACAAAAAAGGCCGTCAGCTTCGATCGTAAGAGCATTGAAGAATTGAGAAACGATGATAGAGTTGAAATAGTCAAGTCTCCCGTCGACGTGTTAAAAGAAAAAGAAGATAAAGACCGAGGGAGTAAGATCAATAACAAGATCAATAAACTACCTATGCGATCCAGCTTCAGGATAGCGAAGAAAAAGTCGATAGAATGTCTTAGTGAATCATTCGTTCGTCAGATTAACAATATTAACGGTGCTAGTAGATCGACAAAATTTACTGACAAACTTAAGTTCATGGCGAAGCTGCAGCTGAAGCTGGAGAGGAACGAGAACTGTATACCACTGCCGCAGTACGATCTTGGGAAGTCCTTACAGAAGATGGTTAATTTGGAGTCAGTCAAGTAAGTCTTGAAGTTCATAATTGTGATATTGTAGTGTAGAAAAATATATTGTGTATAAATATAATGTTACGTTTGATGCAACGAGCTGAGATAGATCAATAAACTAAAAAGAATATTTATTATAATACATTGAATCCAAACAAAAAAGTATTGGTACATCTAACTCGAGATATTTTTCTAAAATGAATTTAATTGCACCACAAATTAATGCAAAATCAAATAATAAGTGTTTCGGGTAATAATGTTGATTTTTTGCAAAATTTAAGCAATTATTTCTATAACAAAATAAATTACCCTAATAATCAAAATATTGGCCATTGGCATTGTTACATTGCCAAGCATACAATACCGGATACCTTCTGGTATTTGGCTCTCCATTTCACCCAAAACTGCAAAAAAAAAAGTTTTAAAAATATCTAAGTAAAAAGTCATTTTAAGCGTCTTTAGCAGGACTTTGAAGTACACAATCAGCTGGTAAATGATAAACGAATTGACATGCGCAGAAACGACATTACATTCCAGATCCACTTTTCATCATCAGGCCACAACTCGATGCAAAAAACCTTTTCTTTTCTGTCTGGTAAACAAAATTTCACAAGTGTTTTTATGCCTTTCAATGTCTCTTTCCTTTAATTCATATGGAAACCATTTTCCTTCTTTCTGGATCTTTCCTAATGCATGTAGACGTTAGGAAATGGTGGTTTGGGCAAGATTCAATGCTTCTGCCAATTATTTCAACATATGAGTTGAATCTATCCCAAATAATGCCCGCAAATATGCATATTCGCACTTTTTCGGTTGTACTGGATGCCACTTACCTTTTAAATCAAAAGCACCACCTCTAAAGCATTTAAACCATCGTTCACAAGTTTTTTGGGTTAAAGCATGTTTATCGTTAACTTTGAGCAATCGTTTTCTTGAAATGAAAGAAGGTTGTTAAACTTCCCCGCGAAACGTCTTTTTCTGGTACCTAATTCGACATATTCAAAGCTATGAAAAAATATATTTTTTACGCAATAACAATTAATAACGAAGTGGTTTTTGATGACCTTCCAAAACGCCATAGACGTCATTAGTCTATACCAACAAATGTATTAGTAACGCCATCTCTTAGCAAAATCGACATTATTAACCGAAACACCTATTAATATGTACAAAAGAACTTATTTTTACAAAAGTATATTTAAGCAAATAAAAACCATTTTTAAGATCCAAACATTTTTTATAGTTGTGATATTGTAGTATAGGAAAAAATCTTTTGTATAAATGTATGTGTGTAGATATAATGATATGGCTGATGTAATATTATGAGATAGTTCAATAAACCAAAAGCAGTATTTATTATCATACAGTGGGTTGAAAAAGTATTGGTAAACCTAAATCGAAATACTATTCTAAAAACCTTTTTTTTTTAATATTTATTATAAACGAATCGAAAACTGATAGAAAAAAGCAGAGTACGCCAATACTTTTTTTTACACCCACTGTATATTTACAAAAGTTCACTAAAATCTATTCACCAAAAATTAGCAATGTAGACTTAGTTTTGAGAATTACCATTATATAAGGTGCTTGAGTAACAACAAAGTGCGACACCCAGTATTCATATTTAAATCGAAATGAAAATATACTCATACAAAAACTGATACACTTTTTGTTTATTTACCTTTATGTCTCCATACACGATAGATAAAAATGTGGCGAAGTAAACTGTTTAAAAAAATGGTGTTTTCGTTGCATTTTCAAGCCGTAGTTATCTAAAAAGTGTAAAAAAATATCGCGGGAAATTTAAAACGAAACGAGCTATTGGAATGAAAGAAGCAGATTTAAGTTTTCCTGAAACAGGGAGGCAATTGAACATATAAAAGCTGTTCATGTAAGCGTGCTATTTGCTGTATTAGAATTATCCAAGGACGAACAGTATCATAAACTTCATACTGTACGAAATTGAAGTGAAAATAACAATAATACCATTATTACCTAAAAGGAAGATTTTACCTAGCTTGATTACCATTTAAAATACACTAAATTTCACTCATAAAAAAAGAAATAATATTTTTTTGTTTATATTAGAAACCAGCATGATAAATCACCAATTATTATATTATAAATTAGCTTCTAATCACCGATCGCAGAGTCTAGATGGATTAGTCACTCGCTTGGTAATGTAATAGTCCCTGGTTCGAATCCTGATTCAGATATGGATCTTTGTATGGGCTTTAATAAGGCTTTGTGAAAAACTGAGAAAATAGACGCTAAATGGCCAGAGTAGAGTTGAGCCGTCTATAATCGAAATAAAAAGCATTCAATCAAGTAGTCCATTATTTATTTCTTCAGTCTTCAGTTTTTTTCTTCAGTCCCAGGCAAACTATCAGCGATGTCATGTATATATATATATATATATATATATATATATATATATATATATATATATATATATATATATATATATATATTTAACTGCGTTCTAAGAAAAGTAATACATAGAGTGGTGTGTAAAAAAATCCGCCCTGAATGTTGACCAGCCATTAAACTGGGGAGAACCTACATCAAAATAGATTGCCTGGCGTTTGCTGATGATCTAGCAATTTTAGCTCAAGATGTATTAACGGCACTAAAACATATTGAAATCCTAAAAGAAACAGCAGAAAAGGTAGAACTCTATATTTCCTTTGAAAAGATACAATACATGACCTGCAACAGACTAAAAACATCATTTCTCAAAACAAAATATGGTAACATCAGACGAGTGTCTCAATTTAAATATTTGGGTGAAATAATCATGGAACACGGGTTGGAGAAAGCGGCCAATAAGGGTAGATGTCAAAAAATGATCAAGAGTCAAAAGTAGATGTCAGCTGCATTGAGATTTACACAATATATTTACAACAAAAAATGCATATCTAGAAACACAAAACTGGGACATCACAACACAGTTATTAAGCCAGAATGTCTATATGGCGCAGAAACGCTCATTCGGACTCATCTCAAACAGGACATCGAGGAGATTGAAAAGAAAGAAAGAAAAATCTTAGCCTCCAAACAAATAAATAGCACAACATACCGACTTCGGAAAAACCATAAAATCAAACAATACACAGATATACCTAGCCATATGAGAAAAATAAGACGTACATTTTTCGAACACATAAAACGGATGAATCCGAGTAGGCTAACTAGACAAATAGTTAAATTTTATGAAAATAGGAGTAGAACAAAAATAGAAACAATTAAATGGATTGCTGCAATTAAAGAGGATCTAAGATCAGCAAATATTACACAAAGTGAAATTCAGGATAGAAACTGTTTCAGACACAAGGTTAACGTTTTGGGAGGTTGGCCAGAGAGAAAAATGTAGGAAGACCGGAACAACTTGGTCTGACGAAAGGAAAAAAGTTCATAGTGAAAGAATGAAATTAGTATGGGCGCAAAGGAAGGCAACAAACAAAGAACAACAACAAACGCCTCTAATTGTACTTCGCGTGGTATATATATATATATATATATATATATATATATATATATATATATATATATATATATATATATATATATATATATATATGTATATATATATATATATATATATATGTATATATATATATATATATATATATATATATATATATATATATATATATATATATATATATTCCAAACGTTAACCTTGTGTCTGAAACAGCCTCTATCCTGAATTTCACTTTGTGTAATATTTGCTGATCTTAGGTCCTCTTTAATTGCAGCAATCCATTTAATTATTTCTACTTTAACTCTACTCCTATTTTCATAAAATTCGACTATTTGTCTAGTTAGCCTACCCGGATTCATCCGTTTGATGTGTCCGTAAAACTTAAGTCTTCTTTTTCTCATATCGCTATGTATATATGTGTATTGTTTGATTTCTTGGTTTTCTCGAAGTCGGTATGTTGTGCTATTTATTTGTTTGGGGCCTAGGATTTTTCTTATGATTTTTCTTTCCTTCTTTTCAATGTCCTCGATGTCCCTCTTTCTATTCAAAATGAGTGTTTCTGCAGCATATAGACATTCTGGCTTAATAACCGTGTTGTAATGTGTCAGTTTTGTGTTTTTAGATAGGCATTTTTTGTTGTAAATATTTTGTGTAAGTCTCAATGCCGTTTCCATTTTTTGACATCTACCCTTATTGGCCGCTTTTTCCAACCCATCTTCCATGATTATTTCACCCAAATATTTGAATTGAGAGACTCGTCTGATGTTACCATATTTCGTTTTTAGAAATGGTGTTCTTAGTCTGTTGCAGGTCATGTATTCTGTCTTTTCAAAGGAAATTTGGAGTCCTACCTTTTCTGCTGTTTCTTTTAGGATTTCAATCTGTTTCTGTGCCGTTAATACATCTTGAGCTAAAATTGCTAGATCATCAGCAAATGCCAGACAATCAATTTTGATGTTGGTTCTCCCCAGTTTAATGGGCTGGTCAATATTCAGTGCCGACTTTTTTTCACGCCACTCCTTTATTACTTTTTCTAGAACACAGTTAAATAAGAGTGGCGAGAGTCCATCCCCTTGTCTCACACCAGTTTGAATTTCGAAGGGCTCTGAGATGTCACCCATGAATTTAACTTTTGACCTCGTGTTAGTTAACGTTGCTTTAATAATTGCCAGCGTTTTCAGATCTAGTCCTTGTTCTTTCAAGATTCGGAATAAAGATTCGCGGTCAATAGAATCATATGCTTTTTTGAAATCCACAAATGTACAGACGAGATTTTTATTGTACAGTTTTTGATGTCTTAGAATCAACTTTAGATTCAGGATCTGTTCAGGGCAGGATCTGCCCGGTCGAAAACCTGCTTGATATTCACCAATGTTCAGTTCTAACTGTCCCTGTGCTCTGTCTAGTAGACATTGAGATAGAATCTTGTAACAAACTGGGAGAAGAGATATTCCTCTATAGTTGTTTACATCCGTTCTATCTCCTTTCTTATGTAGTGGATGGATTAGAGCATCTTTCCAGTCTTCCGGAATCCGTTCGGTTCGCCAAACTTATTGTAAAATTTTGGTTATTTCCTTGATTGTACCTGGACCAGCGGATTTCAAAAGTTCAGCAGTGATTCCATCTTCACCAGAAGCTTTGTTATTTTTAAGCCGCTTGATTTGGCTAATTATTTCCTCTTCATTCGGTGGTAATGAATCTGGGTTTGTTTGTTTAGGGTTTAGTGTTGGTAATTTGTTTAAGGGCTCAGGACAGTTTAGTATTTGTTCAAAATATTTCGCAAGTTCTATGCAATTGTCTTGATTATTTGTCCGTTTTCCTTTTGAAAGCACAGGCTCTGCGGTTGATAGCCTGTTAATTTAGTTTTAAATGTTTTGTAAAAGTTTCGGGTGTTATTTTTTTGGAAATCTTTTTCTATTTCATTAAGTTGATTGTTTTCATATTTTCTTTTAGTTTGTCTAATTAGCTTCGATGTTTCCTTTCTTACTTCCAAAAAGATGTTATAGTTTATCGCTGTTTTTTGACTGTTCCAATCTTTGAATGCTTTACTTCGGCTTAATACTGCTTACTCGTAAACTCCATCCCACCACGGACGTTTTCTACGTTTTTATAAAGGGACCAACTTTAAGGCTGTTTTAATGATTTTTTGTTTTAATTCTTGCCAGTTCTGCACAGGTTGTTTATCAAGTTCTTCTGTTAGGGCTGGTTTTATTTTCGTTGAGTCAAACTTTGGTATTAGCAGCCCCTTTTGAATAAGTTTTCGAGGTTTTAAGCTAAGTTTGATTCTAGTCAAGTAGTGATCCGTGTCTATATTTGCTCCTTTCCTGACTTGAACATTCAAAATCTCTTTATAATTGGGGTACGAAATGGCAACATGGTCAATTTGAAATTCACCCATGTACGTGTTTGGGCACCTCTAGGTCTTTTGTTTTGTTATTTTCTTCTTAAAAAGGGTTGACATTATTTTTAGATTAAACTGCGAACATAGTTCAACCAACCTTCTACCATTATGGTTAGTCCATTTAGGAGCGGGAAAACTGCCGATTTTTTTCCTGGACTTATTTACTTTTTCAAGATTAGATTTATTTTCTTCGTTAACTGGGAGGTGTGCATTGATTAATGTATAGTTTTTGTTAGCACACTTGAGGGATAGTGTCATAAGTCGATTATTTACTGGCTGGACATTTGTTATAGAACCAAGAATGTTTCTTGAGACAGCGAAAGCATATATATATATATATATATATATATATATATATATATATATATATATATATATATATATATATATATATATATATATATATATATATATACCAATTTTCCAGTGTTATTTTTTATAACGTGATCCTAAATAATGAACCTTGTTAATTTAGTAAACAATAAAGTTTGATGAAGTTTTGAAGTTAGATGGTCCATTTAGTGAAGAATTCAAAATGATACAATTGGCATTTTTCTTTCCACAAAAAATAGTATTGCCTTTTTTTGCAAAAGAACCTTATTTAAAAAAGCTCAACCCAAAGGCAATGTGTGTGAGTCAAATTAATAATTGATCAATTATTTTATTAAGATAAAACCTAATCAAAATGAAATGAAAAGAATTATTGTAATACTTTTATTTATCACAATATTTTTCTTTCAAAGTAAAACAAATGCTCAAATTGTTTGCCTTCGGTACGAATTTCACCAGTCGTACGGATCTCTTTGCACTTATTTCTTCTGCTGTTTTAACAACTCTGAGGGTGTTCGGCTAGATTTTGTATTGGTTTTGAATACACTTTTTATTTTATGTAACCCCAGTAAAAGAAATCAAGGGGGTTTAGATCCGGAGAATGAGGAGGCCACTCAATTGAACTACAGCGCCCAATCAACTTTTCGGGATAATCTCTGTTCAAATAATCCCGTACAGGACGAATTTGAAGATTTTCAAAAATAAACCCATTATCACTTGACAACTAGCATATTATTACAATATATTAATGTTAATAAAAACCTATTACTGGCTGAAATTGAGGCTGATCCCTAACAAACCATCCAGGGATTACCCACAAACCTTCAAATTTTATATAACAGTGTTTAAAGTAATAAAACAAAGTGCAAAGACAAGGAAGGGTGTCATATCACCTTTCAGTTGAAAACTAAATTCAACATGTGATCTGTAGTATACTTTTATCCTGATTAAACAGATATTATATTCTTCAGCAAATTACTAAAGTTTGAAAGAGGATTCTGTACGGTAATCCACATAAAAACAATGATTAACACCAGGACAATCACCTCCACCCACCCCAAAATCATGTCTTCAACCTAATAAGGTGTTACTGTCAGTATGGTGGGATTTTACAGGAATTATTGACTATAAAGGTCTGAATCCTATTGAAACCCTAAGTGCTGAATATTATTTCGATCGCCTTGATAGACTAAACATGGCTATAATTCAGAAACGTCCAAAACTGATTAACCGAAGAGGTGATATTGTACAGAACGATAATAATGCCGGAATCACCGAAGTAAAACTCAAACAGTTTGGCTCGGAAGTACTTCATCACCCACCATATTCTCATGATAATATACCGTCAGATTACCATATTTTTTTTCAGGAAAAAACAATATTTCATTTAAAAAATATCATACATTTCACACCACCTTCATACTATTAGTTATTTAACATCTCGCCGTATATGACGGTTTTATCAAAATTTTGAAAAACGCAACAGACTAAACTAAATCGAACAAAAACAGTGATATTTTCGTTTAGTTTTGTTCTATTTAGCGGAATGTACCGTCGTATCGTCGCCATATTCCCTCGTGTTCCACGCCAGCCTTATCAGAGAGCGAGGCGGACTCGACGCCACCGCCAAAGTCACGTAGAGGTCGAAACGCCACAACCTCGTACTACTTTAGTCGGGGTTCAAGGCTGCCCGACCGTTTAGATTTCGCCATCGGGGACAACAAAGATAAATCTGTAGCATTCCGGCTCATCTAAATTTATGACTAAGGTGTGGAATCACCCTCTTACGTGTTTATTTCACATCCTTACTCAAACTATTCACTTCAAAAAGTGCGATAAAATTGAAATAAAACAATATACTTATATTATAACGTATATTCTCGAAAAATGGTCTCTATATCCCAATATATACATATTTGCTGACATTGTTTCAATGAATGCTTTCAATTTTTTCTTGAATCTACTTATGTAAACATTTAGAAATAGTTTGCAATATTATTCCAAGTTCCTGTCCGAGTTCTAGCAGTGTGCAGTTTTAGGCTCGTATACCAGCTATCAGTGGCGTAACTATACGGTGGCAGGACTGGCAAAATACCACGTACACCCGACCCGACGGGGGTCCCCGGTCCGAAAGGTTACGAGCTCAGAAGTAACCTAACATTTTTAACAAAATTTAGTAAAAATTATAAAAAGTACTTAAAATCTACTAAAGTTAGACACAACTAAAGACCAAGAAAAGGATGTCGATCAATTTTAGGACTCATCCATTGGCTGTTTCATTCGCGGAATTCGCGCTAAGTGGGAGCGAAAAATGCAAGAGAAAGAGGGAGTCTGAAGAAAAAAATAAAAAGTTACCTAAAATTAGTCAGTACTTTAAAAATGATGACTTTATTGATGAACAACCGAGTGAACAGTGCTCCGAAAGTGAAGAAATGGACGTAACTAAAAGTAACAGTATAGCAGATGCAGCACCCGACACCTGTGTATATCTAGATCCAGAACAACCACAACAAGGTACAAACAAAAATCAAAGTGAATCATATTTTAATATGAGCTATATAGCATCTTCACCATATATTACTGATAAGGGTAATTTTAAAGAACTAAATGATCAAGTGAAACGGTTCGTGGTCGAAAACGGACATTGTAAACCTAAGGGTCCTTTCTCAAAAGACAGTGACAATAGATCTTTCCTAGAAAAACATTACTATATTGTTTGCAAGTCCGGCGTGATACTTGAACGTACATGGCCATCATATTCCATAATACTTCAAAAGGCGTATTGTGAACCGTGCTGGTTATTTACAAACCGGGCATCTAAAAAATGTAAAATGTTTGAATGGAAGGCTATGACCACTGGAAACATATTGTAGACGCCATATAAAGACACGAGACATCGAAAATTCACCTTGATTCTTGTCTTACACATCAACAATGGCGGCTACATGGAACACTAAGATGAAGAGCAAGTCCATGAGCATGTCCATGACACTTTCAACATGTAATTTAGCCTTTCGTGACCACAGAGAAAAGGCAGATAGCAATGATCCAAGTTCCCGAGGAAACTTTTTGAGTATTCCGATCCGATTTTACAAGAATTGTTAAGTAAACCAAAGGGTCAGATAAAATACTTAAGTCCAAAAATATTAAATGAGCTGATTTCTGTTCTGGTTCTAAAAATAGAAAATGCACTCATAAATGAAATAAAACCCGCACCATTTTACTTTATAATATTCGATAAGACTCTAGATATTTCAAAATCAGATCAAATGTTTGAACTTTACCGTTACTGTATGATCGAGAAAGACGAAAATGGAATCCCAAAGGCGCTCGTCATTAATGAGCCATTTTTAAGATTTCATGAAGTTAAGGACCAAACTGCCTTAGCAATGTCCAACCAAATTATTAAATCCATAAATGACAAAAATATACCTCTAAATAAGTGTCTAGGACAAGGATATGATGGTGCTAACACAATGAAAAGCACTTATGGTGGAGTTTAAAAACTCATAAAAGATATTGAGCCAAATGCGGTATATGTTCACTGTGCTACTCATAATTTAAATCCGATACTCAATGATGCAGTAACATTTTTTTGAAACAGTTCAACAAATTTATAATTTTTTGGGCAAAGTATCAAAAGATGGAATATCTTATCAAGTTTTATATCTGATATAAAAAGGAAGTCTTCAACTTTGATAACATTAAAAACATTGGACCTTACTAGATGGGCAGGACGTTATGATGTTGTTGAAGTCCAAAAAGCGCTAACGAAAACAATTCTGTTAAATTGCAAATCAGATTAAAAAATGAAGCTATTTCGCTCAAGAAGAAGATCGAAAACTACAATTTTATTATGTTAATGATTTTCCATTGCAAAATTCTTAAAACTTTATTAACTTAAAACGTTTGAAAATTTGTCTGGAACATGATTTTAAAAATTAAAAAAAGGAAGCAAATAGTGTAGTAGAAAAATGATCCATCAACCCTGAATTTTCTAAAACTCATCGGAGGAAGATAAAACGCCATTTTGACGAACTTTGTCTCCAGGATCTGGAAAGTTTGTTCAAAGTGAACATATTTGATCGAGTATTGGACATCATTATTAACTGAAATCGCGTTTCCTTTCAATGAATGAAATTGTTTCCAATTTCAGTGTTTTGCAACCTGCCACTTTTGCAAAATTTAAATGACACTGAACTATAAAAAAAGCTGTAGAATATATATATATATATATATATATATATATATATATATATATATATATATATATATATATATATATCATCATCATTAACAGCCTGTATCGATCCACTGCAGGATGAAGGCCTCTTCAGCATGTTTCCAACTTTCACGGTCCTGGGCTTTCCTCTGCCACTCGGGTCCAATATACTTAACGATGTCATCAATCCATCGTGCTTTTGGTCTTCTTCGCGGACGTTTGCGATCAAGCGGTATCCATTCCAGGATTGTCTTGGTCCATCTGTCATCCCATCGCCTCGCTATATGGCCTGCCCATCTCCATTTCAATTGCTTTACTCTTCCAATGATGTCACAGACTTTTATTTGTTTCCTGATCCATGCGCAGGACTTTCTGTCTCGTCTTGTAATGCCAAGCATACATCTTTCCATTCCCCTCTGTTTGTTGCTGAGCCTACCAAATGCCTGCCAGCCACATTTAACACGCCGTTCCACCTCCCGGGCGGTATTCCCCTCCACTGAAATCATCTGCCCAAGATATATAAAGCTGTCCACAATCTCCAAATCCCTTCCTAAAACTGAAATTCTTCTGTCCTGAGCGAACTTATTGAACACAACCTGACTCTTTTTCAGGTTTATTTTCAAGCCAAACGGTTCGCCAGCCCTTTGCAGTTCCTGTATGCGTCTTTGCAGCTCCTCTGGGTCTTGTGAAATGAGAATAATATCATCTGCAAATCTAAGATGGTTTAACTTTGCACCATTGATCTTTACACCATCCTGTTCCCAATACAGTTTACGGAATACTTCTTCAAGACCAGCCGAGAAAAGAATATGCGATATTGCGTCACCCTGCCGTACACCTCGTTCTACATTAATTCCCACTTCAAGATCATCAAGGTGAATTGTGGCTGTAGCTCCATCATATATCGATTCTAATAGATTTACATAGGCTCTCTCTATACCTTGGCTAAGCAGTGCATCCATTATCGCATGTTTTGAGATGGAATCAAATGTTTCTTGGCTTTGTGCTTGGCTTTTATCGACTACGAATAAAAGCCAAGCACAGTGGCATGGTGTATTCGTTGTGCCTTTCTATGACCTGCTGTACAACCTGGATGTGATCCATTGTACTGAATCCACTTCTGAATCCTGCTTGTTCTCTTGGTTGTGCGTCATTCAGTTTTTTTAATATTCTTTTAGAAATTATCTTAGTGAAAACTTTGTACATGACTGATAGTAGGCTTATTGGACGGTAATTCTTTAAATGTATCGGAATCATTTGCCCGGAAAATTCTCAGTTTTCGGTTCACCTTCAGAGACGACATAGAAAAGTCTTCGTGTATTAAAGAACTTGCTGATTTATTAATAATAAAGAATCATTTTATAACGTGCAGCTTTCCTGAAGTATGTACTGCATTAATGTTGTTTGTCACAATTCCTGTGACTACAGCTAGTGCTGAAAGATCATTTTCGAAACTAAAATTAATAAAAACCTATTTAAGAAACTATATAGGACAAGAAAGGCTACGTAACTTGGCTATTCAGTCTATTGAAAATTCTATAGCCTGATCTTTAAACTTTGATGATGTTATTGATACTTTTGCGGAACAGAAAGCTCGGAGAAAAGAATTTTATTAATAAATATCTTGTTATTATTAAATTGTTATTTCTATGCTTTTGAAAAAAATGTATTTGATATTTAACTAAAATGCACACAATATTAGTAATACGGTTGGACAACTACTTAAGTGATTTATTAAAATTAAATTACAACGTGACGATTTTTACTGGAAGGGCCCCATCCAATGAATTTGCCACGGGCCTCAGATGGTGTAGTTACGCCACTGTCAGTTGTGGCGGTAAATAATTCTTAATTGTATAAATAAAAAAAGTTGTCGAATGTCCACTTATACTTTTCTCTAAAGTATAACGCGTTTTGCGACACTGTAGCTTCTTCGGATGGCTGACAAAGATTCTTTCTTTACGAAGAAGCAGTGGAAATTAGATAAATTTGTTTTATTTATACAATTTAGTATGAATTTCCATCAAGAAATTGCCGCAACTTTCCTCAATAATCCTTAATTAAAAACAGGTTTAATTTGTGACAAGGTAAAAAAGATTATATTTAAAATATACGCCATCGCTAGCTGCTCGTTTTTCTCATCACTCTCAATTTGTGGATGCCCTCCCAGAAAAAAACGGAAGGTTTTGAGGTTTGGGAACAAATGAAAGTCAGATAGGGTCAGATCTGGTGAATATGGTGGATGCTCCAACAATTCGTAGTGCAATTCCTTTAATTTGGCCATTGCAAGAACACCTCTGTAAGTCAATGCATTGTCTCGATGAAAAATTATGGTCATCAGCTCACCGATCAGCTCACGGTCATCAGCTACCGAAAACCCCGGTCAGCACCCCCGTCAGGCTATCGTCCCTTGGTTTTGTGCTTAACCGAAAGTATCTCAAGAAGCCTACCGACTGGCGAATACATTTTTGTAATTCATACATTTAGTGACATCAATAACATGTTTCGTGAATCGTCAAAGGCAGTAATCTAATGGAGTTAAGTCAACTCTACAAGGTGTGAAGGAACTTTTCAGCCGAGTTCGCTGGAATATAATAACACTTCCTTCAAAGAACACCTACAACCACAGAAGTAATATTGGAAATTTTGACAGTATGCCTGTATTTTAAATAACTTTTCATTTAATTTTACTTCTCAATTTTATTTCTGAATCGTTGCAATTACTATCTGTTCAATGACTTGCTTCAAATAATCTTCAAAATAATGGAGAAGTACACATATATAAAAGAACCTATCGCGCTATACCACTAAGATAAAAAAATATGGTAACTTTTTCTATAAAACACGAAGTATTTATCTGTTCATCTAATTTTATTTAATTTCCATTCAAAGTAATCTCCTCTCATTGCAAAACACTTGTCCCAACGTTTTTTCCAGCCTTCGAAACGGTTTTTACCCTCGATTTCTTGATTCCCTAACCATGTTAGCACCATCAGGATTCCTGATGATGCTAACATAGCTAGCGAAACGCGCATCACCTCCTGATGATGCTAACATAGCTAGCGAAACGCGCGTCGAGCGATTTAATATATACATTTTAAAAAATTGCCAACAAAAGACACTAAAATTTTTAAACTTAACGAGTGAAATGATATAAAACCTCCGTTAGGTCTCCAGGACAGTAGGTATCTATGGCAAAACTCTTTTCTTTTTAATTATAGTTGTATTTTATATCGATTAATATATACAAACAATGCGTCTTTCAAATTGAGTGGTTTTTTAAAATTATTGAATAAAGCACAGATGGCGTTGTGAAATTGCTTACATCTAGTCTCATTTCAGAAGTGTAATGTATGACATTTATAGAAATGGAGAATAGGCGTTCGGTGAAAAATATGTTTAAAAAATTATGTGATATTTACGGTTGCACTAGGTCAAGAGGTAGTAACAGATATTATCGTTCATGTTTAAATATCGTACAACATGCTTTAATTATCAATAAAATCAGCGGAAATTCTGTGTTTTATTCAAGAATTAAATAAAACCCGCTCAATTTGAAAGACTCTTTACTTTTGCTACATGAAACAGTAGTATATAGCTAACATGTCGTCTGTATCACCCTTCCAGTGTAGATTCACTGCAGTAACTATTGATTCGAAACGGGAAATTTCCATTTGAACCCCGTCAATGTGATCCCTCGGTTCATATCCCCGATCGAATTAGACGAGATCGCACCTCCCTGCATCCATTAATAATCGCCACCATCGCCAACCAGCTAACCAACCCTCTCCCACCCTCCAGATATCTTTCGGCATGCAGAAAATCGATCTTAGCTCGCGACCGCACCCGTGACGTCATCCGGTGCTCAAGTCGAAGCCAGACGCTCTGCAGCAACGGCCTGGAGGGGGGTGCGTTCGAGAACGACGCCGAGGGATGCTCAGGTCGACCGTCGGTTTCTAATTCGTCCTTGTCTTGTACGTTTGCCATGGCGCAACGTTTCATTTTACAGGATGAAAACACCACAAAATCTTTGAAACTATTCAATTTTAAATTTTCTAGTGGATTTTTTATAAAATTATGTGGATCCATAGCAAGAAAATAATCAAACTTGTTTTCACAAGACTTCAAATTTAGTCACAAATCCTCTGCAAGCTCCCGACCCAGACCAATTCGACAACCGGATTTACTCCCGGAAAAAATCTAATACATATATCACCACCGTGGCGCTCTGAATCAATCGATTAGAGTTCTGCTTTTTGCTAGGTTGCCACATCTGTCATTGACATCCCCACCAGACTTCAGCGTCATAGCCTGACGTATGTAAAAGTTACGCCGTCTGAGTACATCTGCCTCTGTGGGTATTTTCGATTTTTACAATTTTAAAATTGGAATTGTATTTGCAAGAACGAGTTTGTATTAAATTTTGCGGTAAAAAATGAACTATAGTCTAAAGAAAACAGTCGTTTATCAGTGGCACGAAACCTTCAGAAGTGATCGTGAGTTCGTCGATGATGACGAACGCAGTGGCAAGCCGTCAACATCAAAAACCGACGAAAACATCGATAAAGTGAAAGAAATGA
Source organism: Cosmopolites sordidus (assembly GCA_031761425.1). Classification (NCBI taxonomy): domain Eukaryota; kingdom Metazoa; phylum Arthropoda; class Insecta; order Coleoptera; family Curculionidae; genus Cosmopolites; species Cosmopolites sordidus. The sequence goes on along the minus strand of JARFXV010000068.1, from coordinate 624,013 downwards.
TGGTCAATAACGCCAAATTAACCATCAGAGACCAAAGACCTGAATTCTATTCAAAAAGGGACCGCGTTGTTCCCAGGCTGAATCCGACCCAACATTTATCAAACGCGTTATTACTAGAAAAGAGGTGTGGGTTTATGAGTACGACACGCAATCCAAACATCAAGCGGGTGAATGGCGTACACCCAATGAGCTAAAACCACGTTCTTTTCAATCCGAAAAGAAGGCGAGGCTCTCGGTTTTTATAGGCTACAACGGTGTGCATCATGAATTCCTTCCGAAAGGTAAAACGGTCAACGGGGAGTATTATTTGGGCGTTATAAGTCGTTTGGGTGAAGCAATTCGCCAAAAACGAAAGGATTTGTAGTCAACCAACTCGTGGATTTGGCACCACGATAACGCACCGTCGTACCAAGAACGGAACGAATACCTCCCAACAGCCACCGACTTCACTTGATTTGGCTCCCAGCGACTTTTTTCTATTCAATCGAGTCAAAAAAACACTTCGGGGAACGCGTTTTAGCAGCCGAGAGGAGGTTATGGAAAAATCGAAGACGGGTCCGATGTCCATGCTCAACATCGAGTATAAAAAATACTAGGATTGGATCAAGTGCTGGCATAAATGCGTTACAGTCCATGAGGTGTACTTTGAAGGGGACAATATCAGTTTTGATGAATACTTGTATTTTGTATTTTCTGGATAAATTCCGGGTACTTTTTGATCAAGGTGGTATACCAGGGTTGCTATTTATGTATCCGAAATAATAAATAAAAATAAATATTTATCATTTAAAAAGGGTTTTATTGTTTCTAAAAATATTCTCCGCGATGATCGTTACATTTTGCTTACGTTTGAATGCATGCAGTTTGAGTGCAATTTTCATAGCACTTTTTCTATTTCAATTGAGGTATCTCAACCGCTTCTTCTGGCATCGAGAATCCGTGACCAAGTAGTGTATTCTTCATGGATGGGAACAAAAATCAGGATTACACAACGGATGATCGATCAATTCGAAGTTTTGAGCGGTTAAGAATGGTGAAGAATGCTCCTGCGTCGCTGGTTGTTTTTTCTTATTTCTTCGAAGACTTCTCTAGTAGCTGTGCCACATACCCATTTATTCCAAAAAGCAGGCGATCATTTGCTTCCAAGTGCTTCTTGCCCGAACAACTTTTGTTACGATTAATTCTTCTGTTGGGACCTTTGGTGTGAAACACCAAACTTGAAGAGATTTACCACTAAACACCAAAACACTTTTTTGAACTGCTCGACGCACGTTTCGCTAACCATGTTAGCATCATCAGGAGATGATTTAATCTAATTCTAAAACTAAACTATGTTCTATTTATATGAAAACCATACCTAACGAAGCGTGTAAAAATCATGAACCGGGAAGTGTACTAAGCCTTACATTAATAATTGAAAAAGTTGACTGAAAGGAATATGACCTTTATCTCGGTTCATGATTTTCTTACATTTTTCTATGTGAATGCTTTCATATGCATCCAAAGCCCTATTATTATTAATACTTTTAATTAATCTTAAATTACTAATATCTATACTGTGGTCATGTTTGATTGCATGTTGGGCAACACAAGATTTTTCATTTCTCCCATATCTAATGTGGGCAATATGTTCTTTATATCTTGTCAATATGGATCTTTTTGTTTGCCCAATATACCTTCGATCACAGTCTTGACAGCTAATTTCGTAAATCCCCGCCTTTTCATGTTGCTCTACTTTATCCTTTGGCTTACCCAGAACTTCTCTTAATTTATTATATGGTTTGAACACAACCTTAATGTGCACTTTTTTCAAAATTTTGTCTAGTCCTTTTGTTAATTGGGCATCAAATGGTATTACCATGAATTTCTTTGTATTCTGATCCTTTTGAAAAGTCGAAGATTCTTTCAATAATTTTCTGAACTTATGTTTTCTAATTAGTTTATCTACAAAGTTCTTATTAAAACCATTCACTTCAGATACCTCCCTAATTAATTTTAATTATTTGTTATAATTATCTTTATTTAAAGGAAAATTAATTAATCTATTTACCATAAAATTTAAACTAGCCATCTTATTTTGGAAGCTATGATTTGAATCATTAGGAATGTATCTCGAAGTGGTGGTGGTTTTTTTGAAAATATCAAAATCTAACTGATTTTTATTATTTCTACTGACTAACACATCCAGAAATGGTAAACTATCGTTGTTTTCGAGTTCATGCGTGAATATTATATTTTGGGATTTACTATTTAGGTTCTTAATAAAATCATCTAAATTTTCATTTTTCGAATCGAAAATGCCAAAAATGTCATCCACATATCTTAATCATACCTTCGGAAAGTAACTGAATTCATCTTTTGCCTCGGTTTCAAATTTACTCATAAATAAGTTGGCTAAGAACGGTGACAGAGGATTGCCCATTGCCGTTCCTTCTTGTTGTTCATAAAACCTGTTATTAAGCTGAAAACAATTTTGCTTCATACATAATCTTGTTAAGGAGATGTACTCAGAAACACTCTTGTTATTAAAACCGTTTAACTCCAGTAACTCCCTCAGGTATTTCAAAGTATGTGGAATCGGGACACTCGGAAACAACGATGAAACGTCAAAGGAAACCAAAACCTCACCTTCCTGTAGATGTGTATGTTTGACTTTTTCTATGAATTTGGTTGAATTTATCACAGAACAGGAAGGTAGTTGGTTTGGTAGATTTTCAAATTCCTTTGTTAACCACTTTGCCAAGTCGTATGTTGGAGAATCAATGGCTGATACAATTGGTCTCATTGATTTTCCTGGTTTATGAATGTTTGGTAGATCATACAATATTGGCACTTTTGGATTAGAAACATGTAATTTGCTTTTCAGAGAAGGAGAAATAAGGCTGTAACAAGATTTCAATGTATCTCTAACTTCGTTAATCATTTTTGACAATGGATTCCTAGGTAATCGTTTATAAGGACCGTCTTGAATTAATTTTTCAACGCGTTCAAAGTAATCAGGTTTGTCCATTACTACAACCTTATTTCCCTTATCAGCTTTTAAATAAAAACAATCCTTCTCTCGCAGACGCTTGACAATCTGAGAAATATTTGCCATTTTTTGATTTTTATTTGAAATATTTTTTGCAATTTTACTTTTACATGACTCTCTGACGAAAGCCTTGGAAGACTCCGGTAAGTCTTTAATACCAGTTTCAATACCGGCTACCATATCCTCCAAAGCACTGCGGGATGCCGGCAAAGCAAAATTGAGGCCTTTATTTAAAAGCTCTAGTTCTGGATTGGCAAAAAAAACGTTTTGGTGTTTAGTGGTAAATCTCTTCACGATTACGATTGTCAAATTATACGGAATCCAAAACGCACAAATCTTTTTCACGGCTAAATGTTCATGTAGTCTTGTGTATGCTTATCATACTAATACCCAGGGATGCCTCAATCTCACGGTATATCAGATGACAATCAGTTCGTACACAGTATCGTTTTCCGGCACAACAACCGATTTTGATCGACCTTCTTTAAATATGGGCGTGACCGAATGACAAACGCGATTGAATTCATTAAATGAGTAATATATAGTGGTTCTAGAAGGTGATTTATCGCCAAAAGTCGAAATGAGTTGATCGATGAACTGTTGTTGAGATAATCCACGTCGAAAGTCGTAGTAAATTATCGCACGAACATTGTCACGAGTTAATTCGATTTTCTGACTGAGATGAAATTTTCAACACAACACAAATAGCGTTCGTATGACAAAACGTTCTGAATACGCATACAATCAACAATGTCAAACTTTACGATGTGTATATCAGGTGTTGCCTAGCAACACCAAGTGCCGAAATAGTTCCTCTGACTGCTTTCGCTGTGTGACTTGAATTTTTTAGCGAAAAGCCAAGTTTTTAGGCGCAACGATGAATTGACTGTCTTGAGTTATCCTGCACACTTTTGTCGGCTCAACAGGACGATTGTGTGTACTGTAAAAATAACGCATCATGCGGAACGTAGCTCGAACTACTATTTGGTGATCCCATCAAATGCACAACATTGTCTTCTTTCCAAAGCGAGTCGGTCTTGCGGTCGATGTTGATTGTTGTCTTGGGTTAACACACGATTTTTTGCCTTTTGGGTTCTCGAAATATATCCATTCCATGTCCAGTCATGAACCGATGTAAAAAAATATTTCGTTCATGCCGAGAAAGCAAAATTTCGCACACCGTTTCTTGGTTTTCCATCTGTCTGTCGTTCAGCTGATATCGTACACATATTTCTGCTTTCTGGATCGTTTCCATGGCATGTAGATTATCACAAATGGCTCGGCGACCAACATTTAACATCTCTGCTGTTTGTTGTTGAGTTTGTATATCGTCTCCTTCCAACAATACTTGCAATTCGGCATATTCAATTATTTTTTCGGTTGACCTTGACGTTCTTTGTCTTTCAAGTCAAAATTACCACTTTTAAATAGTTTAAATCAAGGCCGACAAGCGCATTTTTCTTTTGACTCAACAAAAAAATTATACGTGCCGCAAATACTCTCTATTTAGCTCGAAACTCGACATGTTTACCACACGAAAAAAATATGACGCTAGCTGAAAATCGTTTAAATCTCAATGGCATTTGCAGAGATTAGACTCTAAAACGACCCTTGTTTTCAGCGCCAGACCTGGTAACATGGCAAACAAATTTGCGACATCAAAGGGCAAAGTTAGAATACATAACGCATACGTTAGACCTGTACTCACATATGTGATTGAAACCAGAGACGACTTCAGCAACGAAGATAGTATGAACAACTGATGATGAGTTATATGATTCGTAATACGGTGGGAAAATTAGAGGGACTACGTAGAACGAATGAGTTCAAAACTTATAGAGAGATACCCCAAAACAGAAAAAACAAAAAACTCCTGTCGTCCAATAAAAAGATCACCACGAATGCTGGACATTTAGAACTCGAGAGATCTTAATCTTGATAAATAGACTGTCCGAAGGACCAACACAGTTAAAAAAAAAGGATTACCCAATTCTAAGTTAGTACTTAATTACTCTCTAAACACTCTTAATAAAAATTCTTAATCAAAGCGCAAATATTTTCCTGTGACGCCCTCACCCTATACAAAACGTCCATCCGTAGTCCTGTAACGCACCCCTCCGTAAAGCCGGGGACCTTCTCGGTGTGGGTCTCTCGCCAACACAGTTCAGTGAAAGAACCACACCGGTCCAATCCAGAGAGATCGCACAGTTTTGCTGTCGATCGAACTACGCTGCTGGTGATTCACGCTCGTTTTTATCTTATTTCCCGGCCGAGTTGGCCCCGTCTTTCTGCGTGCGTCCGCGATGTTCGGTGCAGAGAACTTTGTCGACTAACGATTGTGGCGGTACCAATTTTATCGTGTTATCGTTAACGATCGTGAAGAACCCAGTTGTGCGAGCACCTTCGTATGAGGAGGAACCAGTGGACGTCATTGATTCCGGTGTAGCCGACGCGTTTCTTTTGTTTTAATTATGTGACGTAAATGTTGGTGGTAACAGAACAAGAAGCATCCACAACACAAAAAGGTCATCTTGTATTTTAGTGGTAACACTGAAAAAAAGACGTATATTTATTATATTTTTATATAAAACGGCAACTGTTTACGATGGTTGGAGTGTGGAGTAAATATCGGTTTAACCTTGATGATTTCATGTTGTTTCTCGCATTCTCGATACAATATTTCCTTCATTTTAGTCGCAATTAGTACTGCAATGTTATTTTTATTGCTTTGGCACCAGTGTCAAACCCATCTTTGAAAATACGACTCAGTTATACACTGTCCCAAAAAATTATGTTCATAAAAGCAGTGCTAAAACATTTAAGTATGTTTTAGCATTGCTAAACTGCTACACAAAATGTGTTTTTCTTGGAATCTCAAGATAAATTTTAGATACTACAAAAATCAACTTGTATTTTCATTAATCGTACAAAAATAATTCTTTAGAAAAACAGCAACAATTAGTCATTTTTAAAAAATATCAAAACAATAACGCAAAAAAGTTTTAGAATAATTCAAAAAAATTGTCTCCCGTAGCAAAATTATTTGTTAAATACTAGGATCGTTCAATAAGTCCTTAGAAAAAGATATAAAAACAAATTATTTTAAATAGATTTTTTTCTGATCCATTTTTTTAAGTTCGGAAATATAAAAAAATCACTGGAGGTCAAATCAGGTGAATACGGTGGATGTTGTAATAATTGGAACTTTAATTCCATGATTTTATACCCATTGAAACGATACAGATGTGCCCCCGTACATTCTATTGATAGAAGAGGATCTTTTTTTTTTTTTAAATGAGGATGATTTTTCATGATTTCTTCGCTCAACCGGTGCAATAACGACGCACAATACTCTCCAGTTATTGTTTTTCCTTTTTCCAACTAATCGGTGTAGACGTGCATCCCAAAAAAACTGTGGCCATAACCTTGTCGGCCGATTACACCGTCTTCGCCTTCTTCGGATCCCGTTCGCCTTCCAAAATCCACTGTTTTGATTGTTCCTTTATCTCTGGAGTAGTGTATCTATGTTTCGTCCACAGTTATGTATCGATACAGAAACTCATCAGGATTGCGACGAAAATATTATATTTCGACGAATTATTCTCCAGAGCACTGCGTTTACACCCATCTTACCGATTTTTTTTTCACGGCCTATTTTTCGTGCAAAATAGCAAACACTCTACGTTCAAATAAGCCTGTGGCCTCAACTATTTCGCGCACTTTGATTCGTCGATCACTTAAAACCATATCGTGGATTTCGTCAATCATTTCGGAAGAAGTCACATCCACTGGTCGTCCCGAATGATTTTTTTTGTGGATGTACGGCCACGTTTAAACTCATTTACCCAATTATAAACAGTTGCAAACACAGAAGCAGACGTGCCATAAACTTCATCCAACCCAGCTTTGATCTCTTTCGGTGTTAAGCCCAGCGGCGGATCGTGTGGGAAAAAACAGGTGGGGCACGTTTAACCAAATTTTGGAATGGGGATAGGAAAATGCGTCGCAACGAAAAATTTTTTATTTCTTAGTATCATACACACACTTTGCTGTGGAGAAATACGAGTGTAACTGTCAGACATCAAATTTTCAAATAGGTACTTAGATAATAAAATTTTGCTAAACTCACCATAGTGACCATTAGACCATTAAATCCATTAGTGACCATTAGACCATAAGACCATTAAATCTGTTTGTAGTTGTAGTAGTCCATACTCCTAAATTTCTGAGCAGCAAAGTGGTCGATGACTTGATCATTAAAATTTGAAATTGACGTAAGTGTATCTAATTGCCTGCTTCGCAGTTGATCAAAGAGAATGTCGCAGTGAGCGTGACATTTTATTGAAGAAAAACAATCAAAATTTTAAATTATCATCCACCAAATAATTTATTAACCCCTGAGTTTGATTATTAAAACTTTTATCCGACTCGGCGTCCATAATTTATTCAAGGTATGTTTGCAATTCTTCTTTGTAAATGTAATCAGTATTCACACATTTAGACGTAAAGTTCCATCTGGAAAGTTCCTATCCAGAACAGTTGTCCTTTTGGATAACCGAGAAAAGAACGCGGGAAATGCAGACAGATTTGCAAAAAACTCTTTTACACCTTTTTCTATTGTACAACACCTTTCAATTATTCAGTTGGTGATTTTTTATGACAATTCGGTCCTCAAATGTTAATGTGGCATTATTTTTATTCATATATTGCACTGAATTCATCTTCATTATTGTAATCGTTCAAAACAATCACTTTGCAACCACTCGAAAAGTCGAAAAGAGCGATGGCGAAAAACACCTGAGATAGATATGATGTTATAAATACGTTTAATTTCAAAGTGCTTGCAAAGTAATGCATTGCTGTCTTTGTTTTTCGCACGCGATAGTAAAGAAAACAATAGCGGCACAAACTTGTCTGTGCCCAAACCACGTGTTCTTTAATCGGTGCGCTTCGGCAATCCACGACCTAGTTCGTTACCGCGAATGATATTATGGATGTTAGACTATAGAAGTCGCTAGAAGCGTGATCATAGACAGGACAGCGAATAAATTAACATATAATTTGAAATTATTTTTTTCACTTTATTTTAGATAGGGCACGTGGTTACGTGCCCTTATGGACCAACTACCACTGGTTAAATATAAATGTTTAATCACCACTCGAAACTCACTTCTTTCTATTTTTTTTAATAAACAAAAGTTTCTTTCTTCAATCGGTAATAAAAATTAAACCATGTTATGAATATAACTGAGACTTTGACAGCTCTCCGATGAATGATGATGCTTACTAAAAACAAACCATTTCCGATGCTACGTGCGCCATCTCGTGGATTTTCTGATTACTTCTAATAGATGCACATACATCGTCTTCACTATTTTTTTGTTGTTGGTTGCCTCAGGTAGAATTATGGCCAATCCTATTATCACGCGTTCTCAATTCTTTATTTTTCACCATTTTTTTTTCTGTCTGAAGATATCGAGGTGTATGATAGAGTAGACATTCTTGCACTTTCAGAGACGTTTGCTTGGATCGTTGTCCTATTAAACAGGAAAGGGCTTTCAATTTTTTTAGCACTTCCTTTTAAATATTAATGTACATGCATTTATCCATTTTGCCATTGATTATTTCTAATCTGCCCATATCACAGCACTCAGCTGTGCTTCTAATTACCGTGGCTCGTATTTTTGTTTTAATTTCATAGCATCATTTTTTCCTTCAAACTTTTTCTCTTCCAGATCACTGAACGTGTCTGAAAAAAATAACTTTTTCCCAGAACGATTGAGGCTTAAAAACAAATTCTTTAGCAGAGTCCATAACGACGCTTACGGTTCGCATCCACGCAATTCATTTCGAACTGTCTGAGGTATTACACTTATACCGTAACCTATGAATTGGTTCTGAGTAATTTTCGCGACACTTGTGTCTGTTTTTCGCATACGATCTTCAATATTTGCCATTTCTGAACATCATTCAGTACTGATGGATGTCCAGGAACGGGCTCTACTGTGTACATGGCCGAGTTCATAATACCCTTTTAGCTATAGTACATATAGTGGAGGAAATTTAAACAACAATAATTTCCTATATCTCGTTTAGATTTCCCTTAACTTAGTAATACAACGACAGTTTCCCGAACGGGCTTGGGTACTTCCATAATGACAAGCGAATGTTAACTGAAAAGATTTTTATTTTCATTTTTGTCAGATAGAAAAAGATTAAATCAAGCAACAATATAAGTACTCACAGCCTTTTTTTTTGATATGGAACTCTGGTTTCTGTTAAAAACGATCACTGTTACTGTCTTTTCAAGGAAAATTTTACATTCGAAAGTTCAGAATTTATAGTTTCTTAAAAGAAAACATTAAATAGTACTTAATTTAAACCTGTTTTTAGACTCTCAGTTCACTGATTTGGCAAAAACTTACACATTAATGTAATTTAATATCAAAGTTGAAATTGCTAGCACTAATTTTTTAACAGCATAACATTTTTTAAATAATTCACGTCATGTTAAAAAAAAACATAATAATTACACAGGTCAACAAATTTAAACTTTTTTGAGGTAACATTGATGAAAATAGGTGTATATGAAATATTCTGTCTTCCTAAATCCGAAAATGATAAGCTAATTACTGTAACACGTACAGTTTTTTTTGTTACAAAGTCGATGGTGGGGAAAAGAGGAGACGTCATATTTTTACAACCTCATATTTATTTAATGTAATAAATGTCATATAGCGACAAAAACTTTCATTTTTTCCTTTTGTGGTCTGTAACATCATATCTTTTTAAAAACCAGCGGTAGTCGCCGAACATAGATGGGTTCCAGCGTTCCTGGTATCTTACTTCCATCGTCCTGATGTCCTGGTGAAACCTCTCACCTTGTTCGTCGTATATTGCACCTAAATTTTCAGGAATAAAATCCAAATGGGAGTGTGAAAGATGCATTTTTTTCAGGCTATGCGATGTCCTAGTATTTCATAGGCTTTCAAAAGTTCATCTATAAGGTTTTTATAGTTTTCATCTTACTTGTTGCCCAGAAATCCTTTCAGTACACTTAAAAAACACTTCCAAGCTACCAATTCCTTTTTCTTGAACACAGAAATCACCTAAAAGCTTCTTTATTTAACGTCCAATAAATATGCCTTCTTTTAGTTTTGCATCATGTAATTGAGTAAATATTTATTTTAGGTACTTGAAACCGTTACTTTCTTTGTCCATGGCTTTGACAAAGTTTTTCATTGGTCCAAGCGTAATCTGGAGAGGCGGAAGAAGTACCATGTATCTTGATCTTCAATTTAAATATAAAATATAGGCTTTTTTGACTTCCTCAAATATGGATCTAGCTTGTGACTTTAAACTAAACCGTCCGAATAGATAAGAAAATTTATCAGTTGGATTTTTGCAAAGTCGACGACTAGAACTCGCCATTTTACATAAAATTGGCTTAAACACTTGACTGTGCTGTAAACGAGGCAGAAACAAACTAATCAATACAAAATAATAAAACTACCCTTAAAGGTTCGTAGAATACTATAAAAATACCGCCTCTACAGCCTTGTGGTAATTCAAACATTGTCCAGTTGTCATGTACAAATAATTTCGTTGGGCCCATGGTATAAAGAGGAAGCAGACTCTTGAAATTGGGACGTTCTAGGCCATTTCTGTGAAATGGTGTTTTAATAACTACCTATATGAAAGTCAACAAGAGCATTCTCATCAGTGTTACAAAAATCATGTCGACATATGTTATTTTACTAAATTAAATGTTCAAAATGTCCAAAATTTGAGACTATGTAAACCTGGCACAGTTTTAACCTATTTTCACGAACACGTTGAAAAAGTCCTGGTATATTCCTAATCTGGTTGGCAGCAGATTCTACGTAAATATGAAGCATATCGTGATATTCGCGTACATAATACAATTTTGGTTTTAAATGGAATTTAAATTCACAGACTGAAATAATTTTGTCGCCAACACACTTTGTGGTAGGGATCATCTAAATTAGTCAATGCGACGTTGCCATTAGCATTTTCGCTGATGTATGGCGTGATTCTTAATTAAAAAAAAAATTAATAATATTCATAGGTTTAAAAAGGAATAAAACAATTTTTTACTTTGTTATTTATCAGTTTTATTTTTAAACAAAAAGTTTTAAAGTAGTGTTTGAGAATGTAAAGTTGTTTTTCGAAACTATAGTCACACAAATTTTGTTTAAAAATAAAAGTGATAGATAACAAAATAAAAAATTGTTTTATTCCTTTTTAAAAATTGAACTATCACAAAGTAAGGGACAAATCAATCAATAATTTCATAGGTTTATTTGTAGTTTATGTTTATTCGTTATATAATAACCAAATATTATTTGCCAAATATGCGTTTACACATATTTGCTTTAAAATCATAATTTTTATCATAGCTTTTCGATTGGTGATTTAATAACTTTACAATTTTTTCCCGGAAATCTTTAGATTTTTGACCCTTGTTCTAAGGATTTTTTTTCTTTCAAATATGTGAAAAAGAGTTGGTTAAATTTACGAAAGTTATTTCCCTTATATCCTGTATATTATATTTAATGTTTTTCTTGTTATGGTAAAATCTTTAGATTCCTTCAAGTACCATTTGATAATAACACTTCAAATAAGACATTTCTTTTTGATACATCATCTCAGTTTTTATTGTGAAACGGTCGATATTAACGCAATCTCTATTGCGCGTTATTTTTCTTTTCTTTTAATAAAACATTTTCAAACTGCTTATGATAAGAGCTGGCTGATATTTAAGAAAATGTCTTTGAATATTTGTAACACATCGGTCAATAAGTCATCGGTCTGGCAAATAAAATACTTTTCTTTTAAATTTCGACTTTATTCATCAAAATATTCTCCTTAAAGAGCAATACAATCATTCCCATGTTTTTCTAACATTTCTACACCTTTGTATAAAACGATTTATCTTTGCCTTCAAAATATTCTTCGGTTGCGATAATTACCTCTTCATTTGAACGAAATTTCCAGGGCCAGATCTGGAGAATAGGGTGGATGTGGAAGCAAACAAGTGCATTTCATGCAATTTAGTTATCGTTGCCAATGTAATATTCTTACCTATCTCGTGATAATCGATGTACAATATCCCATGCGCATCCCAAATACAGAGGCCATAACCTTGTCTGCCGGTGGTTGTGTTTTTGGTCGCTTTGGACGGCCTTTACCGGTTGCTATCCACTCAGCTGACTGCCGATTTGACTTCAGAGTGTAGTAATGAATCCATGTTTCAACTATTGTTGCATACCGCATAAAAAACTATTTTAATTTTGCTTAAATGGCTCCAAACATTGCTCAGAATCATCAATACGTTGTTGTTTTTGGTCCGCTGTGAGCAAACGCGTTACCCATTTCGATAGCAATTTACGTTTTCCCAAATGTTCATACAAAATGGTGTAAATATTTCCTTTCGATATCGTCATATCAACTATCTCCTGCAAACTTTACACATACGGCACAATCGACCACTGGTAAGGATTTTTCGTGACGCCATCTGTATGACAGACCGGGGACCCCGGAAAAGCCCTGGTGAAACAATTACATCACAAGGTCTCCTAATTATTCTCCTTTTTCTTCTGCTTTCTTTCTAACATGGATGACCATATATAGGTGTAGGCAACTGCCTGTTTCAACCGTTTTATGCATTTATGCCTTATGTCCAATAGTCGATAGTCTAACCTGAGTTATTTTTCAATCAATTTCAATTCGTTCAATTTCGCGTCGTTTTCGCGGTAATTTTTAGCATCAATTTCGGGTCTATTCTGCTTATGTGTTTATTCCAGTTCGATGTTTTACCCATGTCATTCCTTTGTCTTGTATCTTATTTTGTTGTCGAAGATCCTCACTTCTAATTCTACCGTGTAATGTTTTCCCGTGAATGCTTCTCATCATTTTCATATCAACCATTTGCATCATTGGCTGTGTCTTAAAAGTGCAAGGTCTTGTTCCAAGCGCGTATGCTATGATCGACATAATTACTAATTTATGGTAATACCATTTACATGTTGAGGCTGGAAACTTTTCAGACTATCCTCATAAATGATGTAAAGAATCGTTGGTTAAATTTAGGAAAAGTATTTCCCTTCCACGCTGTATATAAAGCATAAAATAAAGTCATTGTTGAAAGGCCTTTTTTTTAAATTCTTGATAATATTTTCGTTCTCCATTTCGTCATTATTTTTCGTCCACACTATATAAAACAAAACCATAATGCATTGACCAAGTTCGTAGTCAAACGAAGCCCTAACAACCGTATAAAGATAAGTTTTCATCAAGGTTTCAGTCGTTTGCGTCACAAATTCTTGAATACTTTATAGCCACCGTGCATGAGTTTCCACATACTGTACTGTACAAATAGTATTATCAAATCCCCGATAGGATGGCCGTTTCACATCAGAATTTCCGACTAGAATGTATCTATCTCGCTTTTTCACGTTAATAGACTATTGTTGTCTTGTTATTTTGTAACTTTGGCACAAGTATGTCCTCTACGGTGTCGATATTAAAAAAAGTCCCCACAATAAGACTTCAAGGTCGTAAGATACCATTTTTATTTAGCCACAACCATGAACTCTGTACTATAATGCATTTGCTTACGTTGCAGACCATCGCTCTTAAAACCTTGATCACTAATTGATTTGATAATAGAAATAACATTCAAAAACAAGACTATATAGAGTAAATCAAAAAAAATAATGAAAAGACAACATTATCATTCTTGTTTGTGGCAATGTGTGGTATCATTACTATTATCTAAATTGATAAAAATAACTAGGCCAAAAAACTTGTCTTATCTCTGAACAACAGTAAACAGAATGGAGACTTGAGAGAGACACTATATCGGTATCAGTAAAGAGAACAAAATAATGTATGATAAACAAATTATTCTAATTACCTCGAGAATATGCTTCGGATGTTAGGAATTGAACGCCATTTAAGGCGTTTCCGCCTTAAAGAAGTCATAACACTCGACGTGTGTCATTGAAACGAGACCTTGAACTGTTACGTTCTGAAAAATTCTCCAATTCAGTTATTTTGGAAGTAAATTACCAATAAAACTTTTGAAATATTTACACTAAACACAAAACGTTTAGAAAATACTGTAAATAATATCCAGGGAGTACATGTATTATACAGGGTGTTAGGTAAACATGCGGCAAAAATTAAAGGGCTTATTCCTTGACTTATTTTAAGAATATTTTGTTGTATGATGATTTTTGAAAAACCCCTTTGTTGCGAAGATACAGGGTGAACAAAATTTACGACAGTAACAACATTTTATTATCAAAAAGTACATGTAAAGTTGCTCAATCTACAATAAATGTTCGAAATGACTTCCTCCAGCATTGATACAAGCATTCAATCTTCTCATTATTGACTGCCGAATTCATTCAAACACACCAGGGTCGTTTCTAATTGAGTTACCCCCAGCATTATCCGATTTCGCAAATCATCCAAATTCTGCAATGGAGTAGCGTAAATTAATGACTTCAGATATCCCCAGAAGAAATAATCCACGAGGTTTAAGTCCGGGGATCGAGCAGGCCATGCGTGTGGCCCACTTCGACCTATCCAGCGATATCCGTATGTTACTGTTAAAAAATCACGAACAACCAAACTGAAATGTGGTGGTGCACCATCGTGCATAAACCACATTTCATGCCTTGTTGCCAATGGTACATCTTCCAGAAACTCAGGCAGCGTTGTTTCCAAAAAGTTGCGATACACCTCGCCGGGTAAGTCTTTGTGATAGAAACACCGGTCCAGTTAGATAGTCACCTACAATTCCAACCCAAACATTCAACGATAACTGATGTTGAAAACTATCTTCGCGTATCTCATGCGGATTTTCATCTGCCCACACATGGTTATTATGAAAATTCCTTATTGCGTTTCTTGCGAAAGTGGCTTCATCGGTGAAAAGAATTTGTGTCAGGAATAGAGGAATGCGAAGTAAAATTTGCAATATCCATTGACATAATGCAATACATGGAGGAAAATCAACAGGTAGTAAGGTCTGAACGGGTTGAATGTGGTATGGAGACAACAAATTGTCCTTAAGAATTTTCCAAACTGTCCATTGACACACATTCAAAGTATTTGCAATTTTTCGCGTAGAACTACCAGGCTTTTCCGCTATCATGTCCAACACATTCTGTTCCAATTGTACCGTTCTTACAGTCAGTGATCTTCCTGACCATTCAGTTCGTTTCAATGTGCCTCTTTCACGTTTCACGAAGACGTCGATGAATGTTTTCAGTCGGGGACATTACGGGCTGGAAATCGTTCACTGTACAATCGCCTAGCTTGTAATGCATTGCCATTAGCAAGTCCATACATGAAGTGCATGTCAGTCATATCGGCGTTTGTATACATTATGATAGAGGACTTCACTCACTATTTAAGACACGTCAAACAGCCAAACATCACTCAATCTATGTAAACAAATGCGACCGATGAAATCCACTTACTAGATAAAACAGCCGTTCCAAGTGATCGAAATCGAAAAAAAATGAATTGTACTTGATAAACTCATTGACGCACACCCTACTTTTATTTACATTAATGATTTCAACAAATATCGAATATGGTTGTCGCAAATTTTGTTCGCCCTGTATCGCCATGCATCATAGGACAAAATATTCTTAAATTAGGACAAGGAATAACCCCTTGTATTTCTGCCTCATGTTTACCTAACACCCTGTATAATTTATTTGTACATAGTACAAACTTCATTTAATGTTACAAGCAGTAGCGCCATATTTGAATGAATACACGGTAGGTTGGAAAAAATAACACATCTATTAAAATTCAAAGAAAACTACTAGCGCCATTTATTAAAATAATATATAATCTGAAAGTTATAGTGTATATCTCTATATGAGACCACCCTCATTAGAATCCATCAATGGATTGTCAAGTTATAGCGCTTAATGTGACAGTACTTTTAACGATCTCGCCACAAAAACACTATGAAACAAAGAGCTAATATTAAATTTATTTCAAAGTTGATGAAACTTTTACAGAAACATTTGAATTGATTAAAAAAGTTTATGGCGATGATTGCTTATCCCGTACACGTGTGTTCAATCGTCGAAGCAATTCCAAGACGGTCGTGATGTTTTGAAAGGCGACCCAAAGCAACGAAACTTTGAAAAGGATTTAAAACCACGGAAAGTCTGTGCTCGGGTTGTTCCTCACGTCTTAAATGAGGTCCAAGAAATTGACGAAGAGACAAGTCTGTGTGCTTCAACATCCGTCGTATGGCGTATCCACAAGTTTTGCTTATCGCGTACACGTGTATTCAAATCGTCTAAGTAATTCCAAGACGGTCGTGATATTTTGAAAGGCGACCCAAAGCCATGAAACTTTGAAAAGGATTTAAACACACAGAAAGTCTGTGCTCGGTTTCTCCCTCACGCCTTTATTGAGGTCCAAGAAATTGGTGAAGAGACAAGTATGTGTGCTTCAACATCCGTCGTATGGCGTATCCACAAGTTTTCTTATCCCGTACACCTGTGTTCAAATCGTCTAAGCAATTCCAAGACGGTCGTGATGTTTTGAAAGGCGACCCAAAAGCCACGAAACTTTGAAAAGGATTTAAACACACGGAAAGTCTGTGCTCGGTTTGTTCCTCAGCCTTAAATGGGGTCCAAGAAATTGGTGAAGAGACAAGTCTATGTGCTTCAACATCCTTCGTATGGCGTATCCACAAGTTTTCTTATCCCTTACACCTGTGTTCAAATCGTCTAAGCAATTCCAAGACGGTCGTGATGTTTTGAAAGGCGACCCAAAGCCACGAAACTTTGAAAAGGATTTAAACACACGGAAAGTCTGTGCTCGGTTTGTTCCTCAGTCTTAAATGGGGTCCAAGAAATTGGTGAAGGGACAAGTCTATGTGCTTCAACATCCGTAGTATGGCGTATTCACAAGTTTTCTTATCCCGTACACGTGTGTTCAAATCGTCTAAGCAATTCCAAGACGGTCGTGATGTTTTGAAAGGCGACCCAAAGCCACGAAACTTTGAA
This sequence comes from Cosmopolites sordidus, assembly GCA_031761425.1. Lineage (NCBI taxonomy): Eukaryota > Metazoa > Arthropoda > Insecta > Coleoptera > Curculionidae > Cosmopolites > Cosmopolites sordidus. Next base: position 606,910 of record JARFXV010000068.1, on the reverse strand, counting down.
AAGGATTTAAACACACGGAAAGTCTGTGCTCGGTTTGTTCCTCACGTCTTAAATGAGGTCCAAGAAATTGACGAAGAGACAAGTCTGTGTGCTTCAACATCCGTCGCATGGCGTATCCACAAGTTTTGCTTATCGCGTACACGTGTGTTCAAATCGTCTAAGCAATTCCAAGACGGTCGTGATGTTTTGAAAGGCGACCCAAAGCAACGAAACTTTGAAAAGGATTTAAACACACGGAAAGTCTGTGCTCGGTTTGTTCCTCAGCCTTAAATGGGGTCCAAGAAATTAGTGAAGAGACAAGTCTATGTGCTTCAACATCCGTAGTATGGCGTATTCACAAGTTTTCTTATCCCGTACACGTGTGTTCAAATCGTCTAAGCAATTCCAAGACGGTCGTGATGTTTTGAAAGGCGACCCAAAGCCACGAAACTTTGAAAAGGATTTAAACACACGGAAAGTCTGTGCTCGGTTTGTTCCTCACGTCTTAAATGAGGTCCAAGAAATTGACGAAGAGACAAGTCTGTGTGCTTCAACATCCGTCGCATGGCGTATCCACAAGTTTTGCTTATCGCGTACACGTGTGTTCAAATCGTCTAAGCAATTCCAAGACGGTCGTGATGTTTTGAAAGGCGACCTAAAGCAACGAAACTTTGAAAAGGATTTAAACACACGGAAAGTTTGTGCTCGGTTTGTTCCTCACGCCTCAAATGAGGTCTAAGAAACTGGTGAAGAGACAAGTGTGTGTGTTTCAACATCCGTCGTATGGCGTATCCACCAGATTTATCTCCGTCTGACTATATTCTGTTCCCGAAACTCAAACTGGTCATTAAAGGAACGTTTTATGATAGTGTTACCCAAGATCAAGAAGCCGTGACGAGAGTAATTGAGGCGATTCCGACAATTGAGAGACAAAAAGTACAATTACTGAGGAAGCTAAAGTGCAAACAAGAGTTTGAAATATTCAAAGATTATTTAAAAATTTGAAAAGGAAAGCAACATTAAATACTTGCCACATATGAATCCAAATGGTTTTCGTTGAAAAAGTCATGTAATGAACTGAGCAGTGGGAGGAACAAATTTTTTCTGACGAGAAAAAAATTCAGTTCTGATGTGCTTGATGGTTTTTCCTTTTATCTCAAGAAATGATCTCAAGCAAATTATACGGAGACCTCAAGTGGGAGGAAGAAGAGTATCTTCTCGAGTCAAAAAAAAAGGTAACTTAGTATTTCGTTCTCGTAGAACTAACCCACAGGAATAGAAACATTTATTAGAACCAAAAAAGTTGTCTTTTAATGATATGAGTCAAGCTTCGCCTATGTTTCAACATGATAATACCTCTTTCAGTCGGGAAAAATTATTATTTTAAAGCAAAATAATATTTCAAAATTGCACTGGCCTGCTGTCTCTCCAGATTTGAATATCATTGAAAATGTCTAGGGGGTGCTTTCAAGACGATTTTATAGTGAATCAAGATAATTTACAAATATGGAAGATTTGAAAAATACTATTCAGGCTTCATGGGAAGAAATTCGAGAGCAAACAATAAATCAGTTGCAGGATTCGTTAGCAACAAGAATTTTTGAATAAATAAAAGGTGGTGGAAAGATGACAAAATGAAATATCTCTCTTGGAATAATCTATAATGTAAAGTGTTTTTTTTTTACTTTATTGTAAGTTCTCTTGTAAAGCACGATCGTATGTGCCCTAAAAATAATCATTGCGCTAGACCATCCTCCATATTCACCAGATTTATCTTTATGTGATTTTACTGGATTCATAAAATTGAAATTTTAATTCGATTTCTGAAAATTAATAGCTTCCGAAGATATGGTTCAGTTTATTTTACGACCGCTTCCAATGCTTTATTACCTTAGAATAAATTAATTTTGAATTTTAAAACAATATATATATATATATATATATATATATATATATATATATATATATATATATATATATATATATATATATATATATATATATATATATATATATATCCCCGGTGGGAGTCTACTGATGTGTCCATAAAATTTCAACCTTCTTTTTCTTATGTCCGCCGCTACATTGGATTTTCCGAAAATTTTCAAGTATTGTCAACACTTGAAAATGCCAAATAAGATTTATTTATATATATATATATATATATATATATATATATATATATATATATATATATATATATATATATATATATATATATAAAGGAGAGAGAGAGCTATATATAGAGAGGGCGTTTGGGCGCCACCCCTCCAGCATTTATCCCAGTAAACAAATTTTCAGAGCAAAACACCATATTTTATTTCCGCTCAGTTTATATCCTTTAACTCATTTTTCTGGTTCATCTCCTGTATAGGGTTTCAATAGCACTTAAAGTAAAAAGGAGGAAGGGGAAAGCAAAAAAAATCTCCAGCAACACTATTTTCTTCTACGCCCTCCCACTTTAAAAACCCACGAGCCGCCAGTGGTTGTAACATGTGTGTCAATTAGGAACAGTGCTGTCAACTTAGACACATTTTTTTTCTATATTGGAAGGTTTAATATATTGGAAAGTTTAATATCCATTATGTGTACTTTATTAATAAATAGATTATGATGTATTTAATAACGATAATGTATTTTATTGCATAACAAAGAAACCAAAAGTATCTTTAAACAACTTTTAGAGGTACACGATATTTTACTCCAACTCCAACTTAATTCAAAGAAAATTAATAGCAAAAAATGCAATCAAGCAATATTTAGTCATAGTTTAGATTTCTACCAAAAAAAATAATCAACATAATTCTAAATTGATGTTTCTTCTTCTTTTTCTTTTCTTTTTTTCTTTTTCTTTTTCTCTTCTTCTTCTCTCTTCTTCCCTTTCTTTTTTTCTTTTTTTTCTTCTTTACCAGCCTTTTTGCATCCTTACCTGGATGTAGGATTTCCCTTGAAGTTTCAAAGCTGGGTTATTTAAAATCATCTAGCTTTCTGAGATATTCCCATGATATTTTTTTATGTTCTGAGCTTTCATATTATTTGTCGATTTTTCACATTTTGTCCATCTTACCGAGCAACGACTTACCAAATAGGAAGAAGAATACGCTGCTAAATCTCACGAGCTTTCTTCATATAGTGAAGTAACAAGTTGAGGGAATCCGAAAAACGTAAAGCCTTTTCTAGATTAGAAGCTCATCATTTACATTAACCATATTTCCATTATCATTTTCGAAGAAAAATGGGCCAATGTGTCCATTTGCTCAAAATACACACCAAACAGTGCCTTTTTGTGGATGTCGGGATGTTCCATAAATAATCCAAGAATTTTCCACACTCTAAATACGTAACACATAAATAAAAACACACATAAAAACACTCAGCGATCTATTTATCTGTGCTCTTTTTGATTTATTAATAAAACAACCAAATCTTTGATGTCTACACTAATGTTTGACTCAAAGATTGAATGGATCGATCATGTGTTCGATGTCGGTGTCTTTCAAAGAATGTCTTTTCTCAAAATGAGCTTCAATCATTTAAATGTATTGCTATAATGTATAGTGTATACCCGGTGTGGCGATTAATAAGTATTAGTCTTTTCTTAAAAAAAAAACATGTTTAATTTGGGAGACAATTAAAAAAGTATGTGCTACAAGTTTTTCCCATCTCTCTGGCAAATTCTGGATACAGTAATGAAGTCATGCAGCCATTTTTCGACATCTCCGTAGTTGTTGAAGTGTTTTTATGGAAAGTGCGCGAGACATCGATGAAAACATGTGATAGTCGAAAGAAGCCAAGTTTGGGGAGTACGGTGGGTGGGGTAAGAGTTCCCAGCCAAGTGGAAAAATGGTGTCTCTGGCCGCACTTTTCCATGTCTTCTAGCCCATGCCCATTCTAGGTGTTTTTCGATCAATGCTCGATCCAAATTGATAATGTATTGGCAGTAGCGAACGGCATTGACTATTTCACGTGGTTTCAGAAGCTCATGGTATACGACACCTTTCTGATCCCAGTAAATGGGGATGCATTGTTTTTTTTCCAAAGTGATTCGGTCTTGCGGCCGATGTTGATGATTACCCTGGTTCAACCCATGATTTTCTACGTTTTGGGTTCTCGAAATATATCTATGTTGCATCTAGTATTTCAAAGTAAAAATTGTTCAGTGACCAACATTTAACCTTTCTGCCATTTCTTCTTCTTCCAACAATGCTTGCAATTGGGCATATTCACATTTTTTCGGTCGACCTGGGCGTTCTTTGTCTTTCAAGTCGAAATCACCACTTTTGAATCGTCTAAACTAGTACTAGTAAAAGTATCTAGTACCAGTAGATGCCAAAAATGATCTTTATTAGGCTGAAAGCTCGATGTTTACCAATCCAAAATACTAATATCAATGACGTTTTGAAAGGTACTGTCGTAGCGACAATATGACATAAGACATTAGATTATGAACATACCCTTGTTTCCAGTGCTATTTCTTAAAAAACTTAAGAACCATTAACTACCACACCTGGTATGTATCTATTTTATATGAATGTATGTAACAGTAAAGACACCTGATATGAACTTTAACCCTATAGAGATGCTAATTGCTGCTAACTAGTGCTAATTCTAGACCAGATTATTTTTTAAGTCCATCTAGGGAAATTTAACCTATGACATAAATATTGCCTTACAATATTAGAATTAAACATTATTAGAACAACCTTAAACAAAATATAATAACAGTGCTAGTAGTATATATATCAAGGGAGATTCTAAAGACTGATTCTCTACCAACTTTAAATAAATCATACCAAATGTCAAAAGGCTCATTATGCCTCAGTGTGCTGTAGTGGGTTGCAATAGTACCCACAGAAAGACGAAAGGTGGTTCCATAAAGTATCATCGCTTTCCTGGAGACAGCGGGACCAGAACCCAGTGGTTAAAAGCCTGTGGCAAAACTTTAAGCAACTGTTCAACAGCAAGGATCTGTTCACGGCATTTCAGGCGAGTTAGAAGCAATAAAATGATAATTTGTGGTTTAACAGAAAGAAAAATATGTGTTTCCAGTTTCGAATATATAAGTTCTACCGGAAAGTTCCGTCCGTTTTTAGAATAAAACAAAATAATCAATTTTTCATACCTTGAATATCTTTCATCCCAGAGACGAAAAATTGAACCAGTGCTTCTCTGGTATCTTCTTCGTTTTTGAATTTTTGCCCTGCAAAAAATTTTGTAAGGACAGAAACAAGTGATAATCGTATGGTGCTAGGTCCAGGGAGTATGGTGGATGCGACTGAATTCCCAGCCAGACCGTTCCAGCCTAGCTCTGCGAGTTTCGGACGAGTCCCTAAAGCAGAATGTGGCCTGGCATTATCATGATGAAACAGTATGATTCACTCCTATTGAACATTGCCAGCCTTTTTTCTTTAAGTGCTGTTTTAAAATTATCCAATTGGTGACAGTACCTCTTCGAATTTAGCTTTTCGCTCGGTTTCAACAGCTCAATGTCCCACTATATACACAATATTCTTTTACTCAGGCCCAACTTCGGTTAAGTGGTGGAGGGGAAAGGTTTTCCAGATTTACAATATGCCCTTTTCCTTACGATGTTTTCGTAGGTAGTTCAACTTTTCATCCCCAGTCATCATCCGGTCCAATAAAGGTTCGATTTTATGATTTTATGATATGATGACTCGATCATTCAAATTCCTCTCACTTAACTCATGTGGCACCCATCTCGAATATTTCCACACCAATCCTAGTTTCCGAATATGGTCCGAAATGGTTTGTTGAGCTGAATGGGAAGCTGAAATGAAGCTGAAAAGGATTTTGCTCTAACATGATTTTGACAGTATCGTCGTCGACCAAAGATGGTTGACAACATCGCCCAGGTCATGGCTTATCAGAAAAGTCGAAATCACCTATTTGAAATTTTTCGAACCATCTCCTGCATGTTCTATCAGAGCCTGTACCTTCATCAAACACTTTCAATAAATTTCAATTTTTTAATTCGTACAAAATACAGTGGCGTATATGAACTTTATCAGTAGCAATGGGTACACGATCGCGTCTCATTTAATACTAACATGAATCATCTTCGTGTTAATGAATATGAGTCAAATGAATATGCGGTAACTTGTTGAAACTTGTTGTAACCGGGACGGACAGAACTTTCCGATACACCTAATGTTAATAGGTGTTTCGATTAATGATGTCGATTTTTTCACAAAATTTGAGCGTTTGTTTCTATAACAAAATAAATTACCTTAATAATCAAAATAGTGGACATCGTTAGCTATTACTTTTTCCCATTTTTGTCAAAGAATGAATTCCCCCTAATGAACTTTTGGTTTTTTGAGGTCAACCATTCATTAAGCCAAATTTTCGCTTATTTGTCAGAATATAAGTGCTGTTCGGAAAATCCGTGCTGCATCGATGGAAATAAGTGGTAGTCCGAAGGGACTAAGTCGGGTGAATACGGCGAGTGGGGTAGGACGTGCCCTTTAATGTTTTCCAAATACTTTTTTAGACATTTTGCAATATGGGGCCGATTATTGTCATCTTGAATGACCCTATCGTGTCTTTGGGACTATTCTGGTCGTTTTCTCTTCAATGCTTGGTTAAATGTTATCAATTGTTGTCGGTATCAATCGCCAGTAATTATTTCACTGGGTTTCAGCAGTTCGTAATATACAGCTCCCCTAGTATCCCACCAAATTCAGAGCAAAACCTCCTTTCCATATATATTGCGCACTGGTTATGATATTGAAGGCTAGCCAGGATCTACGCATAATGTTTTGCGCATTGGGTTGTCAAGATAAATCAACCTTTCATCACCTGTGATAACTCGATGCAAACAACCTTTTCTTTTCTGCCTGGCAACACAATTTCACAAGTGGTTTTTCGCCTTTCAGTGCGTCTTCTTCAATTGATATGGAACCCATTTTCC